>BJBW01000197.1:0-60142 GCA_004320125.1 Scolopax mira
TGTCTCCAGGGAAGGGGCCTCAACCACCTCCCTGGGCAACCTGTTCCAGTGCTCCACCACCCTCATTGGAAAGAACTTATTCCTAATGTCTAATCTAAATCTGCTCTTCTCCAGTTTAAAGCCATTAGCCCTTGTTCTGTCATTGCCGGCCTTTGTGAACAGACTCTCCCCAGCTTTCCTGTAGGCCCCCCTCAGGTACTGGAAGGCTGATATTAGGTGTCCCCGGAGCCTCCTCTTCTCCAGGCTGAACAACCCCAGCTCCCTCAGCCTGTCGTCATAGCAGAGGTGCTCCAACCCCCTAATCATTTTTGTGTCCCTTCTCTGGACCTGCTCCATCAGGTCTATGTCCTTCTTATATTGAGGGCTCCAGACCTGCACACAGTACTCCAGGTGAGGTCTCACCAGAGGCAGATTAAAATGGGAGAATCACTTCTCTGGACCTGCTGGCAACATTTCTTTTCATGCAGCCCAGGAAGCAATTTGCCTTCTGGGCTGCAAGTGCACACTGCCTGCTCATGTCCAGTTTCTCGTCCATCAGCACTTGTCACTGCTCTCCATCTGGACTTAAAGCCATTGANNCATCTAGCCAATTCCTTATCCACTGAACAGTCCACCCAGACCTTGTTTCTCTCCATCTTCTCTCATCTTGGTGCTTGCAGGGCTTTTTCTCACACTTTTTTTTTCCTCTCCCCTCACCGCAGGGCAGCATTGCAGGGGATCAGCTGTGCCATGTGGTGGGTCCATTGGAGCTAGTTGGAACTGGCTGTGTCCAGCATGGGGCAGCCCCAGCCTCTCCTCACAGAGGCCACCCTGCACCTTCCCTGATGGCACTCTGACATTCAATGGGAAGGGCTGGGGTAGGAATGGATCCATCCTATGGGTCAACACCTGGATGTGTGTTGAAGTCAGAGCTTTGGCTCTTATGGCTATGCGAGTCTCCGAGCAGCCTGCTTTAACTTCAGAGTTAACCTTGCTTTGAGCAGAGTGGCTTCTGGAAAACTCTTCCAATCTAGATTCCTTTAGAATTTTATATTTCATACAGTTTTTTACCTGACACGAAGAAGGATTTGTCTGTTGGAGAGATTGTGTCTGTCCCCCTCCCCCAGGTATAGCAGCATGTCTAACAACAGAAACTACCTCTCCCTACCTGACTTCTCAATGATTTATGTAGTAAATGGATTAATTTCCTCTTAATATTATGAAGAAATTGATTACTGAAAATCATGAAAGAAGCACAGAGGTATTGATATAAGATGAAGTATACAATTGCCAACCCATATAAGCTTTCTCAGCAGCAATTTTCCATCTTTGCTTTCAAGCCTGATGTTTGACTGGTATCTGAGGTAAAGACAGCTAATATTCACCTTCTAATAATAGAAAACAGATGAGAAAAATAAAAAGAATAAACATTAACATGAATAAAAAATGGTTTATTAACATTTTTAACTTTCATTAACAGTCTTTGTTTTTATATTATATTTTCAGTGGAACATGTACTTCATATATTTGAGCAGGTCAGAAAAATCCAGTCTTCTGTAATTATGAAACGTGCTTATCCATACTTCAAGTTTTAATGGAAAATTTCATTAACCAGAGGCGAATCCACTATGTGTCATTGTAGAAAAAATTATAAGCATAGGGATAAGTCCTATGTCATAAGCATAAACATACTACTACAATTTACATCCACATCTCCTTTTGTACTATTGCATCAAAAGGTACATTCCAATAAATCAGAAAATAAAACAGGATATAGGAGACCAGGAAGGCATACAAATAACATCTCTTTTAAATAATGGCCATGTCAAATCTAGTAAAATGATCTTTATATTTTTCTAAGGAAAGATGTCAATATTATTTATCCACTTCAAACATCTCTTGTGGCTCTGTGTCATGGAGGAAGGGATAAATTTATTAAAGGTGTGTGCAAGCTCAGATAAGATTATTTACAGAAACACATAAATGACAGCAAGAAAGACAAGCAATCACATGAAAACCATATGTGAAGTTATAATGCATGCAGTGTGTTGGAAAGAAAATTATGAAAGTTTTTGGAAAAAAGTTTCTTCATAAGACTAGGAAAGAAAAACTGATTTTAGTTATAATTTTGGTCACGCATAGTGCCCATGACCTGAGCAGACCTTCCAAAGTTGAAGCCAAGATGAGTGAAGTAACCAAATTTTTTTCACTTTGTTGAAAGCTTAGCACTTGGCTTTGTGGAACAACAGTTCAGGTATATTTGTGTCATCTAACCACAGGCAGCTAAATTAGGAACCTATATAAGGAACTTCAAGTGCCTGTATAGATGGTGAAGCTTCAAGAGAAAAAAAAAAAGAAAAAAAACAACTCATATACTCATATTTTAGTAACTCACCCCCTTCATTTACTGGAAAAAACCCAAAAAATTTAATTCTTTAAGTTACTTCAAATCTCTGCATTCTTATTGGCCCACCTCATCAGAAAATACTCTCATTCTTTATGAAAGCAAGGCTGCATTTTACCTCAGTCTTCTGATCCACTTCAATAAAAAAACCCATAACAGTTTCTCACAGTCCTTTTACTTCCAGTTCTCATATTAATGATCTGTTTTACACAATTCTTTTGGGGTCTACTTTGTCTTATTTACCGGTACTTATTTAGTTTTCTAATCTGAATTATGTTGCTACATCAGATTTGATTTTGAAAAGCAGCTGTGGGAAAAGATGGAAACAGATGATTTCTAGATTCTGAAATTCAAATTCTTATTTTGAATATTTTTCATTTGAATAAGAATACTCTTATTCAAATATGTAGTGAAGAGATGAGAGGGGTCCATCTGATATGTCTTTCAGGTTAGAGGTTTTCCCTTTTATTCTTGGATGCTATTTTCCTGTGGAACTGACCCTAACACAGTAGATAGCCACTTTTTATCCTTGAATAGTTGTTATTTTATGTCTTTAGGTACACAAAAAGCAGTTGGAGTGATGAGACACCATTCTTCAGGCTCTTGGCCCTCTCAGTTTAAGGCTTAAAACATCCAGTTAACAAAATAAAATTGGCCATTTATGGAATTTAGAAACCAAAACTGTGACTCTTTCAGGTTTAATATAAATGGATTTTTATTTATTGTGTTTCATAAGTATAAAAATGACATTTTTGAACTTTTGTGCTATATCACTGGTAAGTATATAGAGACATTCCAGATTTGTTTATTTGTACAGGAAACAGAAGTTAACTTTTAATAACTTCAGCATTGCAGCACTGTGTGAAAGTTTATGCACAGAGAAAATTTATAATCCCAGTGGTTTCATAGTTAGAACTCCTACATCAACATTCTAATATTGACTGAAGTTCTACTGAGATTTACCTTCAAGAGGGTCTGGATGATATGTTTAATAAATCATAACATCAAAGACTGCCAAAAAAGCACACTTGAAAAGAAATCTTATTTCTGTAGAAGGAGTGGCTAAGAAGCAGGCTCATCTCCTTTTATTTCTAGCAAAAATGTTTTTATTTCAGTGGGTTCCAAACAAAATCAACTATTTTTCCAGCAGAATAATTACACAAAATAAAATTGCCCATTATATTCTACAGCAAAATATCAAACATTTTTATTTACTCAACACAAGGAGTCTTTCCAAGCCTGCTTTAAAGGTGGGAAAAATTTTATTTAGGTCTACACAATCCAAATTCCATAGGGAGATTAATAATCAGAAATTTTGAAGCAATTTCACTTCTGAAAACAGGAAGCAATTAATATAACACTACCTTTGGTGGATAAACAATTGTGCTGACCATTGCCAAACTCCTTTTCAGCATCCATATGAAAAAGGTTTTTTTGTAAGCCAAATTTTAGGCAAGCCAATATTACTTCTGTCTTTTGATTAGTTTATGGTGTTTGTGAAATTCTAATTTTTACCATAGTAATCTATCTTGTTCCTTTCTGGAGCCAAATCTACTACTGTAAAGCACAGAACAGCTGCCTTATAAAATCATATGCCAGACTGCTACCTGAGGACACTTTCTGTAGTAGCTGCTTTTCTTCAGGTCCCTCCAGCTCCTCCAGAGCATTTTTATTCCCATTTACAATAAAGTCCTTCCCGAGACTATCTGATCAAAAATAGAAAATCTCAGCTGTTTTTCCAGAGCCTCTGCTCAAGCCTTGTTCATGGTACAGTACTATGCAAGCCTTGTCTTTTACTATGGAGGGCCACTGGAAGTGTGATTACTAGGGAAAACATTAGCAATCTTCACTGAGTAAAGGACAAGTGGTCACAGGTAAATGCAGCTGGATTTTCATCAGGAATTAAACTTAATCTTTCATTGACAAGTTTTTTTCTCTTCTATACTTACATGCAAATATTCACATATTTTATTTTTAACAATATGAAAGGCTGTTTCCAAGCTTTCCATTCACTACAAAGGAAGCTGGGAATAAAGTTTATGGCAAAATCCTACTGAACTGCCAAAAAGCCAAAGTAGTTTGTTTTATAAATCTTTCCAAAGTGGTAAAAAAGACCCACTGTGTTGCTTTTCCATAGACATAGCCGTTTACTCAAAATATTCCACTCTGTTCAATCACAACCCATTTCCACAACTGAATGACTCATTTCTGTTCCTAGCTCACCACCCTGTTTTAATTCTTATTTCTTGTTTGCCTGCTGTATAGGAGTGACAGAGAAAAGATAAAGTGTGTGGCAAGAAAACAAAGTGCCTTAAACAGAATTGTGTACTCAACAACATGTTGGTGAATTCAACCAGCAAAACCTACTGAAATCAAGGAGATTACTCCCATTCACTTCCACATCCACTGAGCAAACCCTTTGATGTCTTTCAAGGCCAGTCTGGCAGGAGATAATACAAGAACTCTTAACAATGCTGCTAAATGATATCTCCAACTATAGTATGTTCTTCATATAATAAAACATTCCTGCTCAAGTTTTCCACCTAACCAGGAGCTGATATCCAAAATATATTTCTACAGCTGTACAAGTAAGCAGATCCGTATGACCAAGGCAATTTTTCAGATGTGTTCAAATTGTCAAAGTCCCAAACTAATTTCAGACCATCTTTCTGTTAGCTTAAACCGGAGGTAAATATGTAAAAGAAAGAGAAGCAGTCTGTTGAACATGGACTTTATTTCAAAGCATATAACTACTCTGGCATTTGGCATTACCTCAACATGGCTATGGGCAGGCAGCCACTCTGCAAACTTAAAGACATTCTGTGAACTTAAGCTATAATTTTGGAAACAGCTTGCTGCTTATCCATTGAAAACTAATACTGTTTTTTTCCAGTGTGCTGTTCATTTGCTGGAAAACTCGTCTCTCCCTCACATAGAGCCAGAAATGCTTCTATCTCTCTGTTTTGTTATTTCCCAAAAGCAGAATGTTACATTGAATGGCAAAATAAGTAACAACTGACATCCTCAGATGGAAGAAAAGAGAACATTCCACGTAGCATCCAATATAAATATCTGCAATAAACACCCCTTGAAGGGCTTAAATGGAGGACAATATGAGCATTGCAGTGCAGTACTTCGGCTTTAGGTATTCCATGGTTCAAGGGAAAAGGACACCTCTTTGTTCCAGCACATCTCAGGTTTTTGGAGGATGAATCATAATAGAAAGTTAACATTTAGGCTGAAGAAAACAGCTTCAGAGTTGTACTTGTCAGTTTTGTTCTTTTGGACAGAAATGTCTGTCCAGATTCAGTCTCACTGTTCTCTGAAACTACAAAATCACTGCTCAGTCCAAAGAAGTGATGGGAGGAAAATATTTATTTATTTATAAATTTACACCTCTATAACTGCATAAATACCATACAGTAATTTGGAGTCATAAAATCTTTAAGCAATGGGTGGGGTGACTGTGCAAATTTTGCCAACTTGCTTTTCCAAATATTTAAGGTTTGTGGGTATGAACTTGTGTTTTCAAATTATTGCAAGCTGTGGAAAGACTTAGACTATGTTTCCAGAGGATTTAAAACCATTATTTTTTTAAATATCTTCCATTATTCTAAGCAATGGTTGCTGATAACTTCTATTCCACTCACTCTTCCAGACAGCATGATACAGATGACAATGCCATCATGTTCGCAACTCATTGGTTTGATTCAGCAAGAAATATGCCAATACGACGGTTCTTTTTCCCACAAGTTATTCAAAGAGACTCAAAGTTAAATTTAAATGTTTATTTAGTGAAATGTAGTCATATTTTGTGACATATAGAACAGGAAGGACCTTCAATGGGGTCAGGTCAACATATAGGCCACACTTTTGTGACCAGAATGGTTTATGCTATGAGTTACCTCAAAGGAAGGCAAGAGACAACAGGTCCTTGTGAGAAATTTCTCTCCAGGGAAGTCTCAACTTATAACAAGAATTTGCTTAAAAACTAGTTTCCATTCCTTTTCAAATAATACTTCCTATTAGATCTCTTATACTCCTATTAGTGCAATCGTGTAACTGGTATAATTTGGCTTCATAGCGTCTGTGAAACTAATTGCCTTCTGGATTCCCATTAGAATCAGAAATTCAGAAAACTTTGACCTGTGTGAATGCACTTCTCCCTAGTGTACAGAATCCCTCACATTTGGAGTTGTACATTTCAGTTGTTTTGTCAAAGGAAAAGACAAACCACTTTCTCTTTGGTGGTGAAAGACACACTAGCTAAAATATGTGATATATGTTCCTTTACATATAGGTTTCTGGTCTAACAGGGTCATTTAATTTTTGAGTTTTGCCATTGATGAAAATGAGTAAATTTTTATTGCTATTATCTTTTTAACACACATATTTCCTCTTACAGCCTGTCAGTGTGAGTTATCCGACTAAAAGCTTTTACAAAGTAAACAACTGGTTTAAGTTAGTATTGCAGGCTTACTCTGTTTCTGCTCGAAGTAACTCACAGGGCAATTATTCTCTCCTGAGATAGAGTCTAATTGTATAGTTTAATGTAACAGCAAACTCTGTTTAACAACAAGTTGTTGCCAGGTGCATCAGGGTTCACCTCCTGTCCCTAGACAATCATTCCTGCCCTCTTTCTTACATTAACACAAATCTGACTTTCAGTCTACAGAGCTGAACAGCAAAAAACCTCAGTCATTCTTCTTTGAAAGACTAGAATTTGGGGGTGGGTGGGGAGTTTCACTCCCAGAAGCAGATCATCATAGGCTCAGAAAAATACTAATGCTCATCTAGGGGAAGCAGTGGGAATATGGAACAAAGAGCATAAATAGGAGCAGAGAGAGTACACTATTGAAATACTAGACTGCCTGAGTTATATGTAACAGAAAACTGAATTATAAAATGTATGATACCATCTCTATACCATGAAGTAGGTTGGAAACCAAATGTGAAATAGACAGTATTTATTTCTCTCTCTTGACTATTAAGGAAACATAACAACCAACTAAAGGAAAAATAATAGCCAACTACCCATAAACCCACAGTTAGAAACTCTTCTTTGGTAATTAGAGCACATCAAAATTCAAAATTTTTTATTTTCAGAAACAAAAGCATTTTTATCTTTTGTTGTAAACAGAAAGAAGATTTGAAAAATAAATAGAACATATTTTGACTTGGAAAATAAATAAAATTATATATCATATATTTCTAAATGAAAAATTGATTATGTTTTGTTTTGGTTTTAGCTTTTCCAGAATATTTTCTTCTTTGAAAAACTGTGCTTCAAAGATTTTTTGGAAGGAGGATAGATGGCTTTGGTTTTGATGTTTTTTCACTGATGCAAGATCACCAGAAACATATTTTTTCAAAATGCTACATCAGCTCTCTACAAAACATTAAATAATTATTTATAAGAACTTTTCTTATTAACATTATTAGTGAATTCATACATGCTTTAGGAATTACTAAGAAGAATGGAGAATCAACTTTGTTGCTAGAAGAGCTTATTATTCCTCCAGGCTGCCACATAAGTAAAAGTAGAGGAGCAAATTAAATTGCAAATACTCTCCTGCTTTGGGGTAATGCATTCTCTTGGTGCTTTGGTTTTCATAAAGCACCTTTTCTGAGGGGTAAGGGATCATTGCCAGGATATTTTTACTATGTTGTTACAAAAACTGCAAAGATTAATCACAGAATCATAGCTTCATAGAATTGTCTAAGTTGGAAGGTAGCTTTAAGATCATCTAGTCCAACCATCAAGATTCTTCAAGCTTCTCATACCTAGGGATCTTTTTACACCTTCTCCAAAAATAATATCATAAATATTATTTCTAAAACACATCCTTCTGAAAATAAACAGGAATGGTTTCTTGGAGTTCTGTAACCTTTTTTCAAATTATTCCTTCTAGCACCATATTGAAGTGGTTAAATTTTGTGTTGTGAGCAATGACACATGGCTTCAATATCCCAGGTGAAAATGTAATTAGTTAAGCATGGAAGTAAATGTTTGCAGGATTGATTCTTTAAGCAACTTTACAAAAATAAATTTAGAAGAAGATTGATTTTTTTCCTTGCCTCTTTCTTTTTCCGTGAATGTCAAGGGAACCACCTGCATGACTCCACTGAAATTTATATAATTTTATGAAACAGTTTTTGTTCCCCAAAATACATTATTCTACTAAAAATAAAGAATGTTAAAGATGACCATCTGAATCCAGCTCTGTTCTCCTCACTACGTTATTGTTGTAAGCTAAGGAAAATTAGACACTTAAAAATAACCATCTTTGGCATGGCCTGAGAGATAAGCCATAAGAAATTAGTATACCTGAAAAACAGCACAAGAATGTGACTCTCATATCTCTGTGTGTTATGGAAGAACAATTTGTTACATTTTTCTCCAAACTGAGTTTTATTTTGATTAATCATTTAAGAAATGACAGAAGTAATGAAAGCAATGCTGCACCTGCTTTTTGGCACATTCGGAAGTGTTTCTAAGACTAAGGTCTCAAAATGATGGCATGTGATCTCTCTGTTTTATGCACAAAAGCAAGCCCAAATGTATTACAATGTACAAAAAATTATCATAGCATATCTCTTTGACTAGTAAGTCTCTAGATGCATGGGATTCATAACCTGAAAATTTGGCTGGTAGCATGAAAACATCCAAAAGTATACCTGAAAATGACATGATACTGCAATTTTTTCTCTCATTTTAGATTTCAATAAAGAGCATAGTACAATATAAATTCTGATGGCTTTATAACTGAGGAGTACAGTAGAGCTGGGAAAATAAATAGGAAAAATCATAACAAAGGCAAATTAGAGTAACTGTAAAAAAACCCAACTAATAGCCATTTTTCATCCTAATGAAGTACATTTTTCTTAGTAACTGAACGGCAGTGCTACCCTTGATTAGCCTGTCACTTGTTCTTTATACACTTTTAACACCCTGGATCTAATTAGAATAACCAGTTGCAAATTAGCTATTGTTTTCATTCGTGATTTAGCAGATTTATCAGATTTAATGGTTATTTTAACTACACTTCACTTTTAAAAGGCTTTACTGCCCTGGAAATCTGCTTTTTGCATGCCGTTTTACATAAGGGTTTAACAAAGAATGTTTTTAGTCCTACTGATGGGTGGATGAGTAGATTTAAGTACTGCGTTTTGCAATTTCTATTTTAACAGGCAAATGCCCAACAAGCAAAATATACGTTCCATCCAGTCCACAGACAAAATATGTCTGCCACAGTTCATACCTGTCATAAATGTACCTAATATTCAATTATTCTGTGTGTTGTAACAGAAACTCCTGGCAAACCCATCCAAGGGCAAGGGCCAGATAAGCGCTTCAACTTGTGCTTCAAAGGAGCAATTCAACAGGTGCAAATTAGGCCAACTGTAGCCTCTTACATGAAGTACAGAAAAACCAACAAAGAAACCCTGCCCAGTTTCATAGGTTTTTGAAGTGCACCTCACATGTCTTGCAAACAATATTTTTCCTTGTTGAAAGCTGGATACAGAACTTTGTCTTTTTTTATGTGAGGCAGTGAAGGAATCTATCTCCTGACTTCTCATTTCTGACCCAGAAATTAGACAGCCTTACAACAAATTTTATTACAAATCCTTTTGAAATCACACCACAGACATGGATTGCATTGGGAACACCTCTCTCAGCAGTCTTTAATTTACTCCTGTTTCCCTCATCATCCACATTGCATAACTACCAGTTCCTTCCAAGACTGTCTCTTGGAGCAAAACACCTTGTGCCTGATAAAATTCAGCTGTGGATCTGAAGACAGTTTTCTCAGCAAACTGTCTTAAAGGAAAATGTGAATTTGGCATGGTCCTTTCAGCCCTATCCAGTTCTTCAGTTCTATTCAAGCTGCCTTGTCCTAACTCTCTAGGAGTTTATCTCTAACAAGAGATGGAGCTGACAAAGCTTCATGCCTTCTTTGTGAAAATCTGACTTGCAAGTGAGAGCCATAAAAGAAAACAGTTTGCAGCACATTGTCAAAGCGGGTAATGCTGATAAGAACAGGGCTGCCCAGATGGGGTGTTTCTCATCCCTGCAAGCCACAGAGGCAAACATCAAAGCCAAAGAAGCATGTGTAGTCCCATCGCCTCAGTGACACCGGTAAACTAAACTGTACTTGAGAAGCAAAAGTACATGGAATGGTGAATAACAATGGAGGTATTTAAAACAAAAATGTCATTTCTTTTTTTTTTTTTTTTGGGGGGGGGGGGGGGGGGGGGAAGCTATTTCTCAGTTTCAGCATGACTAGCATGAGAAGCACAAACTTGCAGTGCTAACAGCTCCGCAAATTTTTATCTCACTGGAAGGCTGCAAATGTCATTCTTATCTTCAAGAAGGGAAAGGAGGAGAATCTGAGAACTACAGGCTGGCTAGTTTCACCTTGATCACCTGGATGTTGATGGAGAACAGCTAGAAGTAATTTATGAATATATGAAGAACAAGAAGGTAGTAGTTAGCATGGGTCAATGAACAGGAAATCACACAGCCAACCTGATCACCTTCCATGATCAAATGAACAAGTTGGTGGATGAAGGAGAGAACAGTGGATGTTATATCTTGATTTTAGCAAAGCTTTCAACACTGTGTCCCATAAAATCTTCATAGACACACTAGTTAATTGGGCAGTAAAGTATATTTAAAACTAGTTAAAATGCCAGGCTCAAAGGACTGTGAATAGTGGCACAAAGTCCAGCTGAAGCCATACCACAAAGGGTGTACCTCAGGGATCAATATGGGATCATTCATGTTTAGCCTTCTCATTAATGACCTTGATGACAGGGTGCACCCTCAGAAAATTTGCAGATGATAAATACTTAGGAGTCGTGGCTGATAAACCACAGGGTTGTGCTACCATTCAGAGGGACCTCAGCAGGCTGGAGAAATGTGAGGACCAGAACCTCACAAAGTTCAACAAGTGGAAATTCCCGCATCTAGGCACAGACCAGGTGAAAAGCAGCTTGGCAGATGGAGTCCTGGTGATAAAAAGCTGATCATGAGCCACCTCACTGCTAAGCCGAACAGCCTCCTAGGCTGTGTTAGCAAAAATGTTGCCATCAGACTGAGGGAAAAGATCCTTCTCTTCTCAGCTCTGGTGAGACACATCTGGGATGCTACATACAGGTTTGGGCTCCCCAGTAAAAGAGACGTGGTCTCGTTGGACATGTCCAATGAAGGTCAACTAAGCTGATTGAGGGTTTGGAGAATCTTTCATATGAAGAGAACCTGAGAGAGCTACGACTGTTCAGCCTGAAGAAGAGAAGTCTTAGAGGGACATCCTACTTCATCCAGGAGGCAGGTTTGTGGTCAGGGCACCAGACAACCTCCCACCTTGCCTGCCTCATCGTGTCAAGTACCTCTGAGGAATGGATATGAGGATCTGCTTCAGAATGGCCACTCGAGCAAGGAAGAAGGTAAGGAGCACCCTACAACACAGATGTTTCTTAGGCCAAAAAAGCACATACACCGGAACACCACCACATGCTCTAAGAAAACACGAAGGGTTATAGTTGTTGGTAACTCCTTCCTGAGGGGGACAGAGGGGCCAATATGCCAGGTCAACCTTCCTCAGGGGAAGTCTGCTGCCTTCCTGGAACCCAGGTGAAGGACATCACCACAAAATTTCCTGGTTTAGTATGGTCCTTAGATTACTACACACTACTGATATTCCATGTAGGTGCAGAGGAGACAGCAATTAGAAGCTCAAAAGCTATTAAGAGAGATTTCAGGGAGTTGGGAGGCTTGCTTAATAAAGGATTTTGGGATCCAGGTGATTTTTTCGTCACTCCCTCCAACGATGCTGAGAGGAGCAGACTGATTAAATCAATCTATACCTGGCTCCATGGCTGGTGTCACCACCATAACTTTGGATACTTTGATAGTGGGTTGGTCCATACGGCACATGCTTGTTAACAGGAAATGGAAGATGCCTCTCTCAAAAGTTGAAGACTGTTCTGTCCTGAGAGATGGTAGGGTTGATTGACAGGTCTTCAACGAGATGTGACGTGGGAGAGGGGTGATATCATCAGAACTGTCCTTGAGGCTCCTGAGGCAAAGGGAATGAAGGAATCACAGACAAAACACAACAAATGAAGGATGCCTGAAGAAAAGAAAATGGAGCCATTCCAGCCAGTATGTCAGCCCCATTAGGCACCCAGCTGAAGTGCCTTTACACAAATGCATGCAACATGGGGAATAAGCAAGAGGAGTTAGAGATGTGTGCACGCTTCCAGGCTTGGTGGGTAAGGAGCTGGCTGGCTGGCCTCACTCAAAGGTTTGTGGCCAATGGCTCAATGTCCAATTGGCAGCCAGTGACAAGTGGTGTTCCTCAGGGGTCTGTATTGGGATCAGTGCTGTTCAACATCTCTGTTGGAGACATGCACAATGAGTAGAGTGCACCCTTAGCAAGTTTGCCAATGACACCAAGCTCAGTGGTGCAGTTGACACGCTGGAGGGAAGGGACGCCATCCAGAGGGACCTGGACAGGCTGGAGAGGTGGGCTCATGCAAATTGTTCAACCAAGCCAAGTGCAGGGTCCTACACATGGCCTATCCCAGGCACAAATACAGGTTGGGCGGAGATTGGCTAGAAAGCAGCCCTGAGAAGAAGGACTTGGTGGTGTTGGTGGATGAGAAGCTTAACATGAGCCGGCAGTGCTCGCTGGCATCCCAGAGAGCCAAACGCGTCCTGGGATGCATCAAGAGAAGTGTGGCCAGCAGGTCTTGGGAGGTGACTCTATCCCTCTACTCTACACTCGTGAGACCCCACTTGGAGTCCTATGTCCAGCTTTGGAGTCTTCAACATAGGAAGGACATGGACCTGTTGGAACATGTCCAATGGAAGGCCACAAAGATGATCAGAGGGATGGAACACCTCCCCTATGAAAGCAGGCTGAGAGAGCTGGGGTTGTTCAGCCTGGAGAAGAGGAGGCTCTGGGGAGACCTTATAACAGCCTATCAATATCTGAAGGGAGCCTATAGGAGAGACAGAGAGAGACTCTTTGTCCGGAAGTGTAGTGACAGGACAAGGGGTAACGATTTTAAATCGGAAGAGGGGAGATTTAGATTAGACATCAGAAAGAAATTCTTTACAGTGAGGGTGGTGAGGCACTGGAACAGGTTGCCCAGGGAACCTGTGGGTGCCCTATCCCTGGAAGTGTTCAAGGCCAGGCTGGATGGTGCTTTGAGCAACCTGCTCTGGTAGGAGGCAGGGGGATCGGAAGTAGATGATCTTTAAGGACCCTTCCAACCCAAACCATTCTATGATTCTATGATTTATGCTCTTGCACTACTCAATAGAAAAAAGTATATCCAGGAAACACTTCTTTCCACTTGTTATTGGTACTTTATTCAGAGGGAGTAGAGTCATATTATTATAGAAAATCTCTCTCAGATGTTTACAGAAGGAGCCTAAATTATTAGTTAATCTACATACTTACTTTGAGATTAATAGTTAGGTAAAATTAACATTAAGTTAAATAATCTTTAGATAATTATTCTAATCTAGTGACTGGATTAGTACTGAAATGTTGAGTCACTGCTGAAGAAGGATGTGGTAAAGCAGCAGATCACATTATATATAAAGACAACTTGTTAAGAGGAATTCACAGAGCTATTAAAAAGTTATAGTATGACTGAGATGGTAAATCCAGCCAGGTCTTTTATGTTGCAGGAGCAAGATGAAGAAAATGTAATGTTATTCAACAATCCAGCATAACAAGAGAAAGAGTCTTCTTTCCATGTTTTATAGTAAAAACAAAATTAGAATGTTTGGCTTGTCCAATTTCATCACAGAGTCCCTGGTTACGTTTAAATACAAGAAGAGATTTCTGTCCTATTAGGCTATTCTTTCATACTTTCTGCATAGATTTCTTGGGAATTTCTACAGCTTGAAGATATGTTTTGGGTTAATTCTCATGAACAAATATATGCCAAAAATCTATGTGTGTATTTCAGTGAGGGGAAAGCAGTTTAAATACAAATGTAGATTTAAAATTCACAGGTAATTTGGCCTTTCAGCCAAACAAAATGTCTGTGACAACAATGGGAGGTTGTAGCTCTTGTCCTGAAATGAAAATTAAGAGATTTCCTATAGTCCACTCAGAATAGCTCAGATTTCTATCTCAGGACTGAATGAAGCATTCGGTAGATTTCAATAAACTATAGAAACCTAGAATCATAGAATGTCCCTGCTGTGGGCAGGTACATCTTCAACTAGATCAGGTTGCTCAAAGCCCCATCCAACCTGATCTTGAACTTCTCCAATGATAGGGCATCCACAGCTTCTCTGGGAAGGCTTTCAACCCTATATATTGAGCAAAGGTTCCAGGAGGCCTGTGTGGATGAACAAGGAGGGAGATTTCAACTGGATATTTTCCTATTTGCTAAGCACTTAAAGAAAGTTTCACCTGCTCAGCTCATTTGGCCTAATTTTCTATGTTCTTTATCTGTTTCACAAAAACCTTTCCAAAATATGTGTCATTTTCAAGGAAATGGCCAAAGAGATTTTTAATTCAAGTCTTTCTTTAGAACGCATGAAAGATGAAAAGAAGGTAACTTGTTCACTATGAATAAATACAGTGAAGAAAAGTGTCTTCAAGCTGACTGTACTGACATTTCCAGAAAACTTTGAAATACCATGCTGTAGAATAAACTCCAAATCACTTTGCTTTTTCCAACTTAAGCTTTCAAGTAAAACCATAAAGTAGCAGACAGGGTGAAGAGAGAACTTCATTCAGAGCATTTCTCTCTAAACTGCCACTTACGTCCCTGCAGAAGTCTGGAAACACAGTGTCCTGGGCTGTCAGTAATTGCCAGCTTGGCAAGATCAGATTTTTTTTTTTTCCAATATTTATGTGCTTAGACTTGGCTAAATGCTTCACTACGAGATCTACGAGTCAACATATGGAGTCACCACATGATCAGCATATGGAGTCATCTCTATGGGAAGCTCAGGATAGTTTTGAACCACTTGTAATTCTTCCTGAGGGAGAAAGAGAGAAGACTCACAATATAATATTATCCTTTAGCATTCTGTACTTTCCAAGAGGTCATATGATGAATTTGGAACTGTGAGCTACAAGTCTGAGTGAAAATTCAGAATAATGTTAGGAAAGAAAAACTTAAGTATAATCCAAGAAAACACAGTCTCCTAGTAATTCCCTGTACTCACTGCCATCTGCAAGTTGGGATTTTATGAGGTATTACATTTGAAAAAAAAAAAAAAAACAAAAAAAAATGTTTAAGAAATGTATCTGACACAAACACAGTCTTCCAGAAATGAGGAACAGGCTTTTGATAATGAAAAATAAAGCTGCAATATTATCATTTGAACAAAAGCAGTTTGGAGGAAACATATTCATCATTTTGCTTGTTTTGAAAATGACCACTTTCATGTGCTACTCTTCTCAGAAAAAAATAGGAGGCTTATCAGATTATGGCTCTGAAGCCAAAAATTCAGACTTGTCTTGAATGACAGTGTCACGTTCTCCAACCTTGAAATGTTACACTCACTGTCTTTTCAGAAGGTGGTAATATGAGGAAAGCAAAATCTGACTCCTAAACTGGACTCTTGCGTAAGCAATGCTGAGTGCAGTTCCCCTCAAGGATAACCTTATGCATCTTAATTTAGGTTAGCTAATAAAGAAATCTTGTTTGACTCACTTGGGACAGTCCCTGACTTCATAAATATCTGCCCATACTTTTGCAAACAGTCCTGGGAACACACCTGACTCTTGACTGGACTGTGATTTATAGAGGTGTAAAATTGTATGGAAGAAGAAACTCCCCACCGTTTTTATAAGCTACATGGGAGCTAAAGGTTTTCCTGCCTTCCTTTAATCTTAAATTACATAAAACCACAGTAAGAATGGGCTTACAGGAAGCTGACAGGCCTCCAAATCTATCATGACAGGGGATTATATCGTGCTGTCTTTCAGGAGACTGAATACTGCTTTGTAGTGTCTGGAAATCTTAGGAAACTGGATATCCCTACACACAGGAGTGAAACAACTGGAGGCCAAGACTCCTGTATGCATGGTACTCTCCTGGCTGGTGGCCAGGCTCCAGACCTTGTTGGCAAGCACAAAGCTTACAATATTAGGTAAAGTTGGAGCAGGTGGCATTCTCCTGGCTGCTCCTGTGCCAGATCCATACTTTTCAAGCAAATGACAATTTGAGCCTGAACTCAGGTGCTGAATGGAAAAAGCTGTCCCCACTGCTGAGGGGTTGAGTTTTGGCTGGAGGTGACTCTTAATGTGTGCTGGTTCTGGTGACAAAATGTAGTTTGAGAACAAGAAAATATCATTGCCACAGCTGTCCTGAATTTCCCTGTGGGACAGCCCAGCTTCAAATTGATTTTTATTCAGGTTTCAACATGTTGTTACCTTTATTTCAGAAAAGCATTGACAAGCTGTTGCTTTCTGAACTTCTTATTTCAGCCATGTTTTTGACTAAGAATATGGGTTTCAGTATTTGTTTGTTTTTAATGAAGATTATCAGCATAACTTTTAGATTAATTTTTGAATATTTCATTGCATTATTGATTCACTCTATTTTTCACTTTGAGTATGTCTTTGATTAAATTGCATTCAATCTAACAAAGTCTGTCCAAAGCTCTGGATATTAATTCTGAAGAACTGTCTTCAGAGAATCTGATCATTTGGAACTATTATCTATAGTAAAGATCTACTTGTTTTAGTCTTCTGGCTAACTTATATGATTGATTTTACTTATACTTTAAACTTTACTTATACTATAAAGGTTGGGTTTTGGTTAGAAATGTGTGGTTTTCCAAGAAGGAAGGAGGAAAGCTTTATCAGGTACAATATAGATGCATCAAGAAGGAACAGAGAAACTAGATTGTTAAGATGGTTAAGTCAAAATTTTCATCCTAGATACCTGCTCAAGTTTAAATAACCAACTGTGCTCTGCAAAGCAGGACACTTGTCTGTAGGAATTACTTTATGTTATATGACATGAATGTTCCTTATATTAGAGAAGTAATTTAGAGGAGCTAAACCTTTGAGCGAATCTTCCCAGATGACTGACCTGGTCTTTGAGATTCTGCCTATTTTGAGGTTGTGCTCCAAATGTACAATTAATACAGTTTTCAGGGACTTGGTTGTTCTGTTATATGGAGTGAAACTGTGGAACGAACCCCACAACACTCCTGGCCAACCTGAAAAAACCCAAGGCATTTTATTATTTTGGTGTCAGCATTCCTCATTTAGCCCCATGCAACCAGGACCAAGATCTAGCCTACAGAATGGAAATATCAGAATACTAGAAAATCTGATTACTCCCTTCCTGTGGGAAAACCCAGTGGTGATTACATAGGCATGCATAGATTGAGTTGGGTCCAAACTCCTGTGCTTTGCATTTATGGAAAAAAACCTTTGCTTAAACTACGCAATGAGGAAAATATGTATTATTTAGGTATACCCTGACATATGTGATTGATTATAGTTATTAACATATGCACATATTTGCAAGGCAAATGGAATTTGGCTGCAATGATGTGTGCCTTATGCTTTATCTTATAGGTGTACTTTGATGTTTGGTTTTTTTGAGTATTTATAAAATGAAGGATGAATGAATATCAGTTTATCAGTTTAACCATTAATCCCAACATGATACAGAGAAGCTGATGATTCATTCTTTAAAGAGAGAATTTTTTGTGGGAATTGGACTAGGTTGTGATTCTTCCATGACTTAAATATGCATATTTATTCACATAGCTAATGTTTTCGCAATCAATATAATCTTTCACAGACCGTCCTATCACTAATGTATGGAAGTGAAAGAGACTTTGCCACAAGCATTTCTATAGGTTTCAATTTTATGATAAAGTTACACTGAGGCTGATCCATTTGAAGGTTTGTGGTTTAGCTAATCTCTTCAGCCTTTTGTCAGGAGTAAATAGCAGTTACTGGCTAATCGTTACCTTTACAATTCATCACTTATGGCAGACAGTGCAGACCAGACTGACAAAAAACAAATGAGAAATGTCTGTTTAAAAAATACTTCAAAAGCCCCTATTACAGCAGATATGTGTGTCCAGGGAAATGTTCCAGGTGATTTGTCTGATCTCACTTCATCTTTCCAACTGTTAAAAAGACTGGTTTAAGCTAATTGTTTTGTCTACTGGCAAATGGAGAAGGAGAGACCCCCTCAAGTGAAATTAATCCCAACTATTTTAGACAGCTGAGAGGAGATGTATCACTCTGCTGACTATTGAGAGTCTGAAAAACGAGGTTGGACAAGACATCTCAACTTGTGCTAAATAAATGAAGTGGAATTCTGCTTCAGAAAAGAAAGGAAATACTGTAAATTAATCTAGGATTTCTGAAGCCTCGGTCACAGGATGGAGTTGCCCAGGTATAGGGCAAAGACTGGATTTACTAAACTCAAAGTTAATGCACAGTAACTTTCTCTAAAATTAACCTCTTCAGAGTGTACCAGAGGTAATATTTCTAGGTTAGGTTAGATTTGCATTTATCAAAATGTCTGTTTCAGCATGTTTCTGCAACACTTTTCCCCTACTTTTGGAACAGAAGGTGTTGGGGTTTTATTCCCTTGCTATTGAGCTTGCATGTTCAAGGTTAAGGACAGTGCACAGGCATATGCCAAGATGTGTAGCACTGAGATTATGTGTGGTAGCAAGTTATTTGTTGGTGCCATGGACTTTTAATTACCAGCATTCACTTGTTTTATTGTCAGTGTGGCAGTTAGTGTTTTGATCTCTGACTTCTATCTGATTTTAAATAATTTTAAAAAAATTATTACCAGAAAGGGTTTGAATACCCTAGGTTTAAGGGGTCTATGTGTGCCTATGGAAAAAGTCCTACCTTTACTTGTCTTACAAAGCCAAACAGTTGAGAGCACTTTCCATCAGACTCTGAAAAACAGAAGGCAACTCAAGGTGGATATGCAATCCACAACATACTATTCTGTATTTCCCCACAAATTCCTTTGGCTTTTGGTCTCTGTAACTTCCTCGTGACAATATGCTTGCAAAAGACCTACAGACTTTGAGGGGTAAATTTATGGGAAAAAGAGCAAAAGGATCCTTGAACTTTCTTGTTATGTACTAGCAGGAGCTGAGGTGACCCAAGCCCATGATTTGACTCAAAGATTGATGGAAACAGCATAATCCTTCACTCCACACTGTCCCATCGTACATATACCTCTTCTTGGGATTATTAGATTGCTTTCTGTGCTTATAATTGTATGGTATGAATGAAGCAAGTTCTTAGATTTTGCAACACTTTTCCTCTTTGCTGTTCAAAGTGCAGTCTCAAGCTATGTTGGCACAATAGTATTCCCAAATTAATGTTTATTTACTATTGTCTTCTATTTAAAATATAACTGAAACAGCTGCATGTCTGAGGAAAGCATATTTCATAAACTTAATCTCACCTTGATAAATAGGGCCAAACCAGATATTTTCCTCAGTACTTGAAAAAATCTTTTTTCAAAGTGTTGATTATTACATGGTCATAATATTGTTTAACAGGAACTAAACTTTGTGCTCAGTTTTGGTTTTAATGCTTCTAAAGGAAATTAGTAATAGTGGTGTAACTTCCCAAGTCTAGCCAGAGCATGCTGCTAGGAATAAGTTATTAGTGCCATGATTTATAGCTTCTATACTGGCAGGTCTGTTGAGACAGTTCTAAGGGTCCTGAAGACACACCTCTGTGAAAAATAGCAAAAAATCAATTGCCTGTGACCTTGTGTGTTCAGCACACTGAGTGTCATATGTTTTGGAGCTGTTTCCTCTCAGTGTTGGCCTGTGCTGTCTATGTACCGTGTGATGAGACCTGTTGCTCTGCCAGAAGAAAATTCCTATGTCTGAAGGTAGTGCTGGAAGTGAAGGTCCAGCCCTAGGGCAGAAAGTTCCAGACTCAGAAATAGTTGAATCTGATGAAAGAGCTTAATGGACTTTCGATTTTTCTCAGAGATAGCAGTAATCTGACATTTAATTTACAGACTAGTAACTTGAGTGAGAACTAACCATAGTTAACCACATTCCCTGCAGTGAATCAGGCATTTCTAGTTTGCCCATGTGTCTGGAACTTGTTAGGTCTGCATGAGATAAAAACTTTGGTTACTGCCTGAAGCTAGGCAGTAGCGGCAGTTTATTACTATAAAATTGGGAATAATCAGTAGAACTTTGCCATCTACAATGACCCAAAACTTACAGAATGATAGAATAAGGAAATAGCTGAGATTAGAAGACAGCTTTGGAGATCATGCAGTCAAATTCAGATTCAGCGCACCATGATCTACAGCAGGTTGCTCATAGCTGTGTCCTTCACGGGTGGAGACTCAATAACATCTGTGGACACACTGCTCCAGTGTCTGAACATCCTCACAATGAAACATTTTATTATGTTTAAATGAATTTTCCTGTACTTCAGCTTTTTTCCCATTGCTTTTTGTCCTGTCACTGGGCACCATTGACAACACATCTCTAGTTCTTCTGTCTTGTACCCATTAGGTAATTACACACATTTTGTCTAGGCTCAGAGATCAAAGAATCATAGAATGGTTTGGGTTGGAAGGGTCCTTGAAGATCATCTACTTCCGATCCCCCTGCCTCCTACCAGAGCAGGTTGCTCAAAGCACCATCCAGCCTGGCCTTGAACACTTCCAGGGATGGGGCACCCACAGGTTCCCTGGGCAACCTGTTCCAGTGCCTCACCACCTTCACTGTAAAGAATTTCTTTCTGATGTCTAATCTAAATCTACCCTCTTCCGATTTAAAATCGTTACCCCTTGTCCTGTCACTACACTTCCAGACAAAGAGTCTGTCTCTCCTATAGGCTCCCTTCAGATATTGGTAGGCTGTTATAAGGTCTCCCCAGAGCCTCCTCTTCTCCAGGCTGAACAACCCCAGCTCTCTCAGCCTGCTTTCTTAGGAGAGGTGTTCCATCCCTCTGATCATCCTCGTGGCCCTCCATTGGATGCATTCCAACAGGTCCATGTCCTTCCTATGTTGAAGTTGGACACAGGACTCCACGCAGGGTCTCACTGCAATTTAACATTTAGAGTAGATTTTAGGATAAAGCCAACTAAGATTATCTCTACCCTGACTAGAGAGAGAGAAAAAAAATTAATTTGTTTTCCATAATTGCACAGTAAAAATACACAGCATCTAAAATACCTTGCCTTGGCCACTCCCTCCAGTAAGTTAGGACACTAGTTGAACAGTTAGTCTAATCAACTTTAACAATACTTAGGTACTTATCATCAAGAAAATGACACAATAAGGATTTTCTGTCATTTGCTAGAAAATTAAATAACTGTTAATCAGCATACGTGACAACATAATGCATAAGGAATCCACACTGGATAAGAGCATCATACTCTCACTAATGTCTAATCTTGAAGCTTAGGTCTACTTTCTCTTCAACCATAGGAACTAATGAAATGAAAACAAGCACTTCGATAGTTGCACAATAAAATGCAGGTAGTATTTGGTTTATGTAGAGATTTACTGGATGGAGCACCAGCCACACCTCACATCTGGAAGCAAATGTGTTTCTTCCACAAGCACAACATCTGCTTCTTCTCTAACAATATCCTCACCAGTATCAAAGAAAGTCCTTAACCTATTAAGGTTTGGGAGGATTAAAAAGAAGAGAGCAATGGTCTCTTGCTATAGATGAAAAGGCTGAAACTTCCCATTCACGACATACTCTGGAAGTTCAGCCTTCAAGCAACTCCTATAATATCGTATGGCTTTTGTGTGCAGTTTAAAGAACTTTATTTAGTGACTATTGTTTGTGGTCTGGTTTTGCTGTCCTTTTTTTCATTTTCAAGAGTGTTCTTCAAGATTAGAGTGGGAAAACACAATGGACCTTATTTTTAAATTGTGTTGGGGCAGGGGGGAAGAAAGTGCCATTTGTCATAATTAAGCATGGGGAAAAATTAATTCCCTGCAGCAAGGCACTGAGATTAACTATATATTCAATAAGAACAATCTCCTCTAAAATAGTAGTTCAACAGGCACGACTACATGATCCTCAGCTGTACACTGAACTTGGGACTTCTGTGGTTTGAGCTTGTGTGGCTGAGCATTTGGCCACATTTCTTCTCCCAGAGCTGTAAGCAATCTCTCACCTGCCTCACTTAAGATGATGTGAACTTGCCCTCACAACTGCTTCGTTTCATCAAAGAAACCTCCAGAGAAATCTCATCTATCAGCAAGTCATTTAGGAAGTTTTATGTATGAGGATTTAATTTTTTACTGGTTTTGACTTCCTGGAAAATTTAGAGAATAGCTTTCAATCAGGCTAATGTTATAATTGTTCCCTGATTATTTTCTCCCAAAACTTAGAAATGCTGCCAGATTTCCCAAAGGGATAAGAGTCAGTAAAAAGACCAAGATTAGACATGAATGAAGTTTAGCAGCTTTATTTGTTCAGGTTTAAGAAATTACAGATTCTTAAGTGTTCTTATTTGTTTGAGTTCTACATAATAATGATGTTTCAACCTATTCCAGCAGATTCAGCAGATCATACAAAATACTGTGTTGCCTGTAAGTTTCTGTGCTTCATGGAAGGTTTTGCAAGTTTACAGTGACACAGGCAGACCCTGCAAACTCCCAGGGAATACCCTTCTCATAACTAAAAAAAAATCCTACACTGTCTTAAGAAAAATTACTTATTTGGGAAGCAGTTTATGTATCTATAGTAATTGCTACACTGAGATCAACAATATCTATTCTCATTTCTGTTTCTTACAAGTGGAGTGCATGTAGAGGAATTCGAAGAAATTCAACAAAGTAAATGCAAAAATTGATGAATATTAAGCATTCTCTAACTACCTCATTGCAGACCAAGCAAGTTGTTCTCCTGCAAAAACTGTCCAGGTTGTTCCTTTGCAAAAACAATACCTTAATTTATTTTTCTCACAAGAAACAAAAACTTTCTTCTTTTTTTAATAAGTGCAAGACTTTCTTTTAAAACTGTACATATCCAGACTAGCCAAAATTAGAAAAGAAAAAGAAAAAAGATTAAAAAGAAAAAAAAAATAAAAAGAAAGGCTTAAATGATAACAGATTGTTACTGAACAATAGGGAGAGTTACATTTAATTGTAGAGTTATAAAGTGGCAATTCATTTGTCACAGAACAGAAAAGCGGGGGTTTTTGCTGCCATCTTCAAAAAAAAAATTCAATTGCAAACAAAAGCAAAAATCCTGTCAATAATAAAATCTTCATATTACCATTGAGACCAAAGGAGAAGCAGCATTTTTTTTTTCTGTAACAAAAAAAAAATCATGGAGTGACTGTAAATAAATCTTTTACTGAAATGTTAAGGTTTAAATGCTATACCTTAACTACTCCATCTGCGATAAGGAAAAGCAGAAGAGAAATTGAATGGGAGCTATGAGAGCATATCGTTTATAAATGTTTTTGAGAATGTAAATACAAAAAAAAAAAAAACCATCAGTTCCTTAAAATAGTATAAAGAGTGTTTCTGACTTATTGTTCAGCATATGGAAATTCTCATTGCTGCTTCATTAGCATACAAAGATTTTAACTTCCTGTTCTAAACAGTATTGTTACCTGTTGAAAAATAAATGTTTCCTTTATTTCCAGGTGTGGCTACACCAGTCAGTGGAGAGATTGCTACAGGGCCAGCTTTTCTCAAAATGATGTGAAAAGAAAATTCTAACCCCACCATGAGTCTGCAAACCTCCCTCTGTGCACCCTCCTCCTTCATGTCCCTACTGTCTGACTCTTTCTACAGCCCACATGGCTATTATTTTGTCCAGATATACTCAGGCTCTCTACATGTTCTCAGCCCATTTTTAGTGACTGATCATATCGACAGAAAATGGTCCACACAAGGCACAACTGGTGGTGCAATTACCCTGCACAGGGGTTTGGATTTCCCAGAAAAAGCATCATTCTCTCCACTCCCTGTAGAAAGAGGAGCAGGGGAAGAAGGTGGCAAGGGTGTTGAGGGCAAAACTGCTAAATTAAGTACTTGTCCATTCCTTGAAATACCAGTTATCATCACTTTGGAACATCAAGATCTTCATCCAACTCTCACTATTGAAAGACAACCCATCCCTTCAATACGAATTGAATACCAAGAGAAAGAATTCAAATCACAGCAAAAATATGCTAACTGGAAGATGTAGATACATAAATTAAATTTATTTAATCTATTCATCTATGTAGCCTTTTTTTGTATTTTGTTCATATAATGAGAAAGAATTTAAACCATTTGTGAATTTTCACAAATACATAGTGTTCCTAAGAATGTAATCATGGAATAAATGTAGTACATACTGGTTCGATAATGTCTATTCTCCAAAGGAAAATATACATTGAATTTAGTGATGTTAATCAGATCAGAACATGCATGAAAATCTTAAATTGTTCCTAATATCAGTAACAGAATAAATTCCAAATAAAAAGAAATAATGGTTTAGTCTATAGAAAACAAGAAAATAGCATTTATTAGGAAAACATATTCTCTTATTGTCTCTCAAGATGGTAAACGTTGGAAATGCTTTTTAAGCTTCTGCCACTTTTCTACACTACTCAGTCTTTAGCACTGAGTTCTGATTCTCACTAACTATAAATCAGTATATCTCCAGCACAGGAGGACAAATTGAGTGGAAAGAAAAGCACTGAAAGAAGAGAGAACAGTTCCAGAATGCTTCGTGTATGTGGAAGCAGGCATTCTATGAGATGCCTTTTCTACAATGGCAACCTAAATAATTAGTTTAGAGTAAAAACCTGAATTTTATACATTAAAAGTTGTGAAAGTGAATCCCATTTTGTGTGGGTGCATAATCTATTTCATATTAGATCCTCGAGGTATAATAAGACCCAATAATAAGACCCAAAACACTGCTACTCAGACTGCAGACAATAGTAATACTGCTAATAATACTGATATTAGTATTAATTTTAATAAGAATACTAAAAATTTATTCTATGGTTACAAAGTCAGAGCAAAATACTGACTGTTAAGAATAAGATCTGCGAAACATGAAAGCATGTTTTTATTGTATCTTCACTTTCTGTAACAGTGAAAGATTGGTCAACAGACTCAGTACTACTTCAGAAAGGTACTAGTTAACAGAGAAAATTTAGGAAAAAATTCCAGGGAAATTTGGTTTCATTACTTCAACAGAAATTAAAGTTCATTTCTTAAAACAGAAAACTGTGACAAAGCTGGTATCAGAGTAAAATATTTTGCTTTCACAAAACTTTACAAGGTATAAAGTATTTCCTGTCTTTTATGCTTGCTTTTCTGTTTTATTTTTTATTTCGATTTAAATTCAGTTTCACAAGCTATGAGAGTTTGCTAGAATCAAAATAACTTTCAATGGACAACGCCATTCTGTATTCTGAATTTTAAATTCTGTATTCTATTCTGTATTTTGAATGTCAATAGAAGTCTTAAGAAAAAAGGGATCAGCTGCTTAATTTTATTTAAATATCAGAAATACCATATATTTAAAGCATATTGTCACATGTGATAAATGCAGTTTCATAGCATTAGACATAATATAAAGAATTGTTTATATTTTGCCTCCAGAGTTTTCTAATTTGTGTAAATACATCACATGCTGAGACAATCCTTGTAATTTCTTGAGTTTAGCTATTTTAAATGCTACAGAGAAAGTTGGTGGTTCAACAACTGAAACATATTTATGATGCTGTAAGCCCTTCATTGTACGTCAGATCAAATACTGAAACCAAAGACAATCAGAGACTTTCCTGTTGTGTATCAAAGGATGTGAAGAAAAGCAGGGTGAGAGAAGAAGCTGCAATGTACTTCTAAAGAAACACAACAGGGCAAAGGCTTTCTTTGTCCCCCTTTCATGGCAGAAAGATGAGCAGCTCCACCGTGGACCAGAGGATAATCCAGTTCATCAGGGTAAGGGACACCTGTGGAGGAGGCTAACAGAGTTTATTCTGTGGTTCCTGTGTAGAGGTGGCTCTCCACTGGCTGGCACAGTTAAGCACTATTTCACTTTTAAAAGCTGATATTCATTCACTGAAATAAAAAATAAAAATTGGAAAAAAAAAAAAAATTCTTGTATGGTTGACAGACATGAGTCTTCTGTCCTTTTCCCATCAGCTTGAAGGTCAAACCCTTCACATTCAGTCTCCTCTTAATGCACACACAATAATAGAAGGGTTTGTCTTATCTAAATTCAGCACTGAAAGTTAGACGTCTGCTCTACAATAGCAGTCTGGGCCCCTTACCATTAGCAGAGGGAGAGGAGGTACCTTCAGAATATGATTCATCCCATCTGCTTTAAATATTTTTCCGTGGATGGACGAACACGCTCTAGAAGTGCCTGTGTTTCCCCAGTGATTACAAATTAGTCTAAACAACTGGTTTAGATTAGCTGCCAATTCCTAGAGAGCTAATTTGAGACAAATTTCACCTGCAGAGCAAAACAGGAACAAGATGCCTTCTTTCTTTTTCATTTCTGGCATGTTTGGGTTCTGGGGAACACAGTATCCCTTGCCTTTGACTCCCAACAGTGCTTGCTTCTTCCCCAGAGCCAAGAGAGGTACATAGTGATCAGTGTGGTCTTATTTGCTCCTTCCTGCAATGTGACAGACCCAATAGCCAAAAAAAGAACCTCAGGAGCTGGTACTTCCTGGTTGGCCACTATACTTTCATCCAAGCACAAAACAGAGACATTAGGAAGGTGATTTATGTGTTTCACGGTTCTATTGAGCAATAGGTGTGTATCTGCTAGCTAATGACTGTTCTTCAGTATTTATGGCTCTAAGGTTTATTCTAAAGCCTATGGAGCCAATGCAAATGTTTCCATTGCCTTATATTTCCAGGCCTCTTGTCTTTGCTTGTTATTTACTGCTCTTAATATCAAAATAATACTTGAATGTGAAGAATTCCAGTTTTCACTATAGTCTACCAATAAGACTTTAAAGATGTGCTCAGCAAATGTTAATATAATAACTTTGTCACTTTCTACGAAATACTGTTATTTCTACAGCTTAATTAAAGATACACCTTATACAAACACATTTTCTGTTCTTCCATTTTCACTAAGTGTGTAATATGCTGCTTTTTTTTTTAAGATACTGTTCAAATGAAATTCTCTGCCTTTTTATAATTATTATACACATAAATCATGAAACCAAAACAAGTATGCTAAATGTCTAGTCCAGAAGCCTCTTCAAGGCTTCTTGCAAGAAGAAATTGAGAAAAAGAGTCACCTCAAGAATTCATCTTAGCTTTTCTAAATTGTTCTCCAGAGGTACTTTTTCTCTTTACTGTTGCAGGAAGCTTATGTGACTCACTTAAAGTACACTTCAAACATTTATCTAGCACAAGCTGTTTGAGATTAATTTCACCTGATGTTCATGGAAATTCTACAGAAATTCTTAATTAAAGAACTGAAAGAGTATCTGACTGATCCTATCAATGCTTCCATTAATTATTAATTTTCTAAGTATACTTAAATACTTTTTAACTTCCTATTAAAAAACCTCATTAAAAATAAATTTTAGGTGCTTGATGAAGGCATGATTAGAACTGTCTTAGTTAGAAAATGTCAGACTCATATTCCTTAGAGACTTTTATACTTTGTATTTAAGTCTGCCCTGAATGACATCAGTATAATAGTTTGAACTGCCAAACAGTATTCTAAGAAATTCCATGATTTCAAATTTCCATCTGCATTCAAGTCAGTTCAGATATAAGACATATTTATAATAGACACAGCTTGCTAAGACAGCTGGTATTTAACCAAATGGTAATCTTATTGCATTTCTTAATTAAGAAGCACTTTTGAGTAAGGGCACTGTATCACAGACATTTGTTACACTTGCCACCTGCCATTTTTAGAGCGTATCATCTAAGATTTTGGTTCTGTACTAAAAAGAAAAAGGTCAAACAATTTTTTTCATAATAAAATTATCAAATCAAATAAACACTGAATAGATTGTGAGTCTACTGTCGTTTGGTGATCAACCCTGCCTTAGATAAAAACAGTCTACACCTTATTGCCCTGCATTGAGCACAACTCAGTCAGAGGACATAGTTCACTGTCTTAGCAAGGTTACAGTTCCTGTGTTGATAATCAGAAGTGTGGCTTTTGACAAACGTCTGTCAAGTTGTCAATGGATAAGAGAAAAATGTCCCTGCGTGACAGCACGTGCAGTCAGGATCGAAGCGTTTACTGGTATCCTTCTCACTCTAAAGTGATCCCAAAATACATTTCATTAGGAATGGATCCACTGCCTCTTACAGGCTTCATATCTCTTCTCATTAGAAGTATTACTTCTACTGAAAATCATTTTTAGACCACAACATCTGAGTTGTGTGTCTGTGTGTGTGCATAAACTTGTACAGGTGTGGGTACTAATAAGTAGCTGCCGTGCATACAATGTAGTAATTCACAACAGTTTGTAAGGAAATTGAATGAACCTAGATGGTTTGTAATGCTGGATATAGGATCCAGGTTGTCTGAATGTGATGAAAAATAACAGCTTTCCAAATGCATTAGACACAGCACTCATAATCAAAATGATGAAGAAATTCGAGGGGGGATATCCTTATTTTGTCAGCTTTATAAAAGGAATTACACAGAAAATACTCAGATCTCCAACATCACCCTTACCCAGGTGTATACTCATGTATACACCTCAATATTAAAATGGTGCCACCACACCTTACAGAGAGGAAAATACATTCATGCAACAAAGGCAGCCCACAAGCTAAAAGTAAGACCTTTCCCATTTGTGAAAGACATATTCTGCTATATTTTATAAGAAAAATTCCCAAAGGTACTTAGGTCTGTTGGGTTTATTTCCATATTTCTCATGATTAGCTGTAGACAGCAGGGAGTCCTACTCCATGCTGATAAGTGTTTGGAAGCTTAAAAAGGTGTGTCTCATTACAAAAGGACCACAAGGGTCACAAGGATGGAGGGGAGGAATCAGAAAAGACGATCCCCCAGGCTCTGAGAGGAGTTCCAAAGAAGCCTTCTCCTCTCAAATATAAATAAATCAAATAAACATGTGGCTTTGGCATCTGTGCGATGCTTTCCTGAAGTCTAAATTGCAGGTCCAACTGATGACTCTATGTCGAAATGAGTCACCACTATTCACTGTAACACCATCCAAAGCACTTGGAATATGACTAGAAGCAGGGATCAGCACTTTTGGATGGTGCTACTTATGACAAGAATTTGGAAGCAGTCTGTATCCAGATAGTTAGAACTTGAATCAAACAGTACATTATTTACTTTTATTGCTGCCTGACAATGTCTGTTTCTCAAGAATCAACTATGAAGTTTATTAGAATCAGCTTCAGTCAGAAGGATGCTGCAGAACAAAATACCTCATAGAATAACAATTTTTATATTAGAAAGAATTTTCTTAGGGTATTCATAAGACCTGCAAAATATCTTTAGATACAAGAGATAAAGAAGGTAATGCCAACTCACTCTTTACTCATAATGAACTTTCTTTTTCTAGATTATAACTGAAAGGTGATTAATATAACACTTCATACTTCTAAAATAATTAATTTTTCCTTTTAGTCAGAGACATTGGTCATAGTCATAAAAAGCCCTTACTGAATAAAAATCATAGCATAAACAATTTTATGTAGTTGCGATGAGCTAATCACATACACAAGACAAGATCTGTAGTTGAGATTTATAAAAACGGACTGGTTTTGTTAAACCAATTGAATTGATATGCTCTGGGGATAAAAGACCGGGTTTCAGATCCACTAGTTCTTCTTCAAATTAGCACACCTAATCATAGAATCATACAATGGCTAAAGTTGGAAGGGACCTTAATGATCATCGAGTTCCAACCTCCCTGCCCTGAGCAGAGACACCTCCCACTAGACCCAGTTCCTCAAAGTCCTATCCAGCCTGTACTAGTTATCATCTAATTTCACAAATGGTCTCAAAACATCATTAAGTTTATCTACACAAGGGAGCTGTGTACAAAAGACAACATGAATTTACAATGCATTTATTGCTCTCTATTTGCATATTACAATTTGGATTCATTTTCCATACTGTGGCCACCTAAAAATTAGGCAATTACATGCAGTGGGGAGAAGAGTCTCTTCTGCATGTAGGAGGTGCAACCTTTTCTAAAGAAATGAAAAGGATCCCCATTTTGTTCTAAGCAGTGGAAATGACACCATCGCCTAACTTTTATGACAGTGCATTGTGTAGCACAGCCAGCGAGAAAGAGAAGGACTTGGATTTAACACCCTTCTCAGTCTCTCTAACAGCCCAGAATAAAGTCCACTCACTCAGATTATAGTTTAGCTGGAGAAAAATTGAATGTTCTAGAAATTGTCTGCCCCTTACTTATTAGTATTCCACAGTATGGGAAATACAGCAGCAAAAGTGAGCATAGCCCTCAGTGTTTGAATGCTCTTCAGAGAGAAAATAATTCTCCTAATTTCTCTTAAAACAACTCAGTGACAGTTCAGTACTTTCTCACTGGAGCAGGGTTGGGACCAGAGCTGCTGCTTCTTCCAGAAAAGCATCTCTATATTAGCCATGTTCAACTTCATGCTTTTTTTCTCTACTTTTCCCTAGCAGCAAAGTTATTTTCCTTTATTTCTCTTGCACAGTGGCATATCTTCATCAGGAGGAGGAATGAATGCCAAAAAGATGTAATAGATTGGTGCCTTGAACTACCTTTTGCTTCATGGCACTGTGGTCTTAAAGCCCCTGCAGCAAAGGCAAAGTCCATCTCTTTTACACCGCTGAACCATCCAAACACACAGGAGCTGAACTGAGAGGAGATAGCATTTTTTTCTTACAGTATTATATTTTGAAAGAAAAAGTGATATCTTCCATCGCTTATCTTTCTTTTGACAGCTTTTGAAAGAAAATACTGAGATGACAAACCTGACTGAAAGGTAGGATTTGGCAGCTGTGTAAATAAGTGTCCTAAACCCCGGAGAACACACCCGTTACCAGCCTTTACTACCAGCTGCTTGCTCAGCAAGCTTTTTTGTTGTGGATCCCAGTCTCAGATGTAATAAGCCTCCTCATGTATCCTGCAGGGACTCACAAAGCTGAGGTAAAGGCTGAAAATTCTGCACAACACTTTCCTAATGGCTAGAGGCAATGGAGCAGTTTAACATATATCTCCTGGTGCTTGGTCTAAATTGCCAATTTCTGGAGCTTCATTCTAAAAATTTTCTTTATTGAAACTTCTAGACAAAATCAATTTTCAGTAAGGGATAGTCACTACTAAAATCATCAGCTTCATTCTTCTTAAACATCTATACACATTTATAGCACTTATTTAGATTCAGTTTACAGAAAATATCTTTTACTTACTGATAAAAAAATCCCACTTAAGTTACGGCATTAAAGAAGGGTTCTAGAGAATAAGCAATGGATGTTGAGATGTTTCTATAGAACAACAGCAGGACACAGCCATTCAAATATTTGAAACTCTATAGTCTTCAAAGGTCCTTGGCAAATCTTTTCTGATGTGTCCTGTTGAGTCGATTTGAAATTTTACCCTGCACAATTGTGACATTGTATTTATTACCTGCCCCACAGCAGTAGTTTATTACTTGTTCAGGGCAGTGAACTATGGTGGCTGAAACAAGGAATCCCACCTCACCCTGTGACAAAGCAGTAACCTCTGGGAAGACAAAGAGCACTCCAGGGAAAAGACTGCTACCATGTTTCAGGTAACTCCAGGAAGACTAGGGAGAGAGACTGCTATGAGCCAACAGAGGAGGGGAAAACGGAAAACAGTGCCAAAAAAACCCATTTTGATAACTTTCTATGGGTTTTGGGGATTACAGAACTGCATCAACCAAGATAGGAGAGGATACCTGCAAGCTGTAACAGCTCTGATATCGTATCTTAATCTGTGATAGGTCTAATAAATCGAAGAGTTTAATGAAGACCAAAGAGGGCACCAGCCAGGAGGAAAAAACAGACCACTTCTCTTCAATTCCAAATAAAATTCTTAGTTACTTGGTCCTGCAGAAGAGAACTAGATTTTCCATTTCATTTAGTAGAATAACTTCTTTTATTATTATTAATTCAAATTTTGAAAGACTGACAAGTTGTCAAAGCAAGTCATTGTAAAAGATAAAACACAGATGTTAAGTCTTTGCCTATGCACATGCTTAAAACAGTACACTTCATGGCAAAATGTGTTAAATGTCTTGATAAATAGAAGTATTTTAACTGTAACTTGTTTTATTTTATATGACAAAGTTGTTATTGGATATACATGCCTTTTCAGTTCATTTCATTAATAACTTAAGCTTCTCAGTTGTATGTATATCAAAAATGTGCCCCAGCATTCCTCCTGGGCCATTCTTTCTCTTTATTTATCTTGCTTTTAAAAGCCTTTTTTGGCACTCTTTCTCCTACATTTAGAATATTTTGTGAATAACATTTTACATTGAAGGGCTGGGTCATTATAGTGCTTTGTTTGCACAGCTAAGGAGTTTGGGACAATGGTAACACAATAATTCATACCAGCTTTCACCTGGAAATATGTTTAAATTCATTTCAATTCATAGCTCCATTCATTTTGCTGGGATTAGTTGCCTGCTTAAAACTGAGCACGTTGCTGGATTAGGGTCAAAGGGCTCAGGAAGACTTTTTTGGGGTATACCATAGCCATATGATTCAACTAATTAAAGGGAAAATTGGAGAACAGAAAGAGCAGAAACACAATACAGGGTGAACAGAAGGTTAAAAGTCACATTTTGTGTTGAATTATCAAATCTGTTCTCCATAAATTACCCAAAAGTAGTTTCTTGCAAAGCTAACTAGTTCTGAGTGAGAGGCCACAAACTAGAAAATGGCTAAACCACAAGATCAAAAGAACTCTTCAATTTTGGTATGCATTTTTTTTTTCCTAACTTCATGCTGGACTTCCAGTAAAACTGAAGAAAGCTAACGAATATATAAAAATACATATAAAAGAGTTTTCTGATGTGACAGAAGAATGAAGAGAGAGGTGGTGCAGGGTCCTTTCTGGATCTCAATAAGAAAGGCCAACAACAAATGGCTTAATAAAACAACATTTTTTAGTAAGATAAAAAAAAATCTGGAGGAAAAGGATAGTGAGTAAACCTTAAAACCATTCAGAAGCTGGGAATCCCACATTTGTGCAGCATCAGACAGACTCTGGGGGGATTTTCCCACAGTACACTGTACAGACTTCCTCCATGTAGAGGTTCCTCCTCCCTCCCATGCCACAGTGCCCTTTATTTTGGGTAACAAGGACAATCATATGTCTTCTCTTGACAGGTTAGACTGCTACCACAACACACACTTTTGTGTGGTGCACACCAGCACTTTCCCATACAGCTGACGTACAGGATACTCAGGCTTTAAGTGCAATGCTCCATAGAGCAGACATAGTCTGTTCAAGTCTGTTCATTAACTCCTCAAATAAAAAGTCATCTGTGGGGCTGCCAATATAAATATTTGAATCAGAAATGCTGGTATGAAAGTCAGATAAACATTTCAATTCATTGCAGTACTAGGAAGAACTTCCTTGAAAGGAGATTTGAGCTACTGAAATATTCTTAAAGAAAGGTGGTAAAAAATACATAATTCAACATGCATGCATGAAAATTCTGCAGAACAGTCCTATATTGACAAGAAGACATGCTAGAATAAAGAGCTAAAGGCCTGTCATCCATGCTCTCCCTAAGTTTTATGAAACCTGTAATTAACACTGACCGTGATCTGCACGTTCTGTAAATAAACAAGAAGCTAAATAAACAAGAAAAAAGTGCTGTCAGGCCACATGTGACACTTCAAGACATGAGTAAGTATTGAAAGGCTAAACTAAGTATTTTCAGAAGGCAATTTTCTGTAGCTCTTCAAAATGTTCTGCCCATAGTCACAGGTAAACTCTCACTGTGATTTATGCATACCCTGCAGCCACCTGCATCAAGAGTTTTCATCTCAGTTATGGAGAGGGAGGTGTATGAGACCTCATGACTCAGAAACGTGAGGGCTTATTATGGTATTATTAGATAGTGGGGAACAGGCAGTCAACAGGTAAAATGCTTGGAACTGCAGAAGCAGGGGAACCCTTCTCATTATCTGTGTTTCCTTTGGACCAAGTGATTAGGCACAAATTAAAATCACTACATAGTTTCCCTTTTTGTCTTATGGCCTTTAAGCAACTGGCACTAAATCACAGAATCACAGAATGATATGGGGACCTCTGGAGATCATCTAGTCCAAATGCCAGGTAAAGCAGGTCCACCTAGAGCAGGTTGCACAGGAACATATCCAGGAGGGTTTTGAATGTCTCCAGACAGAGGCTCAACCACCTCTCTGGGCAGCCTGTTCCAGTGCTCTGCCACTCTCCAAGTAAAGAAGTTCCTCCAAAGTAAAGTTCCTTTCCAAAGTAAAATTTACCTATCTCTAGTAGGAATCAGCAAGCTTTTAGGAAGATGCCCTAAAAGTGTCTTCAACCACCAGAAGCCAAAAATAATGTCCCTGATGTGGCCACAAGGCTGGCCACATCAAACGTCATGGATGGTGAAAATGAAAAAGATTTGAGGAAATCTTTTGTACCTGTGTGAGACTGAGCAAACTGATAAAAGCTTTTTAGGAAGAAAAATTTCTTTCTGTGTTCATAAGGAAGAGAAAAGCTGATGCCGCTATGTTTAGGGGTGATGACACTTCAAAGCAGGCATCATCACAAGTGGCAGCACCCAAGGAAATGATCTAAAACCTCTCTCAGACCCAAAGTATCCAAAGTATACCTTGGGGAAAACAATCTGTACAGAGCAGCTTCCAGACTCTTTCATCTAATAAAAATAAGGGTACAGAAATGCACAGGATGAAGTTAATAATCTGTTAGTTTGTTTCATGTTCTCCACATGTATTTATGTTCCCGTGCTGTGAATGGAAAAGCATCCAAATTTAAAGTGGCCTTTGCTGTCCCAGACTGCTCACTCACAGTTAATTCTCCCTTAGGACACAGTGGTTTTATTTTTTTATTTTAAAATGCACATGATTTGGAGGAAAGAAAAACAGGAAGGAAACAAAAAACACCCATCATGACATGTGACTGTAATGTTTTGAATTATTTTCATCTGTCATAAACATCTCCAAATGGACCTGCATGTATTTCACTGAATTTCATTGATTTTTTTTTTTTTGGAGTTGGAAGGGACAATAGTGATCATCTAGTCCTGCAGTCCTGCTGAAGCAGAATTGCGTAGAGCATGTTAGAGCATGTTATTCAGGACTGCATCCAGGTGGGTCTTGAACATCTCCAGAGAAGGGGACTCCACAACCTCCCTGGGCAGCCTGTTCCAGGGCTCTGTCACCCTCACTGTGAAGTTTTTTCTCATATTTGAGTGGAACCTCCTATGTTCCAGCTTGAACCTGTTGCCCCTCATCCTCTCACTGGCAACCACTGAAAAGAGTCTGACTCCCTCCTCCTTCAAACCACCCTTTAGATACTTATAAGTATTGATAAGATCTCCCCTCATCTGTCTCTTCTCCAGACTAAAGAGTCCCAGCTCTCTCAGCCATTCTTCATAAAGGAGATACTCCAATCCTTGAGTCATCTTTGTTGCCCTTTGCTGGACTCTTTCCAGTAGTTCCCTGTTCCTCTTGAACTGGGGAGCCCAGAATTGGATGCAGCATTCCAGTTGTAGCCTCACCAGTGCAGAGTAGAGGGAGAGAATGACTTCCCTCAACCTACTAACCACACTCTTCCTTATACAGCCCAGTATCTATGGGTGCCTTTGATAAACTTTACGAAGAATGAATGCAAACTTTGCTATAATGTCTTCCAAAATCTTACCTGCTCTTTCATCTTGTTGAAAATGCTTAGAAAATATCTTTTTTTCAACTTACTTCCCTAAGTAAAAATGGATTATATCATGTCTTTCTATATGTATGAACCTCACAAATTATTTCTGAATACATTGGCCCAGTTCAACCACATTTGACAGAGACAGAGATCTCAAAGGCATCATTTATTAGAGAATGAGGAGTCTAAGGGGGATGGAGATGTTTTGAACACTATAAGTGCAGGAAAAGCTTCATTAGGCAACAGAAAAGCCAAACACACCATAAAAAAAAATAAAATTTAAAAAATCTGTAAGCACTAGATTTCATTAATTTCACTCTGAAGAGGTGCACAGGGGAGACGTGAGAGAAATATGTGACCTACATCTGAAAGCATCCTACCAGGTAAATACAAAACTCCCTTAACTGATCTGTGATCCAAACTCTATCCTCCTGCAAGGGACATCAAAATTGAGATATCAAGCCTTCACAAGCATTGCTCACTGAAAGCTGTGCCTTTGAGAGTGTAAGCAGGAATCTATATATCCATTATCACCCATGTTCCATCATCTCACCACTTATCCTGCAGCCCAGTCGTCTGGAACTTGCCCTGTGCTCAAACCCAGCATCACTGCCATAAATCAAATCCTGAGAAGGTGCAGGACCCAAAACCTACCACCTTCCTTCACAGGGAAGTCTGTCATCACAGGTCATCTGCTCCACCTGCTCCATCAGCACTGTAGATCCTGTCTCTGCAGCCATGCAAAACACCTTACATCTCTTACAGACCTATCAAGCAATATTTGCAGCACATATACATCAGCATGTGATGCCATATAGTGTGGCATAGATATAAACTGCTGGCAATCTATTTGAAAATGTTATATTTGGTGTGAAATTGCATTCAATACATTTATGATTAATAAATATTATATAAATGTAAGATATTCTGGGGCAAAATACATCACTGATGTGTTTTTATTTTAGCACCTAGACTCACATCCATGTGCCTAAAAAATTCTTTTTTATGTCCATAAACATTACCCTGGTAAAGCTGTATCTTGGTGTTAGTGTATTTATTCCATCCTAGTCTTCTCCCATTCTTATTTTACTATTACACATTCTAAGGAAAAAGTTATTTAACTTCATGTTATTTTATGAGTCACAATAAATATTAAATCCAGACAGAACATATTTTCTTTTTTGATTAAATTAAATTAAAATAAATTAAATAGGGAAACAATGGGTATCTTTAACCATGAAAAAACATTTTTCATGCATGTAGTCTTTCCTTACTCCCTTCTTTTTTGATTATGTTCACTCAAAACTTAGTTGAGCCAAGATTTCTTTTTTTAATTATGCCAAAGCTTTACTACTTCAATAAGCAAATTGATTTTCACAGCTATGGAAGATTCCACTCTAGTTAATATCTTAAAAAGAAATACTCTGATTAAAAGTGAAGAATTTACCTTTAGTGCACAGCTCTTTCAGAAAATCAGTGAATAAAAAAAGAAAACTGGGAATATTCCCTCTAAATGTTTTTTGCAATAAGTTACATTGTCCAAATTAAACATGGAATCATAGAATCATCTAGGTTGGAAGGGACCTTAAAGATCATCTAGTCGAAAAATCAATATGACAGTAAAATTAATCTGCTTATGATATCAGTGGTATGAACCTAGAAGAGTATTTTCAAACAACTTTAGACCTTTTTCACACTTCACAACATGAGGATAAAACAGAAAATATTCTCAAAATACACTTGACAAACCCAATAGCATCACTAAAGACAGACTGAAAATATTCAAAGGTGTTTATTTAGTAGTTATCTTTCTCAGAGCTCCTGCTGTCATGTAATTTTTGGTAAAGATGCATGAAATTAATTCTGTTATATTATCATTTAATTTAAATTCTCACCATTCCAAATTTGTAGTGCATGGCAAAGTGCCATATAAAGCCTGCCATATTATACCACTGAAGATACTGTTGTTATTAATCAAATTCCAGATGTTTAGGATTAGTGCCGGTCCTAGCTCACACTGAGTGTCAAAGCTAATCACATTAGCAAAAAAGTGAGCATCTACTATTAGACAGCAGCTCAGGAGACTGAGCTTTTCCGTGTCCAGATAAGACAGCCTTTTGTGAGCAGAATTTCCAGGAAAAACTCATGATAAGTTTAAAGTGTCTGATTGCAATTCCCTACTGCCTTTCTGGATCTGACCCAAAGCCCATTTAATTCAGCTGGAGCCTGTCCACTGACTTCAGCTGGCCCAGGATCCACTCCCCTATAGTCTACATAACAATGAGATTTTGCTCAAATTTGCTGCAGCTGAAAATGCTGCTTTCCCACCATTTTTAAAGACATATATTAATATGGGATAATAAAACATTCTTACTCCAGGGAACACTGAGTTTGACAACCTGTTGTGCTAAACTCAGTGGAGGTGAAGTGCAGATAGTTACACACAGTTGCCTTAGCAGGCAAATGTTTCTAAACTATTCAGCACCTTAATTTCCATTGATTTCCCCAGGAAATAAATACATCTAATAAACCATCTCATTCAGTCCTGCAGACTTTGAAACATCTTTAAAATTCGTCTCAGAGAAACCTTGACATCTTCTTCAACACCTGTTTACTTCAATGGGTGACTGAGTTTTCAACAACAGACAGGATCAGGCTTTCAGTGTCACCTGTGCTAAAAGCAAATAAATATAATTTATCAGTTGTACAGTTCTCCCATTTCTCACGTGACAAACAAATAAGTACATATTTAAAAGAACTGCTACACCACTGCTCTGCATATTATATTTTTACTTGAGTGCATTCAGTGAACAGCCTTTGAGAAATACTCTTATGTGTTTGTAAGGAGGCACCTAATGTTTAAATTCACTACTTTGCAGCAATATCTCCCCTGTGCAGAAGGGGAAAATTAATTGTTGTATCTACTTCTAATCCTTTTGTGAACCCTTTGGTTGCTATTACATCTTAATCTCCTTCCAGAATTTTTACTTACTGTCTTAAATTCACAGATGTTCAACAAGTGGTGGGTTGTAATTTTGCTTAGATGAGCATTTTCAGATGCTGTGGGAAAAATTTCAGATACTGTGGCTATTGGAACCAATGGGAATATATCACTGTATACCCATCATGGTGAACTGAATAGGATTTTACTTCCTTTTGGAGAGCACTCAAAGGAAATGAGTGCAGCTGTGTCTTTTCTGGTTCCACAACAATGGGGACTTTACAAAGCACATGGTTACTATCTGCTTCCAGAGATAGGAAATATTTCATGTTGTGGCCACACAAGCTCCATTATCACACAAAATTTTCCTTGAGGCATTCATCCAGCACAAGATGGTTCCCACATCCAATCTCAGCTCTAAAAGCATAGTGTAACTGTATAAAATGCCTCACATACACCACCAGAGTGAGATATTTATCCAGCTGGAGAACCTCCCATGAGATGTCTTCTTAACTACCTCCTTCTCGCCTCAGACTCTTTCAAGGCCCCAAACTCTTTTCCTTTCCCCCTTTTCCTTCTACTATCTCATCTGCCTTCCCACCACTGCACCCACTCAGCTCACCCATGAGCATCTGCAGCATGCTTCCCCTTCCTGAGAGGCAGCAACAACAACAGCCACCCATAATGGCCTGGGTTAATCTCAGTTCTTCATTTCAGACGTTTTCTCAGTAAACCTTCTATGTGGTATTACTCCCCGAGAAAAGTGAATCTAGTTCTAAGTACTTGTTGATCTGGAAGTGTGTGGATACCCTATCCCTGGTGCATCTTCTGCAGAGAAACTCATCTTGATCTTTTCTGGCACCAGACAGTGGAATGGCATCATATGTAAAGCAGTTCAGTGTCCCACCATCCTCCTAATCCTGTCTGATTAGGGCTCTGAATGAAGATACAAAGCCAGCTCAAGCATCTCAAAATTGGGGAGAGGGGAGGAGGAGAAACCCCAAAGAGGATGGCCCAAGTTCTTGCTGTTTTAACTAAGGAAAGGGCATCCTGTGAGAAGCAGAAGTGATGCAGTTGCTGATGAAATATATTTGTGTATTCCCATGTACTCCTTCTACTCCTTCAGCAGTTGCAGCACCCAGTAAAACTTCCCACACACTGTAGAGACAGAATAACTCTGTGTTTTTTGTTTTCAACGATGACTTACTGTCAGCAGCCAGCTGCTTGCCTTGCCTATGCTAGCTCCTATCTGTGAGAAATAGGGTTTCATGGCATGTTTTTATAATGCTTTGTTCTCAGTCAGAAATATGGTGTGACAAAAACAAATAATCACGAGGTGGGGTAATTTCTGGCTTTATTTACTTTGGCAGAAAATATAGGGTTTTTTGAAAAAGCATGAACAGTTCTCTGAAAACTATTTAGGTTTTTTGTGAGAATTCTTTTATTTTTAAATTTCAACAATATTCAAGTCAATAAGATCTGATTACTGAGCATTCTACCTCCCCTTAGCAGATGGATGTTTCTTTGCTTTGAGAAACACAAACAGAAGGATTTCAGTTTTCCCATCTGTGCATTGCATAATTGTAAAGAGGCTTCTTTTCCTGTTTGTACTCTCTGGAAAGGAACTTCTACTATCAGCTATCCTACGTGAACAAGGATACAAGTAAATACTGAGGAAGTTCTGGTTAAACTCACCCTGCCTCAACAGGATAAGAAAATGGCAGTGACACCCAACTGCCAACATAGACAAATACAGAAGGCAGACAAATGCACTCTCCTTTCTATTGGAGGGGAGGGAGGGGGGCAGAGAAAGACTGAAATATGGACAGACAGATGCAAAGAAGTCAAAAAAAATTAAGATTAATTTTAGAAATCTTTAAAGAAGGGACACAAACCATAGCCATGAATATAAATTCCATAGTCCTGTATTTCAGGCAGAAAACAATTTTGAACTACTGGAGTTAACAATCAGTCTTTTCTAGAGGCTGTTTTGCTAAAACTCAATGCACTCACTTTTTATGAGTGAGTTTCTCACTTTTTATATCTGCAAACTCAGTTACAAAATTAAACCCAGTTCCTAAGTTCAGATCTGTGGCTTTTACTTGGATGCATCTATGAAAAGTAATCTCCAGTATATCCTGATATCTTGATATAAAAAACAGACTTAGCTCCTAATTTTGAGTTGAAATATCCTGGCTACCCATGTTACTTTGGGGGCAGTGAGTCCCACATCGCAGTGGATCCTGGAGAAAAAAGCAACAAGTCATCTGAAACCCACGACTTTGGGAGTTCATGCAGCACCTCAGCCAGGTAGGTACCACTCTCCTTTCTCACAGAATCTGACCTCAGCTGTTCAGAGTTCACAAAACAAATTTCCCAGATTTTCAGCTTTTTATGTCACCCCTCTGTGCAACCCCAAGCATTTAGGGAGGGATGCTCAAACGGGCAGTTTGAAAATCCCACAGCGAAGAAGTAGTGTGCTACTCATCAGCTGAGGCTTGGCAGTGACATAAGCAAGGACAGATGACAAAAAGTGAGGACATGGTTAAGGCTTTAGGCTACATCTACCCTCCTAAAATGATACAATGTCAGAGTGAACTGGAGCACTGGACCCCTGCTTGCCCACAAAATTTAACTTTTTTCTCCCTGATTCTGCTTTTGGCTCAGCATTTAAAAATGTCAAATGGATGTAGAAAAGTTGCAGTTATTAAATAACACATCCAGCATTTGAATTTCAATCTTTTCTGAGACAAAGTACCCATTTTTTTGATGCATAAGCAATGGCCCACAGTTCTTGTCTATCCTTGCTCCCTCATGCATCTTATATCAGTGAGTGGTGCAGGTCAGATTGCTGTGATTCATGTCTTGCCACTAATTGCATATACTATAGTCCTGAACCAGTTAGAGGTAAGAAATGTCACATGGGATCTTGTACTGAAACTCAATAAAGTTGTTCCTCACTAAGTAAATCTCATTTTAAAGTTTTTCGTGTCTAAAGAATCATGTGTATTTATTTGGGCTTCATTATTAAAAAAAAAAAAAAGACGAGAAAAAAAGTAAATTATGAATGATCCTAAATAGGTGCCACATATTGGAAACCAAGCAGGAAATTAAATGGGTGTAAAAAGAAAATTAAAAATTATCAGGAGACCCTATCAAAGGTTGTAAGTATTCCTTAGAGTTCTTGTGAAATGAGATAATAAAATCTCTCTAACTCCCTTTCTTCCACTCTTTTTAAGAGGTTCTGGAGCACTGAAGACATTCAAAAGGTGGAATAAGCTGCCAAACCCATCAAGAACAAAGTGGAGTTTTCTAAAGGAAATCATTAAATGTAACGACTGAGCTTGTAGGACCAGTGAGAATTCCTGAAAGGAAAGTTTCTTTCAGTGTTTCAATCACAGACAGGTTACTTGCAGAAATAACAAATTTGTGGAGTGGTTATCAAGATGAGAACAAGAGAAAGAGACTGTTTTGGTCCTCACATTGAAAATGCTTCTTTGTTCAAGAAAAAAAAATTGTAGAAGAAGTCGTAGATTATTTTTTTTTTAAAAAAAAAAAGAAGTGGCAGCCCATTCCTCCAGTTTTCATCCACTTTTAGGTCTAATTTTTGTTCCTTATGAAATTCATCCTTCTGTTTAGAGTCAGCACAAGGACACAAGGACCAGGGACAGTCAGTACTAATGTGACATAGACAGTTGGGGCCCAGTTGAGTGCAGTATTTATCATGTGCCTTAAAGGAAGGATCTCCACTCCAAGGTGGACCAAATCACAGCTTACTGCTAAGAATTGAACTGGTAAATCTCACACTGAAAGGGAGTGTCTCTAAGTCTGAAAAGACTGCTTCTATATGGACAGTCTATGATTCTACTTTGAATCTATGAGTCAATGATTCCAATTATCTAAATTTGTTGTATTTATAAGTCAAGTGCATGATAGGATTATTTTTTTTCTGCTAATTTCTGTTACTAAAGTAACACAAAGGGCCAAAAAAATTCCCTTTGATTGTGCAAGTGTATTTCCAAACAATGCTAAAAGCTGTTCACTGCATGATACAATGAAAGAATAATATATGAATCTGGAAGCCAGAAGGCCTGTTGGATAAGCATAAGGTCTATTGGATAGGAATTTACACTGCATTTTTTTTTTCTCTTACTGTCTATGAAAGCTGGAAAACATGTATATGTTTTCATGGATGCACGAAAAGGATTCAGGTCTCAACATTTGTTAAAATGGTCCAACTGGACAGCAGAAATCAAGATCACTATCTAACCAAAAGCACATGGTTCATCCACGTGCCTGTGACTCAGAAGACCCACTACCCCATGTGAGCATTACTTTTATTTGTCAAGTTGCTGAGTTTGGAGTACAGGGAAGCCTGGCAGAAACCCATCTATGGTGGCCAGCATATTTAATCTCTTGAAGGGCTGTATCATTTTAAAATTGTTGTCATGCACTCACTGGATTTTCCAATATGGCCAAGTTTTCTTTTAATGTCTTTTAGCCCAGTCATGAGCTACTGAGAACCCTTTCCCATTTTTACTGGTGGGACAGATATCAAGACATCTTTTCTCACTTGCTATTCCTTCTAAACTAAACTATCTGATTTACATCATTCCCAGAACTTCAGCTGAAAGCAGCAGGAGTTTTGTGGGAGCAAAGACATTGCAGGAGCATTAGGGTAAATTTCTGAAACTGGGATGGAAGCAGCCAGTGTTGCACTTTGTTCAGTATTTTCCCCAGTGCAGTGTGTGAAGACACAGCACCAAGCACCACATTTTGGGTCTCATTGTTTATACAATAGAACAAGAACTTCTAAAAAGTGACTGACTCCATGGGAGCTTTCTCCTGGCTTCAGGTCAGACAGCCTGAGATCACAAGTTTTGCCAATGATCCAAAGTAGCCCTGTTCTGCTCTGTTTCTTCTTAAACCTGATAATTACTGTGTATAAACATGACCCATCTGAGTCGCTAAATTTACTATGTCCCCAGGCTCCTACTGGGTTCCTCTGAATTATTCCACAGAGGTCTCAGGCTGCTGAGGTGGCACGAAACCTTCTCCCCTGCCCACTCCTCCAAACAGACCCTACATGTGCTGTAGAATCCAGCAATTAACTCAGTGTCACAATAACAGGCCTAGTTTCTGATGTTCCTGGACTGTCTTGGACCACTTGTCTTCTAGCAGCCAGACATTTCTCTTTAAGCAAATTATTATTCATTGAGAGAAAAAAATGCTTGAGGGAAAGATAATACAACAATTAAATGCATATGTGCAGAACTGACTTACTTAACCTTTTCTGTGAAGATCCCAGCAGACTGGTCAGATGGTCATGCCACGCTGCTCCGAGGACCACTCTGGCTCCTTGCATCCATGCTGTTGTTTTATGCAACATCATATTTTTTGTCTCTTCAGCCCCTTTGAATCAGGGCAAGGCAGACTGTGTTTCTTCCATTTTGGAGGGAAACTTGAAAACACTCATTTCTGTAACAGAGATTTACAAGTGCCTTGAATCAGGGTAGGGGACATTTCCTATCTCATCCTTTGGGCCAGGAATGCAATCATTTATTCTATTAAAACAGAGCCTGAATTTTATTTTATGAATCTATGCTTCATTAGCAGTCTCTTATATTAGTTTTCTACCAGTCTCATTCTATTAATGAGATAAGTTAAAGACAGAAGAAAGACAATTAAGTCTGCAGTGTACCAAACTAAAAATTAGATTAGAAACAGCCCAGCGAATTTCCAGGGATCAAGGAAGAAATTTGTCCTAGAAATATAAATTTGTTCTTTGTTGAAGGAACTCCTTTTTTTTCTGTACTTAGTTGCTAAATTTAAACACTTTTAGGGTAGGTTATGACCAAATCCTATTGCCTTAATTAGTACTTAAGGTCCCTATGTATATGAGAAACTTTAAATCTTGCTTTTAAAATATCACTAGTTGCTAAACATGTTACACTCCAAACAATGCACTCTTTGTACTAGAAAGATAGAAAAATCTTTTTGATCCAGAATGCCTTTGTCTTCTAAAAAGCTGTTTCTTGCTTTGCACCGAACCTTAAAATGCTCACAGATCATATATGACTAAAAAGTCTGAAGTTGAGTAAAAATTGATTCATCTGGAAAAACAACCCTGCTCCCATCAATTAAAATGAAAAGACAAGATGAATATTCCATACCAACTTAGGGAAATCAAATGTTTGTGTGACAGAAACTTAAAACTTAATATCATTTATTCTATGTTATGTCAATACTTTTATGGGCAAGATCTACAGTCTGGTGAGCCTATAATGAACTGTAAAACAACATATATAAAGGCAGATTAATTTGAGGTCTTAAATAAAAGTGGAAATTCTATTCCTAGAGTTGCCAAAAGAATGCATTGGAAAATTATTTTTCATAATTCACTTCTTAGAAACCACATTAATTTAATAATTTCTAGAAAATTAATTACTAAAACGACCAGTATAACAATTCTAATAAAAATGTATCAACTTCTGATATGGAGTAGAAAGAAAAAGGCCTCTTCTGCTGTATAAAGTGCTGGATGTCAAGGAATTTCAGAGTAGTCTGAAATTCAGACGAAATTTTGATTTTATGAAATATGTTTCTTTGATGTAGGCTTGCTTTTTCACAATGCAGTCTATATGAACCTTTGCTAGAATGATTTCTAACCATGCTTTCCTAATCAATCGTTTCATCTGTCCCCAGAAGATGTCTTCTTTCCTGCTCCACTTATTGTTCTGAGTTCCCTCATAAAATTACGCTCATGTTGCTTCTTTACTGTCTTTTCTTCTCTGCTCTCTAAGCCTACTAACACCTACTCATAAAGGGTATATTTTGACAAGGAGCTGGTTTAGTTGCTTAAGATATATTCCGGCAAATATGCTAAAGCAGCATAATCCAGCACTGGATTATGCAGGAAGGAAACAAAATTAATCTGGCATTTACTTACTCCTGCTTTGTTATCAGCTTCCCTTGTTCCATCTAGTCCATGGATCAGGGAACTCTCCCAGCTGAAAAATAACTCTGAAAAGTTATTAATTTTCATTTTTCTAAAACAGTAATTACTGTGTGCAGCATCGATGCTCAAATCATCCCAATGTTGGACTGGTGCAGGGATGCAGGGACAGAGAATATTCTACTGAAGGCAGGAGAAGGATAGACAGTGTCTTTTGGTGGACTTATCATTTCACAGGACCTTGAAGTAATCACCCATCTGCACTTAAGTCACTAATTCCTTGGGTGGTCAAGAAACTCCTCAGCTCGTCATCTGCATAGATGAGATAATAGCCTGGTCTGAGGCAAAAGATCAAGCTAAAATTAGGTGATTGATTGAACTCTGCACTACTTTCACAAGTGTTTAACTGGAGCTCTCTAGGTGGGAACTTCAGGCACATCTGGAGATTAGTCATGTAAATCTTGCTGTGTTGGTTCAGTTCTTGTGCTTTTACTGTGTTGATAAACATCCTGACTGCAACATCACAGAGATTCCCAAGCAATTCCTGCTCCATACTTGATCAAATCGGTCATAGACATGTTGTTTATAAACAGTCAATAAAAACTACTCCTGCATGTCTTTTGCATGTAGTTAGGATAGTTAGGAGATGTTTCTACGTAGTTAAGATAGTTGATAGGAATGAATTATATGTGACCTGGGGTGGTCATGTAGGACCATAGGCAGCTGGATTATGAGAAGCAAGCAGAACAGGGATTTGTTGAATCTCACCTGATCAATCTGAAGGCATCATTGCAAGGACTCCTTTTGACACCAAACAGTGACCAGTCATTTTGTTTGAAAAACCTAATTCCCTGTGAAAGCACTACATTTTTCTAGGAGCTTTCCTGTAACAGGATCAGAGTCCTACTAACCTTCATGTGCCCTTAAGTATCTGGGAAGTTGTATGGTTTTGCCACCCCCAATTTCCTTTTTTCAGAAGAAATGTTTATGCAACTGATAGTATGCTAAATAAGGTAAATTCCCTACTTTGGGGTTAAAAGAATAACTTTTTGAGTGTTCAGTTTCAGCATAGCAACCCATCACAGGCCATTGTATTCTTAATCACATAAGAACATTACTTTAAAGGGCCAGATGCCAAATGTTGTGGTGAAAATTGATTTGCCCATTCCTTTGAATTTCAGTTCCTCTTGCCAATATCCACTATCAGTTTTCATTAAAAATTTATGAATCTGTCATATAATTTTTTGTAGCAGTGGATAAGAATATTTTAAAGTTACTTCATATGGTTTCCTAGAATCCAGAAGTAATCAATTGCTGCCATCTCTTTGCTTAAGCAAAATTACACAGGTCAAAGACCAGACTGTAGTCTCCAATGTGTCTTCCTGATATATTTAATGGTCCTTGTGGGAAATGTACAACCACAGCATTAGTAATGCTCAACAAACAGACTTGTCCAAGAAATGCGGAATTTCAGCAGAATGATGACATAAATCCACAGTAAGAGGCATCTCTGGAAACTAGTGTACATTACAGGAAATTGTGGCACATCCTTCAGTACTATCTTTGTAGAATACTGAAAACACAAAATCTGGAAAATCACAAACACCCTGTTCTGTTCTCTGGCCCCGCTATACAAATCTGTTCTCTATAGCCTGCGCGATCTTATGTCTGTGATCAATATATGACTTTTTATAACCATAAAGATTTATACTACTGTAGAACATTTTCATAGGAAAATTCTTTTAAAGAATACTGAGAAGAATTATGTGAGCTGGACAAGCCAACTAATAATGTACCTGAATATTCTTTAGGTTTTGGAAAGTTGGCGGCATTCAGCACCCTACTTCAGTTTCAGTTACAGAAAAGTCTCTACAGTATATTTTAGTCTAAAAATAAGAATATCTGTTGAAGTGAATGTTTTCTAAAAAGTGCCATAAAAGAAGTTGAAAGGCCTCAGAATCCCATCATTAATCCAAAGAAAGAAATCTACATCCCATCTTTTTGTTATTCCTACACACACACACCTTTATGGAGAAAAGAATACTCCACACAAACAAGAGTTCACAGAGAAAAAGGAGTGCAAAAGAAACTTTCTAAGCAGTAAAGGTAATGGAAACTGACTTTAAGAGATGGAGACTCTTGCTTTGTTTTGCCTCTGGAAGGTATAAAACTCCAGAACTGTGGCACAGAAAAGTGATGTCTGTAATAACCTTTGGAGAGCTTTGGCTTTAACAAAGCATTTCCATTACTTGATGAGTTCACCAGAAGATAGGCCTAATCCAACCTTGATGTAATTCAATGAAGTCCATGGAATAATTCATTTGTACATCTCTCTCCTTTGCTCTTTTCTCACCTTCTCCCTCCCCTCTACTTACCTAGACTCAGTTACTTCTCTAGACACAGCTCTACCCAGCACTCACAGTCCTGCAAGAGCTATGCTTTGCCACCCCCTCCCACAGAGAGTGTAGGTGTGCATTTAAGTATTTACTTTACAGTTAACTGATTCACATAACCCTCCCTGCTTAAATTAAGATACTTGGCAAATAATGTCAGGCAAAACAAACAAACAAACCCAACACCACCCAAACAGTACAACAAAACCCTTTCCTGTTAATTGTAGCATGTCAAATCCATTTTGCAACTTTTCAAGTACATGCCTTCATATACAACACACCAGTACCTTATAACAAGCTGTTGACAGTAATTTTGACTGGTCAAAGATGTATATAATTTATAGCCTGAAAGGGCTCTGTATTGCTAAGCAAGATCTGCTACTGTAACATGGACACTATCTCCAAGACAGTGTATTTGAAACACTTGCGTAACCTTCATGTGGTGTGGAGAAATTTATCCTTATGCAGATAACCTATGTCAAAGTAAGAAGGAAAAGGGAAATGGAGAAAGTGCTAGCAAGATGGTGCCACAAAATAAAAGTGTAAAATAGTAACATTGACATGGTCAGAAAGGCAATGCAAGAACTGGGATACTAACAACAAAGGAGTAAAAGAGAGAAGAAGAAATAACCTATACATTAAAATAAGTGGAAGAAGAAAAGAAAAGAAAAGAAATGAGTCAATTTGCAATCAACAGGAATGTCAGGTTATACTGAGACCACTCAAGTGTTTTATGCCTTCATCCTTCTCCAAGTCATTCAGTAGACATCTGTGAGGCAGCAAAGATGCCTCACAGTTTAGCAGCACTGTCAAAAGATGTAGCTAAACCATCAAGAGGAAACATTAGGGCATATTTAAGAAAGTTATGCACTGGCTGAGCCCAACAAAATTTATCAAAGCAGACTTAGAAAAATGGCTCATGTAAACCTGAGAGGTTTTTATCTTTGAGACCACAGAGAATGACAATGCCTTTCTTTAAAAACTAAGAAATAGAGGAATGGAGGAATAATAGACCAGCTGGTTTAACACTGAATTTGAGTGAGAAAAAAAAAAAAAAAAAAGAAATCTTTAAACACACAAAAGAAAACAAGGAATTTTCTTTGTGCACACCAGAAGACAGAATTCAAAATGCCTTGACAAGTGAATTAAATGTGAAAAAAAATAATAGTTAACACAAGAAAACCAAAACCAAATTCCTACAATGTATAGGAATAGTAAGTTGCACAAGTATTGACAAACTCATTCTGGTACTGTGAAAGGGCAAATCCTGTGTATATAACATACAAAGTAGTTCTTCCATATTAGTCAGTGGTGTTAAGGTATCAAATGGTGTACCTTTTCTGGCTTGGGGCGAAAAACAGTTAAAAGAAACTACACAAATCATCATCATTCTATAAAATACAGCAGTTCAGAAAAAAATGTGAAAAAGCAGTGATGATAAATCTAGGAGAAAGAAAAAGTTAGAGGGGAGACAGAAACAGGTCTTTAAATAAACACAAGATATCTACAAATACAAAAGATCAGAAATAAAGAACTTCGATTGCAGCAATGGAATTTAAAATAAATATTATTAGAAATGATCTGGCAATTAGAGCAGTTAAGCACTAGTGCAGATTATGCAAGCAGCACTGCAGCATTTCCAGACTTCTGTCAGGAATAACAGAAGGGACAATCCGGACTCCTAGAGAGGGTCAGCACAGTGAGGAAGAGATGAGAGAACCAAGCTAAATCCCTTCCAAGCCTTGCTTCATAGAAGTTTCTGAATCTATTGCTTAGTCCTTTAAAACTGGTCTTCAGGAAATTAGTTGTAGAATAGCCTCAATAATCTGTGGGGTTTTTTTTTCCTTAAAGTAAACAACATCAACAGAATGATCCAAAATCTGAAGACTGGAAATAATCGGTGTGGGAACCACACCGCACTCATCATTATTGTTTGCCAGCTCAACATCTCTGATGCTGTCTGCATGAAAGAAAGCGGATGAGATGTGAGAACAACAGCTCTAGACTGAAATTTTGCTGCTCCCCTTTTCTCTTAACACAGAAATTGTTAATGAAAAGGAGCTAAACTTTAGAAGCAGCTGTGCACAGAATATCAGAAACAAGCACACATTTCACCAGAATGTGTAAGCCAAATGCACTAGCTTGTTTTATGTAATTCTGATCATCAAAAATGGTGCTGAGTAGTGAGACATTAATGGTGGATTTTACTATTCATTCACTACTCAGAATAATGAACTTTGGCAACGTTAAACATTTTTATTTACAGAAGGGGGGTAGAGTAAATAACTGACCTGCAGTACTTCAATGTGGTGAACACCTGTTGAATGTTTTTGATTCCAGCTTGAGTTTGGCAAAGTGACAGCTCTGGAGACTTCAAAGGAAATGAGTGTACCGGTGTTGGCCGTTTCCTAATGCATGTTGTAAAATTATCCTACCATGTTTACCACCGCTTTTGATCAGCCACAGACAAAACACTAAGGAATCATGCCTGGGAAAGCAAAAAACAACACACGTTATTGTCTTCTCCACAGTCTGCATCTGTCAAACAATTCCTTGAGTGCATATTAAATTGCAAGGAAGGATAAGAAAGAAATAAACAAAGCAAATAGGCCGTGAGGGAAGAAGTGGATGAAACTATGAGCCCTATTGCTGGTTTTTAGAAACCAAATGTTCTGGAGTGCCAACTGTTAACTTTTTGTTTGGGGTATAAATAGTACATTTATTAATAATAATTACTCTCATTATGAAACTGATGCAAATCAAGGGTGTGGTATGAATCAATGTAATTAATATAGCTTCTAAGAAGAAAGCAAAAGTGAGTATTTGCTGCTGTCTGCAATATTTTGCAGATTATTTACTGTACTTTACTGTCTGAAATATTTTGCTCTAATAAAATTGTTCCTCTGTCATTGTGCCTAAGAATGGTTACAGATTCTAAGCATAAACAGGTGATCGTGGTTTCACTGAAGATCAAATAATCACTAAATATTTTTTTTTAATGGCAATTGTGTACAAAACATTGCTACCTCACAGGCCTTTGAGTTTTCTTCCTCACATGCCTTTGTATGTCAATTTTCCGAGAAACCAAACTTTCTGCAATATAGGTGGATACTATTTGGCACAGCCAGCTGAAAGTAAATCAAGTGAAAATGAATAGTTCAGTAGATGAGCAACTCTGACTTGATCGGTCATGAATGTTGGAAAATATCTTCTACATCTTGGCTGTAGAAGATACATACAAGTCTATAAACAACGTTCAAAAGAACAACTGAATGTTACACCAGGGAGAATTTCATCTCTCAATCATACTTTTATTCAAGTATTTATGGAAGTCACCTTTTTTTTTTTTCCCAAGCAGATTTGGCGATGGAATGCAAAATACATCATCAAATCTAGATCTCAGTTATTGCCTCAGGTCTGGATAACCAAAGTGCCACCAGTTTATGTAAGTTGAGGGGCCATCCCAGTTCCTTCATCAACAGCCAGTTTCTTTTGTCAGTCATTTACATGTGGCTCTAGACAGACTCAAGCAAATGTAACTATGCCAAGTCTAGATTCCACTCCACTGACCTCAGCATCGTCCTTCCATGTTTTCTTCATTATAACAGATACCAGTATCTACTGCTCATACAGCTTGGCGGTTGCATGTCAGGTGCACTTCTAGTCTGGATCTGTTAACTGCCACAAGGATCTCAAAAAGGACATTGAACACTGTCCTCCACGACTGAGACTCAGTGTACAGACTATTGCCTGTTCTGTCACGGGTCTGAACTCTACAGCAATGATTACATAGATTATAAAATATCAACTGACTTTTTTATTGTATTCCTCACATGCCGGTTAACTGCCTTTTTGTATCAAAGGACTTTCCCATGTTACACTGAACTTGAGGTGTTTTTCTCAAAGAGGGTTTAATCAATATTTGACTGTATTAAATGGCTTCCCAGTAGAGGGAAGAAGAGGAAGAAAAACCCCGTGCTATGAACCTGAAAAAAATCTTATTTTTTTATTAATTTCGCCATCTCCTTTTTCTGGTGGAGTCGACTGTCCTTTGATTTGAATATTGCATACTTGGTCTTTAGTGTCAGAAATTCCAGACTGGTTCTTCATTGATAAATGATAATTGTGGATGCCATTAACATGAGTTTCACAGGTACTTCATTTTGTGAAAAAAAATATGTTTATCTTCTTCCCTCCATGGAAGAGAGGAGGCTGGACAGTATTTTGTAAAGAGATATTTAAAATTTGATGAGGAAGAAATTGCAGACAATTTGAAATTATCCAAAAAGGTAATGTATGTATGAGGAAATTGCCTCATTTCAAAACAAAGCACTAAGAACAGTGTTTTGTGAGTTCTGCACATAATAATTTTTCTTCTTTGTATTTTTTAATGTAAAGTTAAACCAGACACATTGCTCACATGCCTATGGTAATTCTGCAAATATTGTTTATAGTTTTTTGCTAGGAACCTTTTCCCTATAAAGAAATATATTTCTTTGAGTTTGGTTGAATTTGTCTTGTTACATATGTCGGGGATGCAGAAATTTTAGTTTGGTGGCTTAGTTATATACATGAATGGCCTAGTCCAAAGCTTGTACAGAGTACTGCAATGAATCCAAGTGGCTTTGGAAACCCACTAAGTAAACTGGCTTTAACAGTCATTACTGTGCACTTCCTTGAAGAAAAGTAATCTCCCAAAAACTCTGAAGAAAATGGTGTTTAATGTCTTTAGAATAATTTCTGGTAAGAAAGATAATTTCAGAATCTGTTTGGTTCATACGTGAGACTTGGCAGGAAAGACCTTGCTCATGCTAATTGATTGGTGAATAATTTATGTTAACTTTGTGTTACTGAAATTTAACAATAGCTTTTTATTTTCCATTTTGGGTTTGGTGAATATCATTGTTATTTTTGAAAAAAATTTTTGTGAGAACACAATTTTCAAAACATGTGTTTCTAACTAACTAAAAACTTGGGCTATGAAAACAGTCTTGACTGTGAAGTCTTGAAAGCATTTCTAATTCTTCCAGGAAGACTACAGGAATAAAACCTAACAGTCCAACATTTTATTTTGCCAAAGTTAAACAGAACCTGAACTTCATCAGTTCCAATTTCTGTCTAAATTTAGAAGCCATATTTTTCATAAGTCCTATGTTTGGCAATGAAGATTTCATGGACTTATAGAATCATAGAATGGTTCAAGTTGGAAGGGACCTTAAAGACCATCAAGTGCCAGCCCCCCTGCCATGGGCAGGGACACCTCCCACTAGACCAGGTTGCTCAAAGCCCCATCCAGACTGGCTTTGAACACTTCCAGGGACTGGGCATCCACAGCTTCTCTGGGCAATCTGTTCTCTGGGAGTGCCTCACCACTCCCACAGTAAAGAATTTCTTCCTAATAGCTAATCTAACTCTGCCCTCTTTCAGTTTAAAACCACCACCTGCTGGCCACGCTTCTTTTGGTGCAGCCCAGGATGTGGTTGGCTTTCTAGGCTGCCAGAGCACGTTGCTGGGTCCCATTGAGCTTCTTATTCACAAACACCCTCAAGTTCTTCTCTTCAGGAATGCTCTCAATCCATTCTCCACCTAAAACTGTATTTGTGCCTGGGAATGCTGTGACCCAGGTGCAGGACCTTGCACTTGGCCTGGTTGAACTTCATGAGGTTTGCATGGGCTCACCTCTCAAACCTGTCAAGGTCTGGATGGCATCCCTTCCCTCCAGCATATCAGCCGCTCCACTGAGCTTGCTGTAGTCAGCAACTTGCTGAGGGTGTACTTGATCCCACTGTCAATGTCTCTGATGTTTATGATGTTTGTTGGTTGAAAAAAGTAAATACCTCTTCAACAGACTGGAGAGAGTTCTTTAATTTTCATTGTGGTCTCATTTCCCCTTTAATATCAAAATAACTTAATTTAATTTGGGGATATGTTTTTTCTTCTGATATTAGAATCATAAAATCATCTAGGTTAGAAAGGACCTTTAATCATCAAGTCCAACCGTTAACCTAACATTGGCAAAACCACCACTAAACCGTGTCCCTAAGCACCACATCTACCTGTAATTTAAATACCTTTAAATACTCTTTGGATCTGAGTGAGATAGTGGAAGGAAACATACTGGTTTCTTTTAACAGTCACCTTCTGACCAGTCAGGGTTTGGTATGTATTTTCCCCAAGTTTTTATTGAAAAACTGTTCCAGAACACCACTACTCCAACACTAAGAATCCTTTTTCTGATACTCAATTTATATATGGTGTAGTCATGAGAAATGTGATCACATAGCATATCAAGTATTTCCAACAGAGAAAGGAAAATACTCATAATGTGATCCCCGATGTCAGGGAGGTCCCATCTGTGACATCCACAGATTCTCTTCAGGCAAGATTAATACAAATCAGAATAGAAGATGAGAAGGACTTTGGGATGATGGTGAACTAGAAGCTTGGCATGAGCTGTCAATGCATGCTGGCAGCCCAGAAATCCAACTGCATCCTGGGCTGCATCAAAAGAAGTGTGGCCAGCAGGTCAAGGACAGTGATCCTGCCTCTCTAGCATCCTGGAGAAGAGAAGGTTCCTGGGAGACCTTATAGCATCATTCCAGTACCTGAAAGGACCCTACAGGAGAGATGCCATATTTGCAAAAGGAAAGCCACCATCATTAATGAATAAATTATAGGAATTATTTTAAGAATAATTTTGCAAGGAAACTGTTTCACCTTGGGCTGATGGAAACTGACCTTCTATCTAGGCATACAATGATTATTGCATTTTCTAACTGGAATAAAAGTGAAATTAAACAAGATACACTACCCTATTAAGCACTTTGTAACATATGGACACTTTCCAAGAGACACAGCAAACCTACTGGTGGATTTTCCAAGCTCTGACTCATATAAATTTGGACACAGTCAGATTTATTTCTGGCAGGAATAAAATGCTTTACACAAGGGGAATAAAGAAAGGCCAGAGCTGGGGGAAGGAGGAGGTTTAAAGAGATTATTTCTTAAAAGCAAAATAACCACCAAGGGTATGCTCTGTGGATGTGCACATGTGTATGTTTCTGCTTAACTAGGCAAAATCCCACTTCCATTTTTAACAGAATTATATAGAAATGTGCTTATATGACTTGAAAATGGAACAACTTGTCTTTTCATGTTTGATCTTGGGGGAAAAAAACAACACGTACATACTTCTTCCCATTTATTTTCCTCCTTTTCAGATGCATTTTTGTTGAGTGATCCTGTTTCTTCCTGAGAAAATTAAGAAAAGACATTCTCATGGAGAGGAGACAAGCTTCATTGGCTGCATGACTGTATCAGTTTTCAAGCTGTGGCAATCAGCACTGCAGATAGGTCACTTCTGGATCAGGTTAGTTTTTCAGAAGGAACATCCATAGTACCAGAGGAAAATACTTTCAAGAAGAAGCAGCAAACATTTCAAGAAAAGCAGTTGATGAAAGGATATACTATCCCAGAACAATGAAGAACAGAACAGTGAAACCCTTGAAAATATCAAAGACTTTTCAACAGCATCCTTATGATCCAGTATGGCACCAAACAATAACTTGGATACTCCTTTAGGGTCTGGAGCAAATTCAGTCATAATAAATTCAGGGAATGTTGCATCCTGTCCAGTTGTTTTGTATCCTGTCCCTCATTGTCATCAAAGACTCTCATGCAGAAAATGAAACTTGACTATTTTCTCCTCTCCAGGAGAATGTTTTCCTTATTTTCTCCAGAAGAAACAGGATCCCTCAACATGCTGTGGCAAACCAGCAGGTTTATCCTGCTTTTGCTCCAAATAGATCTTGTTAAGTGTTAGCAAGGAAGCAAATAACTGTACGTTAAGTGATTCAGCATTCCAGGTATGCATAAAAGTCGCTTTCTCTACTCTGCCACAATGTAGCTGTGTGACTTATGGTGCCAGAACCAAAAGACATCTCTTGTCTCTTTGTCTTGCAATGATGGTAATACAGACAAAACAGAATGAAATTCCTCAAGTGGAGTTTAGACAGAGTCTGGGCACACAAACTCAGGAGGCCAGTTCAAAGTCCCTGCCCAGCTGGCAGGCACATGAGAGTCTTCTGGCTCTGGGTGCATGAAGCTGCTTTATGTCGTGAAGCAAGTTTAGCTGGACTGACCAAGGAATTTTTCTTAGGAGGTAATTTTCTAATAATCATTTGCTTTTATGAAAATTAAACCTATAAAGTCACATGTCCAGTTTCTGCACGCTTCTCAGAAGCTGATGGTTGCTTTGTGGTTAACTGGTACTGTAGATTCATGAAACTTTTCTCACACCCCAGTTTTACAAAGTGCTTGAAAGGAGTTGGGTAGCTAACTAAAAGCGATAGAGGAGTCAACGAGGAGAGGTGCTAAAATGGACCTTGTTCTCACCAACAAGGAGACCTGCATGGATGAACAAGGAGCTCCTGGACAATCTCAAATAGAGAAAGAAAGCTTACAGAGAGTAGAAGCAAGGACAGGAAGCCTGGGAGGAATACAAAAAAGTTGTCTGAGCAGCCAGGGATTAGGTAAGGAAAGCTAAAGCCCTGATAGCATTAAATCTGTCCTGGGATGTCAAGGGCAACAAGAAAAGCTTCTACAGGTATGTCAATGATACAAGAAAGACTAGGGAAAGTGTGGGCCCTCTCCAGAAGGAAATTTGAGATATGGAGAAGACTGAAGCACTCAACAACTATTTTGTCTCTGTCATCACTGGCAAGTGCTCTAGTCACACTACCCAAGTTGCAGAAGACAAAGTCAGGGACCAGGAGAATGAAGAACTGTCTACTGTAGAAGATCAAGTTTGAGACCCTCTAGGGAACCTGAGGGTACATAAATCCATGGGATCTGGCAGATGAAGTTGCTAAACCACTATCTATTGTTTTTGAGAAGTTGTGCCAGTCCAGTGAAATTCCCAATGACTGGAAAAAGGGAAATATAACCCCATTTTTAAAAAGGCAAAAAAGGAACATCTGGGGGACTGCAGGTGAGTCAGTGTCATTTCTTTGCCCAGCAAGAACATGGAGCATATTCTCCTGGAAACTATGCTAAGACACATGGAAAATAAGGACATGATCATTTACAGTCAACATGGCATTACTAAGAGCTAATAGTTTCTGACAAATTTGGTAGCCTTCTATGATGGAGTTACACTGCTGGTGAATAAGGGATGACATCATCTACCTGGACTTTTGCAAAGCATTTGACACTGTCCCACATGGCATCTTTAGAATCATAGAATCATAGAATCACCTGGACCAGAAGGTATCTTCAAAGGTCATCTTGTCCGACCCCCCTGCAGTAAGCAGAGACACCCCTAACTAGACCAGGTTGCCCAGGGCCTTGTCAGGCCACACCTTGGTTATCTCCAGGGAAGGGGCCTCAACCACCTCCCTGGGCANNGCTCCACCACCCTCACAGTAAAGAGCTTTCTCCTAATCTTCCTCATTTTAGGCCATTTAATTTTCTATTAATTTAGGCTTTTAAGATAAATCAAAAGATAATTTGGAATGTTCAGCAAAAGTCACAATCTAATCTGTGTTTTTTTTCACATAGAGGCAACACAGTAGAAAAATAAAAGCTCTGGAGAAGGACAGAATAGTTTATCTATGAAGGAAGAGAATTAATGGCACATATTGTCCAGAGGGTTATGAAGTGAAAATTACTGGGTATGTCCAGATAATTCTTGTCCAGCAGGGATAACTTCTTGCAGAGCGAAACTGCTGCAACCACCAAGAATCACACATGGGTGTCTGGGTGTCTGTGAGAGGAGATAACACCCATGAAAACAAGGAAGCACTCAGGCAGCAGGGACAACAGTTCAGCAAAACTCTGCTAGGCTTCTTCCTGAGCATTTCTTGCTTGATCTACACATTTTTTCCTATATAATGTTCTTAAGATGGAGTTCCATTAACAAGCTTCTGCTATGATAAAACCTTGAGGCATTGCATGCAGATAGAGAGCTATGTTTGTTTTGCAAGCAGAAGAATTTAAAATAAAATCATTTCTTAAATATGTTCAGAATTAAATATATCCTTTAGCTGTTTAGCTTATATGAAGTGCAGATCCAAACATTCATCTGAGAGGACTAGATCTTGAAGTCATTTTCCACTTTTACCTCAGCTGTTACTCATATGAAACACTACCTCTCAGATTTTCCACAAATTGTTCTCTTTACCTAATTACCTACAACAGAAAAAAAAACCACAAAACAAATATTTATTTAAATTAAATATAAAGACACTTAAACTACACACAGAATATTGTTATTTTTGTAGACTGTAAGGCAAAAAGCTCCATTGAAAATCATTTATTCTTACTTCCTGCAGGGTGATATCCAGAAGCTCCATAATAAAGCCCATACTTTTTTCTGGGGCCACAGCAGGGAAAAAAGTATGTGCAAGAGCATACAAGTTCAGAAGCAAGAATGCATTATAAGGCACATACTGCTCTGAAGAAAAGTTGATGTAGTCCATTGCTTTGTCTGTTATAGCCTTACAAAAGAGCAACAATGACCACCTGAGAAAGGTAGCCCCAAAGACAAGCCCCTTTTCCAGTGACTGTAGACCTTCCTTTTCTCCCTGAGGTCCAGCCAAAGCTTTCTGTTTAGACAGGCTGGCCTTCTCACCTGCTGGTTCATTTTACGGGACCTGGGGATGGCTTTATCCTTTTGAGAGTTCCTCCTTGAAGTATGACCAGCCTTTCTGGGTACCTTTGCCCTTCAGGAGTTGTGTTTCAACATATGGCTTATCTGGCCTTCAGCTGAAGACAAAGGTCCTTGAAAGATGTCCTGTGTCATCTCCAGTGTCTCGCCTCTTTCCATCGATGTCATGACCATCTGTGGCTGATGTTTCTCTTTTCCTTTCAGTCATTTAATATTTTTTTCCCCTTCTTCTTGGAAAGCCCTTTAGCCTTCTGGTGTCTTATTGCGTGCTGTGTTTATGCTGCACACTCAGTTTTACTGCACCTTTGAGAGACATCTTTTTCTTTATTATAACAGACTTTTCTAAAGTAGTTTCCCCCTGAACGGTAAGAAAAATGTAATTTTTTTTCTTTCATGTGCTATTTATTTTGGAACCTTCTGTCTTACAACAGCCTTTGCTTTCTGTGTCTCTAACAAATTTTGTGCTAAAAATCTGATACCACCAAAACAAGCACTGTCTCTAACTATTGCTTCTTTTCCTGTTCCCCATTTGTACTAATAGCTGTCTTTAGCAAATTCTTTTGCATTAGTCTTGATATTTTCTCTTAATTTAGGTACTTTTATTAGGTACAGACAGTTATCACTGATTAACAGGTTATCGCTACCATAGTGTCTGACCAGTTATGAGATTTTTTTTGCCTGTTTCAAAAACAAACTGATGGGATTGGGCTAATCCTTTTTCATAAGCAACTAATTTTCTCTGAACACCACATTTCCTTCAGTGTATGAGTACTCCCGAGTAGTCTCAAGGGCTTTAGAAGATGCTGAGAATTTGGTAATCAACAGGAACCTGATCACAGAGACTTTTTTCATCTTGGGCTTAGGCTGGGGCACAAGGACTAGCCAAAAGGCATCACCCAGAGTAAGCAGCAGGCAGTGCGCACTTGCAGCCCAGAAGGCCAATCGC
>BJBW01000197.1:60885-79795 GCA_004320125.1 Scolopax mira
CCCTGGAGACATTCAAGGTGAGGCTCAATGAGGCCCTGGACAACCTGGTCTAGTTAGAATTGTCCCTGTGACTGCAGGGGGGTCGGACTAGATGACCTTTGAAGGTCCCTTCTGGCCCAGATGATTCTATGATTTTCACTGCCTACTGTATAGAAATTTATTTTCTTGTCTTGAAACCTGGTGACTGGTGCTTTTTGTTGGTGTCTGTTCACCAAGGCAGGAAAGAATTCTTCTGTATTTCTTCACTCTCTTAATTTTACCACATTCTCCGCCAACCCTTAGGCTTTTAGGTCCCTCCAGGTTTTTTTTCCTAAACAGAAAAGTCCTAGCCCAAGCCAGAGCAACTGAAATCACAATTGTCTCATTTATTCTATCAAAGAATTTGCCTTTCTTTGGCTACATCCTTTTTATAAGATGCGTATCTAGACCTTCTAGTTTACATTACTTATATTTACATTCATAGTGGTCACTTAGTTTTCTTTTAAGAGAGAAACTCGCCTCCTTTTGAAACCAGCTTGCTTTGCAACACACACGAAACAGGAGGTGACTTAAGTTTCCTGCCATGAAGTTTGTCTTATTTACAGGTACAGTTTCACCTCATCAAATCCCTGCAGCAAATTTAGAATCTCACAGATAATGGTACAGGAGTCCTATATTGAATCCAGAGATCTCATTTTAACGTACTATTTAAGGAACTTCCTTGATTTGAAAGGGCTTGAAGCAATAAGAAAAGGGATAATGGTTTTAAACTTAGAGTAGATGCAGACTAGATATAAGGAAGATATTTTTTACATGTATACTTTTTTCTGCTTGTGGAAAAATTCTAGTTGCATTTTAGCAAGTCTCCTTAGCAGACACTAGTCCAGAAACAGGGTTTCATACTCATAAAACCCTGTTACCAGCACCAGTAACTCAGCCAATTATTGGCTTGTCCTATGAGTGCCCTTCTTCTCCCTCCCTTTTCCCTAACTGGCAGGATTGAGGAGAGCTCTTTTTGGGCCCTTGTGCCCTTAACTGCTGCCTTGAGAGCTCTGTAGTCACTTTTGGTACCCTCCAGTTTTCTGTTAGCACTATCATTTGTGACCATATGGAATAGAAGTGGGGGGTAGTAGTCAGAGGATCAGACAAGCTTCTGCAGTCCCTCCACAATTTCCTTGACCTTGGTCCCCAACAGGCAGCAAAACTCTCTGGATGATTGATCAGATAGATGGGAGACTCTGTCCCCTGCAGCAGGGAGTCACCCATTACAATGACTCACAATTGGTGTACAGACAGCCATATACCCACTGAAAAATTTTCACTCATAGTAATAGCAGTAATTTTCATATTTAAAGAATGTTCAGAATTAGGAATTTAAAGAGATTTGATTTCTCTTTACAGAGAGGAAATACTTATAAACTGTGTGACAAAATAAATTATGAGTATCAGATAGCTAGAGTAGCTTGTATACAACCAATATTTCCTCCCAGCATCTGGTTTTGGCATCTAGCCTGAACAACCTTCTGCTTGGTGTAAATTAACCTTAGTAACTCACCAGTCTGAAACACATGTGGACAAAGATGGGTTAAAGACAAAGGCGAGCTCCTCCTCAGCTGTGCTGAGTATTATTCCTTGGCTACTGGTTCAAGCCCCATTTCAAGAACAATATGTTTTTAAGTAGCTTCAGCAGCTTTTGCACATAAAGGTTTCTAGCAACTATTTGTAATCATTCAGTAAATAAATGACATCTCTACACAGGATCTGACTAGAGCTGAGACAAGCAGATGAATAATCATTGTCTGAAAGTATTTTTTTTTCCTTCTTATGACACATAAAGCTTATGACACATAAAGCATTCATAAGATCATAGAGAAAAAGTTGATTTACAGTCCAGAGATTTATGATGAGTTGCTCAATTTAGACAATGAAGGAATATTATCCCATAAACACTGCATTTAATCAACTGCTTGACTGTATTATTGTTGTCAGAAATGTGCTTGTTAATTATCATCTTTTCTACTGATTCTAAGGCTGCTAGATTCATTTTCACAGCATGCAGAATCTGTGTCCTGTTAAAATACTTTCCAGCAGTTAAAATATGTTTGTGTGACACAATTGTCTGTGTTTGTATTTTAACTTTCCATAATTATACGGTTTCCATGCACACAAATGAAACAATAGCTGTCCTATATTAACTGTAGATGAACTATCCACAATGCACTCTATGAATGAAATCAATTTTTCCTAACAAAACAATGCAGTTTATAGGAAGACAAGAGGTGGAGTTAAAAAATATATCAGAACTAGAAGAAAATAACAAAATCAAAGTTAGACCTTCAATAAGTGTTTTTGCAACATATTGTGTTTCTATATAAATCTAGATAAAGATCTTTGTTAAAGACTTTTGCTAATGCTGAGGTGAAACTCTAAGTTTTGTTGTTGGATTTACCTCTGCTGGTTACCCCTTATATCTGTAGCCATAGCACCAGCACCTCATTATCCCTGTGTAAAACAGTTTACATCTGAACTGGACAGCCTTAGCCTTCCCTAGAGACTATTCCTTAATTTGCACGTGAGCATCTTTGTCAGGAAACTATCTGATTCATTACAGAGGGAATCCCAAGTGTAAACTAACACCTCTACAGTGTGGACTATGTAATGATAAAGGAAGAGGGAGCAAAAAACCTTGAAAGTATAGATATGCGTTTTGTGACATGTAGAGCAACCTATTGTTTGTTAACTTCAAACTATACAGGGATAATTCAAGGCTACGTATCCCTATGGAGAAGTATTTCTGTAAAGCTGGATTACTTTCAACTCTGTCTAGTCTGAATTCAGATGAACATGTCAGTCACTCACTACACATTAAGTACATAAGCATCATCTAGGTTTCTACTCCACAGCTTCCCACTGATCCTCACTAAATCCTATAGGTGACGGTAACAAATAATGAGTTAAAACAAGAAAATCTGTATTTATTTTTGATTTAAGTTGTGTGAAACCATACCAAAAGTATTACTTCTGTAATATATTAACTTATATTCCAGTTTAAACTCTCCTAAGCCTCTGTGTTTCCAGTCTTGGTTGATGGACATATTTTATTTGTTAGTGAAGACTGTAACAGTGGACTGTGAGAGTGCTTTTTCATTTAATTCAGTGACATGAAGAATCAAACAAATACATGTATATTCTTTATATAATTACAAGCCTCACTAGAAACTGCAATAAGACTTCCTTTAACTGCAGACTTTTACTAAAAGACACTAAAGCTCCTTCAGCCATCTTCTGGACAGTGGTGATTTTCATGGACTCACTTATATAGAGACTCCTCTTCTCTTGCACCATTCCATATGCAGCCTGTGGTTTTACCAATTATTCAGATGGGAAGGGTTGAGTTAGAATTTGCCTTAGGAAGAAAATTAATATTTTGAACTGGAAATGGAATAATGCAAAAATTATCATTAATGTGTCAACTGGATTTCAGTGAGTTTATAAGTCAAATAGGTTGTTAAATCTTCATTCTCAGATAAACGAAACTTAGACATTTTACATTTTGATACAACAGCAACAATTTATTCTATTTAAAAAATAATTTATCATTAACAAATCTTCTGTCCTTGACAGAAAACTAGCAAATGATAAATTACAAAATGTACTTAACAAATCAGTGCACAGACACCAGAGAATAAAAGCAATATTGCCTATAAAATCTAGTATTAAATTTAAAAAAAATCCCCATTGCTATTAATCATAAATTACAGTGTGGGATGATTAAAAACAAATGGTTTTGAAGGAGCAATTTTTTAAATGGAGACATCAAGTCTGTCTTTGAATCTGTAATGTTTACTACAAATGTCAAAAATTTGTCACATCTTTGCTATGAGGTTGTACAGTTGATTTGTATTGAGTATTTATACCAAAATGTTTAGTTAACTATTGAACATCTCATGTCTCTTTCCAATATCCCAGTTTGTGACTATACCCTGGGTCGCTACAGTACATTGTCCTCCAGATTTCATATTGCATGCTATCTTTATAGAAAGATTCAAACCCCCACACATTCATATTTCATTTTCCTCTGTATAATTGAATAAATTCATATTATGGGATACTCTGCTCGCTCCCGGGACCTCTCAGTGTGTAAAGCGCTTATAAAGGGGCTGTGGAAAGCAAAGGAAGGACCTCCACATGACAGGCTGATGACCAGGCTGTCCCACTCAGCACAAGCAGCTAAAGATGCTTGATCACTTTCCAGCTCCACACTTGGGTGTGAAGGTGTTAGACTGGTGTGTATTCCTTATGATATGGTTAAAAACCTCTCAGCTAGAACATTCCTCCCATACTTTCATGGAGAAAAAAACCTGAATGTTCATATAGCTACCTGGATGTCTGGAAGGCATCTGTGACTTGTGTGTTGGAGGTCAGTGTCAAGGTTTTTGTGGAGGGGAGCTTGCAGGGTGGCTTCTGTGAGAAGAGACTGAGGCTGCCTTGTGCTGGACACAGGCAGCTCTAACAGACTCATCACAGGTGAGTGCCAACTGGTGGTGCCTCAGGGAAAACATATTTAAGAAAGGGAAAAATGCCAGAAAGAGAGGAGGAGGGAAGGTGGAAAGAAAGAACAAACAGGGAGAGGAGGAGGGGATCAGAGGGGCACAACAGAGGCAAACCAAGACAAAACCAAAGCAAGAGAAGGAGGACATGCTCCTTGGCAGAGCAGATGTTTCTGAAGGACCCATGTCGAACCATAGAAAATGAGCTAGAAGGAAGGAAAGGCAAAGAGAAACCTCTATGTCCTGACTGCAGCTCCCACCCTGCACCACTTTTTGCCTGGCTGAAGGCACTGAAAGAAACCTGTGGTGATAAGAAGCTGGGGAAGAGAAGCTGAGCCTGGGAAAGGAGTGTGTTTTGACTGAGTGTTTTAAAGTTTGTGTCTTCTTTTTATTTGTCACCCAATACCTAATAATATTGGTATAGTACGCCCAATATTGGTATATTACACCCAATAATCAGTAATTAAATATTTATATCAATTCGCAATAAATTAATTTCCCCAAGTAGAGTCTCTTTTGTGCACTACAGTAACTGGTACTTGATTTTCCTGTCTTTATTTCAATCCACAAGCTTTCTTGCTCCTATCCTTCCTATTCTCTCCCCCAACCAAAAGCAAGAGGGACAAGTGATAAACCTTCGCTGGGTGCTTGGCTGCCAGTTGGGTCGAACCCACCACAGCATTTTAACTAACCAGGGACAGCTAAAGACCAAGCAGGACAATAAAATGTGCCAGCTCAGAGGACTGGAAGTGATTTATGGGATTGTCATCCAGCACTATCAGCCCTACAACCCTATTGTTAATGGCTGGGCTATACAGAGGGGGAGAATTCAAAAGGCAACTTGGCTGTACACTTTCCCAGGACTCAAGCAGGTCACATGAGCTGAAAGTGTTCAGATCCATAGAATTGCAGGTTTTGAATTGGAGCGTGAGCAGGGGGAAGATGAGCGTATGCAGGAGAGATGGTACAGCTCCATGGGTAATTTGTAGATATCTGTGGGAATCAGAGTACTAATCATCCTTCCCACAACCAGCCAGCCATAAGACAGATAAAAAGAGCATAACACTTTTCCTATGAGCTGGAACAAAATGAACTATTAGATTCTCTTCTTCCTGTCACAGAGCCAGGAAAGCCAGCCAGCTGTGCAAAAGATCAAACATCATGTTGCCTAATAGGGTAAGATTGCACCCATTCTCTCTCTCCTTGAAGAAGTCAGTCCTAAGACATACAGTTATGTCTGTAGAAGGCAGGTGGTACCAGGCACAGTCAATGGAGTTATCTCCAAACAAGCTTGTTGTTGACACAAAGGCAGTATGGCTGTGTAAGTTAGGACTAGCAAAAGCGTGGATTCTCTGGTTATTTTTCTATTTCATTCAGCAGCCAAAACTCCAAGCCAAACAGCCAATTAATAACCTAAAACATCTACTACTTGTAGGTAGTGATTTTCACACATGTAGGATGCATCAAGTCCACTTTTCTTGTGCTACACTCAAAACCTGAGTACTTACAGTCATTCCAAGAGGCCTTAGGTTCATTATGCATGCTGGATATCAATTTTATGAGATGTGCCTATATGCTGTGATGCCTTGAGCTCATTGTTCCTGGTTTAAAGCTGATATATCCTCTTGTTGCACATCTATCTTGCTCAGGATATGTCAGAACTATATCAATTAGCACAAATCGTTGGTGTGCTTTAGGAAGTATAGATCTACATGTCCCAGCCATTTTGGGCTTACTTGGCATGAGCTTCATGGTATACATATTTTAGCCAGAATTGCTCAGACAGGGAAGCTTCAGATGTCAGAGGAGTAGATCAAATTATCAGCTCTGCTGCTTCTAGGATAAACACTGGTTTTTGTATCCAGGGCTGTGTTGTGCCCCAGAAGCACCCGATCACACAGCACTACATCATATAATAAACCTTGTGAGATAATGCCTTTAAAATTTTTAGAATACAGAGACCTGTTTCTGAACTGTGGACTCTGTGTCTTCTTTATGCTGTAAAACTCCTCAGAACTCCTATTTGCAACACCACTTTATACACCGCTGAGTGTCCCATCCTTGGTCTTATTTGGTTCAGGTTTCTGCTTTTGGACAACATAGGTCTGAATGACAGATTATTCCTTTGGGTATATTTAGGGCATCCTTTCATCACTTGAGAGCAGTAATACTTTTTCCTTTACTAATCATATTTTGTCATCCAAATGTAGTTGTAATACAAGAGCTTCAAGTATCACAAGAAATCTGAGGGCATTAGCTCTCTCTGGTAAAACAATGAGGGCACCAGATTTCAGTCTGGTGACTGAAGCAATAATTTCAGTCTCCAGAGGAAATATAATGTTAGAATAGCAAAGCCATCATATAAACAGTACATTTCTATTGTAGCTAATAACAATCTGAAAGCTAAAATAGAAATGAACTGTTCATGCAGGAAAAACTGTTAAAGGATTGAATTTCTTGTGAATATAAAAGCAGACTCAAATCGATAAAAACATGTATTTGGTGGGGGAGAAAGTCTACTGCTTATTAATCTATCTTCATAAATATTATTATCAGAGATGTTAGTCAGAATCCAGTCTCCTCTGTTCATAACTTAACACTGAAGTAAGTGATTTTATTTTATGAACATCCATCTTCTCCTTCTAATATTAAATGTATCAGACAGTACACTGAGCTTTAATAATCAGGGGCAAACTTAGTTGTAGAGTTAAAATTTCATCTTTAACTTGGACAAAGGCAGTATAAGTTTGAGTGTGAAGATAGCATGGCTCTGTGACTGCTTGTGGCAGTCTTGTAGCAAGCAGCATGTTCTCCACTTGTGGAGGTAATGGTCCCATAAACCTAATGGATTATGTTTGCTTCTATGTGGGGTTTTTTTTCATGTAACTACCAATCTTGATAACAGTCATAATGAAAACTTTGTATATATTTCATATTCAAGAAGACCCTAAACAAGCAGCTTTTCAGAGGGATATAGATAGATTATAGCCTTGGGCTATCATTAATGGGATGAAATTTAACAAGTCCAAATGTTGGATTCTGTGCCTGTGACGGAGTAACACTGACCACAAGCATAAATTGGGGGAGGAGTGACTAGAGAACAGCTCTGCAGAAAGGGATCTGGGGATGCTGGTTGGCATCAGCTTCACTAGGAATCAGCAGTGGGCCTTGGCAGTCAAGAGGACAAACCACATCCTGGGGTGCATCAAAGACATTGTAACCAGCTGGTCAAAAGAGGTGATCATCCCGCTGTACTCAGCATTGATGCAGCCTCACCTTGAGTACTGTGTGCAGTTCTGGGACCCACAATTTCAGAAGGATGTGAAGGTCCTAATGTTTCCAGAGGAGAGCAACAAAGCTGATGAAAGGGCTGGAAGGCGTGTCATAGGAGAAGTGACTAAGGATTGGAGAAAATGAGGCTGAGGGACAACCTCATTGCTCTCTACAGCTTCCTGAGGAGGGGAGGCGGAGAAGGAGATGTTGACCTCTTCTTTCATTTCTTTTTTTTTTTTTTTATGAATTTGATGTTTTCTAGTGAAGGAGTTTAGTTACCAGAACACCTACATACCTAAGGGGATGAAAAATATAGGAGCCTAAAAAATCTTTGCGTATCTAGGTTTAATTGATTGTGCTAAATAGAACCTACAGTGAGTACTATTGCAATCATGAGAATTGAAAGAATGACAAGAACTACAAAAAAAGAAAAAGGGACCATTCTGATTCACTGAAACCTGCAGGAATCTCATGGTTTTAATTTACTTTGTAAGTAGATAGAAAGTTTAAGCCATGTTTTGTTCTCTCCCACTTTTAAAGTGTGTAAAAAGCAGCTGACTCATTCTTCTTCAAGAAAGCAAGCAGGGTTATTTGTATTAAGTGTGTGAAAAGTTTCCTGAAATTGCTTCACCATGTAACACAATAATTGATTCATGTTAAGCACATTTCCTCATCATTTATACCCCATTCTTATTTTACTAATAATGTCTTCTAACTAATATAAAGTTAAAACCATGGAATGCCAATAAAGAGGGGCTGAGAGAAGTTGAGAAGCATTAGTGTTAATGTAGTTTAATAGATGATCTACTCAATTCTAGAATATTCAGAAAGCAACAATAAGTTTGAATTAGTTTTAATCTTCTAGTTTTAATCTTCTAATCTCTAGTAGAGATTTAGAAGGGATTGTTTGCCTTTTTGTACAGTTTGCCTTCTAAACTTCTCACAGTTAAGTAGCAGAGGATTTTTAAAACACAGGAGTGTTCAGTACACAAATTTCCAAATTTGATCACGAACACACAGAAGTGCAGAAGTTGAGTATTATTAGGCTTGAACTTTGCCATAGGTCACTCTTTATGATGAACTGTACCAAAATTTGGTATAAAGACCTCCAGACTTTTGAGTTCCAAATTCACGCCTTCACTGCATCTTAAGTTTAGCAACCATGTCCATGGATGCTTCTCTTTTCTTATAGCTGACTGTAATTCCAGTAGGGAATGCCAAAAAGACCAGCAAATGTTGAGATATGTTTTGTCTGAGATTACTTTCAGCACAAAGTCCAGGAGCACGTTCTGACTGGCTGACCAGCTAACTGAGATACACAGGCATCTATTACTTCCATTAAGAAGATTAGACATTCCAGACTTACAGCTCTGTGTATTTTGCCAGACCAAATGCCATCCTCTTTTAAGCTCTTCCTCAGAGAGAAAAATCTGGCCACTTACAGTTAGTATAAGCCAGCTGATCAGCATGCCAGGTCTGCAGCTGAAAATCTGGAATTATCTTATAACAGCAGTAGGAATATTTAGGGATGAGTGATTGTAAGAAAGGACTTGTGGTACTGGCAGCATTCAGCAGGACTTTGGCCAAGCTAAACACCAAGCAGAAAATGCTCTTCAGCCACTGCAGCATAATCCCAGACCCCCTCCTGTCTACACATATCTAACAAACTTAGTTTAAGACCTAAGAAAATAAATGTGCAGACAAAACAAAGCTTCACTCCAATTCACATAGATTTTTCTCATTCCAGGTGGAGTGTAGAAAATAGTAACAAGCAGTAGCTTCATGAATGGCTCCAAGAAAATTGATAATCATCAACTTGAGAAATGGACTGGAAAGAGTCTCTGGTTCCAGTGAGACCTCTGCCTGAGGGTCATTCAACAAACTTGCAAGCCATTGAGGCTGTATTTCTGAAACAGTAGCTTTCAATCTGTGGTCCATAGAGCACCGCTAGCCCATAGACTTTTTCTGGAAATGCAAAGGTAGCAAAAAAATTCTCAAGAAGGAGAAATTTGACATGTTACCATCTACAGCTTCACTGTAAATAGATTTAAGCTCTGCTAACCCAAAAAAACCCAAACCCACCAATGAAAACTGCTGCTGCTGCTCTACTCTATCTGATCTGGCCATCTTCTGTAGACACAAGAGTGTTAGAAAGAGGATAGAATAAACATATAACTTAGCTGGCTGTTACTCAGTCTGGAATAACAAATGGGTGCTATTGGCTAAGAAATATAGCCAGAAAAAGATAAGCAAAAATAGTTGGTCACTTCAGAGACAAGCATGGGAACACATCTTTATGGTTGTACTGTACTCACAGCTGCTATTTGGAAAGGAAAATACAGCTATGGCATTATCTTGGTTTTTACCTCCCCTTTTCAAACAGCCCAAAGGTTAAACCAATTTTCTTTAAGGAGCAGATCTTAAAATTTTTGCCATTCATGCCATGGTGATCTCTAACTAGGACAGCAATTCTGACAGAACTAAATTGTAGGCATATTTGAGATCTAAGGCTAATGTACCAGGATGTCATTTACTACATGGCACCTCTTTCAAATAGTGCACACCATAAGCAGCCTTGGACTTACAGTAACTCTTTAAAGGTTAAAAGTTACTACTTCAGGCCTCAGCTTTGCCATATAATCCCACAGAAATGCTGAAAGAATGATTCTTCCCATTGTTGTACTTGTACAGGGGTGATCAGCGGCTGTGTCTGGTGTGGTGACAGATTCATGAGCAAAGGGAGGGTATAGCAGAGTGCTTTGCATGAGGCTACCTGACATTTAGAGATTATTTTTTTCCTTCAGACTAAAATTATTCTAATTTTCTCACCTCTAGGACATGGTGATTACCTGAGCTGAAAAAGATGCAGTTAATCATGGCTTTAATTTAGCTAATAATAGAAAAAGGATTGAGAGTTGTGTTGATTATTGCCCTATGGGAGTCTGATTTTTGAGTTTTTGTGGAAATCAATAGTCATCAGTAATCTGCATTATCATGACAGAAGCTGTGAATGCTGAGTACTGTATCGAGAAAACAATAACATTTCTCTGTCAGGAAACTGGAAAAACATGATCACTGCTTTGCTTAGCACAAGATTTACAAGTTAAATGTATGTACTTATTTTGAACCTAAAAGGCTCACTCTTATTTTCACTCTCCTCCATATATAGAAATACTCATCAAACATTAAATATTTAATGTTAGCTTAGCTACCAGAAAATAGGATTAATAACTGGCAATACCTTCACAAAGGAAAAGTTTAACATTTTACAGATTGGACAGTAATCAAATACTCAAGATTGTGAAGGATACTCACTGAAATAGCTGGAAACAAAATATTCTCAGCTTTTCCTAGGTCATTTACCTGGATCATGACAGGTAAATGAGAGAGTAAACTTTTAAAACAAGGAATATATCTACAACAGCACCTAACTTTTGTATATATTGCAGTCTAAATGTGTCTTCAGCACTGACCAAGGAGCCTTTGTCCTAAAGTTGAGAACTTAAAATGGTGAGGAAAATTGTGCTGGCCATTTGGAAGTAGTATGGAACCTCATGCTAACTACCCACAGGAAACTAAAGGTGGGACAGTCAAACAAGTTACAACTTTACATGGACAACTATGTTCTACTTTGTAGCTTTTGTGGCAAATGTGAGATGAAACATTTAAACTTCAATGAAAAAGGATTTTTTTTCACTTTGCCTCACAGTTGTAACATTTTACATGCAGTTGCTCATCAATCCACAGGCATTCACCAGTGAATGCTAGCCCTTAAACACCTGCCATTCAACCAATTTTACAGTCAGGGTTATAAATAAGCCCCGATTTCACAAACAGATAGTGGTAGACATTAACCCCTTTCATTGCCTGCAGCTTGCTGGTCAGGAAAGGCACCAGGGAAGGGGAAACCCAGAATGAAATCCTTCATGTTTCAGACAAAAAAACTTCATTTTCTTAAGCATACCCAAGACCAAAAACTATGGTGTAAAAGGGAGAAAACTTTCTCTCACTTTTCCCACTGAATCCAGGTGACTGTGTGTAATTAGTTGAATATCTTCTGGAGTTTATGTATGAGAAAACAAGGTGAAATAAAATGATTTTATAAGTTGATTGATAAGAGATGGTCCTACATTTCTGGCCTATGAATGTTTCATATAAAACATTCCAATATAATTTTGAAAGCAGCAATTAAACAAACATTCAAATCAAATGTAGACCTACTCTTAACTGAAATTATTTTAAACATGATATCTACAAAGAGTAAAACATTTCAAGCAAATTGAAATATTTTTTATCGTTGTTGTTCTTTTTTACTCTGGCAGTGGACCAGGGTATTAATTATTATGATAAGGTTTCATTTAGTCTGTATAAAAGGAATGCATGGTGTGGGGGATCTTGTCCATCTCCTGTAGACCTGCGTAATGGACTTTGTGAGTCACCACATGGTTGTCCTGTGGGACATGCATCAGAGTACAGTTTCTCTTGTTACCAGATAAACTTTTTGAAATTAGCATGTTCACACGCCTTTCTTCATGTGACAGTTTTCTATGCAATGAAATAGCAGCTGAACAGCTTCCTCCCTCCCTCTTTTGTTTACTGCTTTTGGCTGATAGTCCACGGCCAGTAAAGAGCCAGATGACTCCCAGCTTCAATGCTTTCATGTCTACCAGCCTCATGGCTGGTTACTACAGCTTCTGACACTGCTAAATTTCAAAAAGCGGACAAGCTGGACACTCCCAAATCCTTTCAATTTTTGCTAGTTCACATCAGCCAAATGCATGTGGAATTTAAGACTATGAGGTGGAGGGTAAGGCTCAGGCTGAGTGCCATCAAGTCAGTTTGCGTTCTAGAGATGAGATATCTATGCACATTTAGGATTCATTTTCGTAGATGAAACTCACACTCCTGATACTGTACACAGAGAGGTGCAGGTGTTTGGAGAGTTCCCAGGCCTCAACATATTTATTCTCCAAAGACAGGCAGAGAGATTTACTTACTTATTGGTCTCCTAGTTTCCTTTGGCTGACTTCACCTAATAGCAGGGCTTGGTCCCTTGGAGTACACTTCTATGGAGATTTGTGTGGTGATGCATGTATTTCTTAAAAAAAACAACAAAGCAATAAAAAAACATCCCTGGGCAAAACAGTTTATCCTGTAGATTCCTATCATCCAAGCTAAATGTTATGTATTTACAAACAGCTAATACCTCCAAGAGCCCCAGGGATAGTGAGGCCTAGTTTCCTAGGAAGCCATGTTTTGGAGATGACTGTACATTCTAAGGTGTCTAGTATGCACGAAGCTCACTTCTGCTATTGGGGTAATTAGTAAAGGCTCTCTTGGCAGAACTTAATAGTTCTGATAGCTCTACTTCTCTGAGAGTGGTCTCAAAACTTGTTAGAAGAGGATAGCCCAAGGAAAATAAAAAAAGAGAGAAGACTCTGTATGAGTACTGTTTCCCTAAGAAAGCAGGCTTGTTGTATACTCTGTCACACATAGATATATTGATCAAGCCCAGATTGAGCCATAATTTTTTTTCTGTCCACAAAGACATTTTTTGCTCCCAAAAATTCCACTCCCAGTGCGTATCACATAAGCAAAAAATCCAACAGACAGCTGAAGAGCTTTTCTGTTGACAGTCTCACCAAATCTGGTATATTCATACAACATGTTTTGGTTCTAAGCGATTTTTACTAATAAAAAAAAAAGGAATGATTTTAAAAGTCCCAATCAATTAGAATTTGGGATTGTATATACTTGGATTTTGGAAAAAAAAAAAAAAAAAAAAAAAGAGTGATGCAAAGAGTAGAACTAGATCTGTTTTACCAATCCATGCAGTTATTAATGATTGTATGATTTGTGACAAGTATATAGTAACAGTCAGGAGTTTACCTGTGCATATTTAGTTGTATTCTGTGCCAGCTAAAAGGAACATTATGATAACACTTTACATAGCTGATGAGTTTTATCTCTTTACATAGGGATTATTCTGTTTAAATTCTTTGTAAATGCAAATGTAAGTATGCATTTCTTTCAGAGCCCTAGTGCATGCCTTCTATTCCTCCAATAATTTCACCCTGATTACTATTCATTTACTTTCTCTCAAGACCATGCATGTAATGGGCCTCCTTGGGGTAGCATGTAAATTCACACTTGAAACCAACATTAAGGAATGCTTCTGCTGCAATACCTATACAAAATCTAGACTAGACAATTCAGTTTGCTATTCAGCACTCTCAAGTTTTGCCCACATTTTTTTTCATGAGTAAAACTACTCAACCAGATTGATTAGAAAAACAAATTATTTTCCACCCACATGATATGGGGAGAAAAAGATATAAAATGTCAAAGATTTCAGGAGTATTACTGACTCCATTCGGATTTTTTTTTTCTTTATTTTCTTTTTCCTTTTCTTTTTCCTTCTACTTTTGGCCATTTTAGCATTTTTTTGTGCCAGACATAAATCTTAGGAAGATATATTGGTGAATCATAACCCTTCCACCCCAAGGCAAGATTCCTATTCATAATATATCTTCCATAACTTACTGTGATCTTCCTGCCTAAATAACAGACTGAAAAACCCATGACTGCAGCATATTATGAAGCTGTTTTCTGTCCAAGAAGCTTGTCAAAGAGCAGTCTAAAAAGATAAGACACATAAATTTTAAATGTCCTAAGACAGCATACTAACCCAAACAAATATCATTCAGTGCTAAACTGACCTCCAATAGGTCCTCCAAAACTTATTTCTTTCAAGTAAAACTTTTTGAACTAAGATATTGGAAAGTTTTTGAAAAGTTCCTGATTCATATATTGTTCTGATGGCTTTCTTTGTTTCCTTAGATGTCTGTAAATATTAATGCTGAAATATCAAAATTTTCCAAAGGTGAGAAATTTCAGGTTCCAATTTTCTCTTGCAATAACATAAGATTTCTTATTATGTCCCATTCCTTTCCAAAAACTGTTGCTTCCCCATCTCACTAGTCCCTGTGTCATCAAGTACATAGGGTTGGATACGTTAATGTGCACATCATTCTTAGGCTGCTAAAAACTCTGTGAGGGAAATAAAATATTTAAAACTACATGTGCATGCCTAATTGCTTTATAGATCAGAGCTGTTAGTATGAAGAGAGCTGAACCCCTTGTAAACTTCCAAGGGCAAGAACATCTTTTTGTTTAGCAAAGTACTGCACCCTTTAGGGCAGTAGTAGAATTGACAATCATATGTACATGGTTTCCAAAAACCGTTTTTGGGCTTGGTATCTAATACAGAAAAAAAAAAAAACAAAACACTGATGGTATTTTTCTGTCATTTTTTTGCTATGTCTCTGTTATTCACTGGTTATAATTCCTACTCAGTGTAGTAAGATCAGGATTGAAATCTAAGATGGTATTTTGAAAATAAAATAAAGCTATTTATTCACAGACACACATGCACAAATATATGTATATACAAATATACATATAATCTATATATATGTATGTACACAATAATATAGACCAGAAATTCTTCCAAAAAATTATAAATTTATTCTTTATAGATGCATTCTGTCCACATGAAAAGTTAAAAACGATACTTTTGAACACAGTTTGCAATGTGTGTTGAGTGTATCGTAGCTATACATAACATCTGCCCAAGTCTTTGCAGATGTTACTTAGCTTTGCCAAGGAGTTTCAACACTCTGGATGAGGTCTTGAACTCAGGTTTGGCTGATCCACTGTCATCTACAACATTTCTTCTCCAACGTAGAAAGGAAACTAAATGAGCAATTGCTCTGGTCAGCTGATTCCCCCATATATCCATTTCTTGCATTTTGGAATTACCCATGATGAAAGGTTGTCTTGTGAACACCAAAGAAGGGCTCAAGAGAAGAAGTTTTTCAATGAGAACTAAGTATCAACACCTAATACCATTTTAGTCCCACACAGGATAAATGCATTAATAGGACCTAAGTTTGCACGAAGAAATATAAATCTTTTTATCTTATCCGTGTTACTAAAATCTATTTCTTGATGAAGACCTGATTCAGTGCCCTGCAAACATAAATGTCTAAAGAAAAATCACTGAGTAATTTTTTTAGTCCTTTAAGTAATTATTAGCACTTCTTATTTACCTTCAGTTTTTCTTATTATGCTTTGCAATCTGATATAATACAGGAGAATTTGAGGGAATTTAAATACCTAAATAAAAAATATAGTCAAGTCAAAGAACAGTAAACAAGAAAAGACCATTCACAAGTGTTTCCCAATGCTGTTTTTTAGCCGACTAAAAAGATAAGATAGTTAGCATTAGTCAGCTGCTAGTAATGGACATTTTCACTCCCTTGGGTTTGTCACTCACCCACACTGTTCCTATTTCAGAAAAAAATGACATAGCATGGTACTAGTAATATTTTAGCCTTTACATATTTTGGAACAGTAAATTCTGTATGGAAAAGTATTCCTTTTGTGCAACTAAGCTTCCTGGAGAATGTAGTTTTCCAAACCATCAATTTCCACTCACCTATTTTCATATTTGTTTTGGTATAGAATGAGACTTTGGGAGGGGATTTCGTGACTTCTCAGAAAAGCCTGCAGCAATAATCATCTCTTTCCAAGTGGTCCTTCCAAGCTGTGGCAAAATGAAGATTCGGGAACAATCAGATGGGTGTAATGACATACCTGTAAAAGAGCTACAAGTCTTTCCAGGTCAGTTACATTTGTGAATACATACAATATGATATATGCAAAAGGAATCCCATATGCAAGTTTGCACCCCTGATGGGAGTTTAACTTTCTAACGAGACTTATTTTTGACTCCTACCTCTGGATATACAATCTATTTAACAGAAAGACATTAAGTACTGTACTCTGCCTTCAATGGCAGTAAGACTTCATCTTGTCTCAAAAAATGAATTTGTTCCTAAGATTTTAACATAACTAATTGACACTGATGTTCCAATGCTGTGAGTTACTGTATTATTTCAAAGCAAAAAAATGCTATTTATCCTTCAAAATTATGTTTGAGAGAGAGAAAAATGTGACAATTGAAGATAGAAGCTGGTGTTAGATCTTCCCAGACACCAGTTACTTCAAGAATAGGAGCAATGTGTCTTTTCCATGATATGATATATGGAATTGGTATGAAATGCCAATATGGTATTTCACATGGCTTTCATTGATGTGTTTTCCACTTTAGTCTTAGGCAATTGCAATTACTAAACCATCAGACTAAATAACAAAAAATTAAATTAAGCCAAAAAGGTCACACTAGGGAGGACAGCTTATTTTCACATAGATTAGTAGAGCTGTCTTTTTGAACTTTCTGTCCATTAACAATATCAGGGATCTTAAAACTTTTGTAAAAACTGTACTTAAAAATCCTAGTGATTACTGTAAATCACTTCTTCTTCATTTCTTATGGTAATTTTCAAACATCACAGGGCTAAACCACAGTCAATTATTGGAAGGGACCAGGATGAGGAATATAATTTTAACGATAACAAAAGAACGTCAGAGCACATGAAAATGAAAAAAAGAGCTTTGGAGTTCATGTTCGTGATTGTTCAAACAAATTGAAAAAATGTATAGCTTTCAAATCCATCTTTAAAGGAGGAAAAGTATATAGAGATCGCAGTCCATATAAATTTATTGTATTCACCTCTATTATGGTGTTCAAGCTAACTCAGATTTCCTACTTTACTTGCTTTTGCAAAAACATTGCTCATAATTCAGGCACCAAGCTCCTTTGTTTAAAACCTTGAAAAGCAGATGACTTAATGAAAGGGAGAACCATACAATTTCTTGAATCAAGCACTTACCTTGCACAGAAATGTGTGTAAAAATATAATAGCCAGTAAGCAATATTTTTGATACAAAAGATAAATTTGAAATAATATGTGTTTAAGAGAAAATCCTCAAGTGCTAGAACTTCACAACTCTTAACATGTATTGGAATGCAAAAGGCAAAGCTTGGAAATCACACTACAGACATATGGACACATCACGCTCTGCTCTTCTTTACCACTTGATTTCTCAGGTTGTGTCTGCACAGCGTAAAGCTTTTGCTGGGGGATACTCTCTGTTTGCTGCCCCACATCTGCTCCCTGTTATTTGACCTTCTCCACACACCCACACTCACTTACCTGTTTCATATGAAAACAGATGTTTCTGCAGTCAGCTGAGAAAATCATCCAAATACTTTGGCCAGCAGTTACTTTGGGTACCATTAAGTTTGTTTTTTTACTACTTAAAATTACATCATCATCCAGTCCAGTTGAGGACTGAGGTGCTCTCACTCGGGACTAGCACTTCCCTCAGACTCTGTCCTCTTTTGCCCTCTGTCTCTCACCCAGTGCCTGGAAGATACTTCAAACCTACAACCAGTCCTGCCCCATCACTACAGATTTGTCTGGCTATTGAAGATGTTGGCTGCCCTGATTGCCACCCCTGGACCTGCTCTGTTCTTGTTTGGGTACCATGGGTCTCTGTCCCACCTGCCTTGTTGGCTCTGGGCTCACATGTCCTTGCAGAGCAGCCCTGCTCCTGTGGCCCTCTGACAGCTCTGGGTTCATGCAAACCAGCTGTTTCAATAAAATACCTCTGTCCAGGTGATCTGTCTGACTCCAGCTACTATTTAAGAACTGAAAGTATATAGTTCTTTTAATGTGAAGCATCAAATTCTGCACATGACAGAATTGGAGCCATTTGCAATCCCGAATAAGTATGTCAACTTAGAAATTAAAACTTAGATAGACACTTCAGAAACACAGAGATTAATATGAAGAGCTGTAATAGTTCTGAAATAGTACTTACAGGAATCGTGTTTCAAAGAGTTGCATGGTTCTTTCATGATACCCGAACACCTAATCCTAAAAATAAATCAAAATGATGCATAGGGTTTGGCATGGATGGCTACTTTTGAGTTAGTGGAAATGACCGAGTTAAGTCCTCATGAAGTTTCAGTGTTAGACTTTCAAGTAACAGATTTTTTAGAAAGGTTTCCAGATATTTGATTTCTGTATAAGATTTTAAAATGAGTGCTGTTTCCAGAAATGCAGGCTGGCTTCCACACTCACAAAGAAGAATGGCATACACATTGTCGTGGTTTGGCCGTAGATGGAAACAAAGGA
>BJBW01000198.1:487-15487 GCA_004320125.1 Scolopax mira
TGGTCCCTTCCAACTCCAAAAATTTCAGTGATACTCAGTGATATTCAGTGATATCTCTTCCTCTGGCCTCTTAGTTTGCTTTATGTGAAACCAAAAATGTGTCTGCCTTGCATAGTGGTGTAACCGTAATTAGAAAATAGCAGATAGAGGATGAAAACACAGTCAGAATTTGTATTTTCACCAAACTGCAGGAATTTGAGAACAGGCCAGCTCCTGAAGAAGATGCACGTTGGTTATTCCTACCCAGCTTCCATCTGCCATCGAGCATATTCCGACTCTGTACGTGCGGGGAACGCGACGCGCGGTTTGTACGTGGGCTGCACTGCCCGCCTCTGGTGGGGACTTAAAGGATTAGCTTTTCTAGAGTGGATTGAACTATCAGCTCCATTTAGATACACTGGAGGAATGTCAAAGGAAAATAGGTTCACTAGGAGAAATAAGTCTCTCTTTCTACCTTCAGTTCTTGGCTTTCTGCAGCGTGCTGATAAAATGAGCGCGATGCATCAAAGTGTATTCCAAAGCAGCAGCATCCTGCAGGTGGGGAGCAGAAGTGCTTGTGGGGCTTGGGAAATCTCTTCCCTTTCACGAGTGGGCAGCTTCCAGCCTGGGAATGGGAGAGTGAGCTTCCCTGGCGATGGGAAACCCATGTGAAGTGGTTGTTATTTACATACTCCCCCAAGGATATTAACTGTTTAAATCCAAGATTCATACTGATGGGTCTTTCCCACTTGCTTCTCCCAGTGCTATGTTTCCAGGTGGATTTTTGTAGTTTATCAAAGATTTAATAGTTCTCAGTGACCATTTAACCCTTTGGGACAAAATGTTTCATCCAATAATGATGGCTTGAGTCAGACTTGTTGGAGACTTCCTCAAAATATCTATCCCAGCATATTTTGCACTGGGCTTGTGGCTGTTTCTAGAGCCACTGTTTTCAGCTGTGCTGGTTTGCATTCTTGTTCAATTTTAAGCTCCTAGGGATTAAAAAGAGGCCCAGAAATTTTACTTTAAATATCACCTCATCCTACAGCAAGTTTAGTTTTTTCAGGCAGAGTGATAAGTGCATAAATCCACGGGGTCACTGAGCTGTCATTCTCCTCTACTGCATCAGCCCTTATCAGTCAGCAGCTGCTTTGGCTTTTATCTAATTTGATAAGGAAAGTAAACCATTTCTATTTTATTGAGTAAAAATAATGCATCACTGCCCATGGGGCTTTGATTATGGAGAGAATGTAGCAATTAATTTTTGGAAAATTCTTTGGGTTGGTTTTTTTTTTTTTCCCTCCCTCTTGCTGTTGTTTTTAGTGATGTATTTTTCCTCTGCGTGTCAGGGCCTGCTGTTTGTTGTTTTAAGCCATCCCCATGCCAAAGAGAGCCAGTCCTGTGGAAACCCTGCCTTCCGCGTGGTAGCGTTCAACCCCAAAACAGCCAGGAGCGTGGGGGTGATGTTCTCCTCCCTCCCACCCGGCCATGCTGGAAGGTGAGTACCTCGGGATGGGGGGCTCCTTGTGGTGGCTGTACAGCTCCCTCAAGCTGGTTTTTTTTTTTTGGGGGGGGGGCAATCAGTTTAAGGAGCTGAGTGGCGCCGCTGGCAGGGATCCATTTGCCATCTCGCCGATGATAAGGAGCCTTGCATCCGTTTGTCCTCTGCATGGGACAGACGCCCCTGGAATGGGGTGAGGGTGTTGGCTGTTTCCTGCCCGTTTCCTGCACCAGTCTGTGCGCTGACCCCTGGCCAGGGGCCACCACATGGCTGGGGGCTCCCCTCACCGATGGGGGAGCAGTGATTTTCTGCAGGCTGTACCCTCTGGTCTTCCCCCCCATACACAAAGTGAGCGTGGAACTGCTGTCACTAGGTTCATCAAGCAACCCTCCCCTCCCTTTTTAATTATTTTAATGAGCCGCTCTGAGCCTCTGTGGTGTTAAAGAGCACTTTGCTCTTTATTTGTGTGGGTTTATTTGTGTTAAGCAGCTGTTTGCAGTCAGATGACCTTTTCCTTCCTTACGTCTTGCGTTTTGAAGACTAAGCTGTTTAAGCCTCGGTCTTGCAACGTGCTTACGTAGGAGACGTGTGATGGATGCGCACAGATGTTGGGGGGTTGAGATCTGGGAAAATTCCAAATACGTGCTGAGGCTGGGGAAGGGTTGTCTTGACACCCTTTGTTCTCAGGTGCACTGGAGATACAACACGCGGCCTCCTACAGTGGGCTTAAATTTCCTTATTAATTTTCTATGTGAAAAACCAGGGATTAAGCGTTTGAGTCACCATCCTTGGATGTGTTTAAGACTCGTTTAGACGTGGTGTTGGAGGATATGGCGTAGGGGAGAAGTTTGTAGAGTAGGGTAGGTGGTTGGACTTGATGATCCCAAGGGTCTTTTCCAACCTGAATGATTCTATGATTCTCTGAGTGTTTAGACAAGCGAACTGCAGCGCTGTGACCTTTCTGTCTGTGACCGTAGGTACCTGGAGGGTGACGTGAAGGATGCTTCGGCTGCAGCCGTGCTGACGTCGGGAGCCATCGCCGTGTGGGACCTGCTGCTGGGGCAGTGCACGGCCCTGCTGGCCCCAGACCCGGAGGGGAGCTGGGGGCTTGCCCGCTGGGCTACCACCAGTGCCTGCCTGCTGGCCGGGCAGCGGGACGGGACCGTCTGCCTCTACCGGTACCAGCAACCCCAGCCAGGAGCGGCCTGACAGGGGGCCAGGGTGGGGGGCTATGACGCCCATCACCGGCAGAGCCTGGTGCTTCTGCTGCCTTAACGGGCTCTGTGTGTGCCATCAGGACGGGCACCGGGTGGGTGACACCGGGGCATGGGGTGTGTGAAACACCATTAAAGCTGTTTGCTTTGGAACTGCTCTGTGACTGCTGCTGGGGAGGGCAGGGGGGGTCTGCCCAGGGGTTGGCTCTGCCTGGGATGGGGGGGCTCTGCCCAGGGCTGGGGGGCTCTGCCCGGGAATGGAGGGGAGGTCTCTGCCTGGGGCTTGGCTTTGCCTGGAGTGAGGGGTCTCTGCCTGGGGCTGGCTGTGGCCGGGACTGGGGGTCACTGCCTGGGGCTTGGCTCTGCGCTGCCCCCTGCCATGGATGGGGGGGCTCTGCCCGGGGCTGGGAGGCTCTGCCCGGGATGTGGGGGGGGGCTCTGCCCGGGGCTGGGAGGCTCTACCCGGTCCCGGCTCTGCGCGGCCGCCGACCGCCAGGAGGCGCTGCCGCCCCCGTTCCCCGCCAGCGCCGGCCCCGCCCACTGGCGCGCGGTGCGTCGGGAGCGGCGCGGTGCCCGCTGGGAACAGGTCACCATGGCGGCCCGTGTCCTCTCGGCCTGCGTCCGCCGCCTCCTGTCCCGGCCGCCTCCCGCCGCCCCGCGGCCCGCCGCTCTCGGCACCCTCTGTCCCCGCCGACCGCTGGCCCCGGCTCCGGTGCTGCCGCAGCCGCTGGCGCAGGTAAGGCCCGGCGCGGGAGGGCGGGCGGGGAGACCCGGCGCTGCCCGCTGACCCCCCGCTCTCTTGCAGGTGCCGCGGGCGGGCTGGCCGCCGTGCCGCCGCTTCTCCGAGCTGCCGCCCCTCACCTTGGCGGACATCAAGGAGCGCGTCCTCTACGTCCTTAAGCTGTACGACAAGATCGACCCGGAGAAGGTGAGTGGGGCCGGGACGGCCCCGGGCAGGCTGGGGAGGGGGGCTGCGGTGGCCGAGCTGGGGGGCCAGAGAGGCCAAAGGCTCCTGTTCTGCGCCGGGTTCTGTCGGACTGAAGTGGCCACAGCCAAACGATTTTCACTTTTTCTCCCCCCAGCTCACAGCCGAGTCCCACTTCATGAAAGACCTGGGTTTAGACAGTTTGGACCAAGTGGAAATCATCATGGCTATGGAAGATGAATTTGGTAATCAGAGCTGTGCATCTAATGCTTGGGTGCATTGCTACCTCTTTTTGGCTAATCCTGAAGTGCAGCTGCAGCAAATCACTATAGTTTCTTTTCTGTGAATAACGACATTGACTTTTTTATGATGTAATTCAAAGAAAATCATAGCCTCATGCAGTGCTCTGTCAGAGAGAACACGCTCTCGTCACTGGTGGCACCAGCAGGAGTCAGAAGGCATCTGTCCATCTGCTTTTGAGCTCAGTCCCTCTGGAAGCATAGAATCCTAGAATGGTTTGAGTTGGAAGGGACCTTAAAGCTCATCCATTTTCAACCCCCCTGCCATGGGCAGGGACACCTCCCACTGGAAAATGTTGCCTGCTCCTCTCCCCGTGCCCCTCCTGGGCACCACCCATCCTGTAGCTGGAGAAGCAGATAGCGAGGGGCAGCAGTGGCAGTGAGGGCAGTGGGTATTACATTTAACATGGAGGTTGTATCTGGAGCTGATCTTGGCTCCTGCTTGGGAAATCACAGATATTTCAAGTTTTTCCTCACTGGAATTTTTTTCATCCTCAACATTTGATACTGCTAAGGAAAAAAAAAAAAAGAGTTTTTTTCCTTACTAGTTTGTATTATAAGTTTCTTTTTACTTCATTTTGGACTTCTCTGTGCTTTCATTTAAAGCTTATAAATTCTGGAGTGTGTCCCATGGGTCATAAATTGAGTATGTCCCAGGGGTTTGGTCATTCCCTAAATCCTTGGCAGATGTTTCACTGTGAGAGCATTCGCTAATGCTATATATTTGATACACTGACTGTGTACCACGGGTGGAGTGTTGGTGTGGAGACTAGAAAGAAGAATATAAATTTTCTGGCATGTGTTTCTGGCCAGTTCCATGGCCAAGAGCTCTCGTGCTCCCTGCCCCCAGCTGCAGCTCTGTCCGAGCTGCTGGTTGTATGAGCAGACTCAGAACCTGAGGGACTTTGGGCCTTGGCTTGCCTGGAGTTACCAACATTTCCCTCCTGTCACACACCGGTAGCTCTGGGAAGGCCTTGGTGGCTTTGATGAGGTGTGAGGGACACTCGCCAGCTGGCTCGGCCACTTCCCTCCCTGCTGCATCTGCCCTGTCCCTTATCCCGAGCGTCGTGGAAGGCAGGACAGGACACAGCTCGAAACTCAGTGTAGTCATGAAGTGCTGGCTCTGAGTGACACAGCAGCCCCTGCCTGTTTGTCCCCTGCCAAGCTCCAGCCCTCTGAGCCAGCAGTAATTGCTTCCTTTAGCCTTGCTCCCGTTTCCGTTGTTTTGAGCTAAATTTGTGCACTTTCTTCCAGGGTTTGAAATTCCTGATGGAGATGCCGAAAAGTTAATGTGTCCACAAGAGATTGTAGATTACATTGCAGATAAGAAGGATGTTTATGAATAAAAGCAGTCCTTCAATGCCTGGTAAGTAGAGACGTGCTCCTGTGAGTGTTTCGGGTGACGATGGTGTGCACGTGTGACACGTGGGATGACAATCCATGGCCGTGGCAGGCAGGAGTCTGGCAAGTCTGGGATGGAGCTGGCAGCAGCTGCCTGCTCCGAGCTGGGGGGATAAAGTATGTGTGTTTTCCTGAGGCATCTGCTGTTGGAAGGAGGATGTGGGGCATGACGTCCTGTCATCTCGCCCTGTGTGGCACTTCAAGCGCTCACATTTATCCCCAGATCTTGCAAATTGATTTTAGTGATGCAAATCAGTCTTTCTGGTGCTCCTTGGCCGTGTGCAGGGTGCGTGGAGTGGGCAGCTCCACGCTGTGTGACACCACAGCTCCCAGCTGCCCCACGCCAGGGTTTCCTCCTCACCAGCCCCAGCAGCGGGAGAGGAGCAGGAAAGGAAACGGGCAGGAAAAGGTTATTGGAGCCACTGCCCTGAGGTGCTTTGGGGCTGCAGGGGAAATGAGCTGGTGGCCTCAGGCCAGTGTGCAGCAGATCACTCCACATTCCTGTTTGTTCCTGTGTGGCCTCCCCCCACACTCTCCTCCTGGGTCAGTGTGGGGGCTGAGCCCCTTCTCGCTGCTCTCATTCCGATCTCAGCGATTCGAAAGAACCTGTGGACTCATTTCTTGGCTGCTTTTGGTATTCAGCTCCTGACCCACTTCTTTTATGCCTTAAAATGGTAGTTCTTGGTTGATGAAATATTAAACATGTGGATTTTTATTTTTAACAGGAGATGTCTCTACCACTAGGACTGGGCTGGTGTCAGCGGGTATGAATATAAGGGCACATGCTGCACCCTTGCTGCTTTCATCGGAAAGTCGTACTCGGACGTTGTATTTAAAGCTGCCTGGATGTGTTGTCCTTTAAAACCAAGGAAAAAAAAAAAAGGAATAAATATATAAGACCATAATTGTGTGGATGACTCTTCCATTTCACGCTGTCGGTGCCTCACTGTGTTAGTGTTCAGTGTGTGAGGGATGGTTCAGGAATGAGTAAAGGACTTCTAGAAATGCCAGGCTTTGAGCAGCAGCTCAGCCTCTGCTCAGCCGAGCCCCTTCCCCCATGGGAGGATAAAACCAGCATGTGCCAAGCGTTGGGGGGGGTGTTTGTGGGTCTGGTGGGTTCTGAGGGTGTCTCACTGAGAGTTCTTCCTCTCTGCACGTGTGAAAGCCCCAGCAGCACCCCTATGGCTTGTGCTGCTCTGCACAAAGTTCCGTGATCGCTCTTGTGAGGGGTCCTCATTGCTCTCTATAACTGCCTGTAGTACTCTATATAACTCTATAACTACCTCTGTAAATACCTATAGAGAGGAGGTTGTAGAGAGGTGGGGGTTGGCCTCTTCTCCCATGTGAATAATGACAGGACCAGAGGAAATGGTCTGAAGCTGCAGCAGGGGAGGTTCAGATTAGATATTGGGAAGAATGACTTCACTGAGAGGGTGGTCAGGCCCTGGAAGAGGAGGTGGTGGAGTCGCCATCCTTGGAGGTAATTTAAAAAACATGTAGACATGGCACTTCAGGGCATGCTCTGGTGCCCAAAATTGTTGGCTTGTGTCTATTTGTGGGGTGGTTTCTTTTGTCTTGGTTTGTGGTTTTGTGGTTGGACTCCATGATCTCAAAGATCCCTTCTAACCATGAAGATTCTGTGATTCCCCTCATCTCGCTGTTTGTGTCGTTTGCTCTTTCCAAAAAAAAACCCACTTCTGTTGCATATTACTATTTATTTCACCGTTGTGGGTAAAAAACAAGGGATTTCTATTTGAAGGGCTCCTGTTTTCCTCATAGAAAAAAAAAAAAAAGGGGGGGGGGGGAATGACTTTTCTGCTGCTGAAAAGCAAAATCGCGTCAGTGTTTCTGTAAACCCAGCTAATCTCAGCACGGGAGGTTTGCCTTAAATCTCTCCCGAGGCAGAAACGAGTTATTTCTGGACACCACACGGTTTTTCCTTCGAGCCAAGAAACACTTTTCCTATGTCAAAAGAGGCGCCGCTGGGCTGTGAGCCAAGAAAGTGTCAGGGGGTAAGGGATCCTCCGCTGGCAAATCGGGGTGGTGGAGGATGGAAAAGAGCCCCGTGTCTGTCGGGGCTGCACGTGGTGCCCGAGCGCGGTGGGGCTGCTCCCGGGGCTCCCTCTCGAGCTGCTTTTTGCTCTTAAAATGTCAGGGTTCTGGGTCCTGGGGCAGCCAGGTGACCCTCTGCCTTCAAGGCCCTGGTTTCGCCTTCCTTGTGTGCGAGGCCGGTGCCTTTGGAAATTCCTCCGTCGCTCCCTCGCCCCAAACGTGTTCTGAGATCTGTTCTGAGCGGTGGAATTGGGGAGAACTGGTCGGTTTTGGCCACCACGTCTGTGGTGGTTGCCTCCATCTTCCCCGGGCACGAGGAACCTGCTGGGAGGCAGGATGGCGGCTGCAGAACCGTCCCAGTGCGACCGGGCTGTGCCGGTTGCTGGTTTCCCTTGGCGGTGGTGGTGGCCCTGAGGGATTTGGTGAGGGATTTGGTGAGGGAGCCAGATGTGCCCTCAAGGAGCCTTTGACCTGGAACCTCCCCGGGGCATGGCTGGAGGTGGCCCTGGGGACAGCCTGGGGCGGGGGCAGAGCCCTGGCAGCTCCCAAGGCGCCATCTCCGGACCGAAGCCGTTAGAGGGGGGTGGGTAGAAACCCTGTGCCCGCACAGCAGCCGCGCCCGCCCTGTCCCTGGGCTCACGGCACGGTGACTGGGAGGGCGAGCTGTCCCCGCAGCCCCCAGACCTGCCCGTGGTCCGTCCCCCCCCTTCCCCGCCTCCCGAGGGTCCCGCAACCCCGACTCAGCCCTTCCCCGTCCGATCCCTCATCCATCCCGCCCCAATGCTCCTCCGGGCACCGCATCCCGGGGGTCCCGCACACGTTACCGGGGCCCGGGGCCGCTCCCCGAGGGATGGAGCGGCGGTGCCGGTGCCGGTGGGGCGGGACCGGGACGGGGGGCTGCGGCTCCCCGGCGCCTCCGCCCCGCCGCAGCGGGGGCGGGCGGGGGCTTCCTGCCGCCGCCTCGGCAGAGCCGCCAGCGCCATGGAGCGGCTCCGGTTCCCGCGGCTCCTGGCCGCCGCAGGTGAGAGCCGGGGGCCGCCGCCGCTTCCCAACGCGGGGCCGGTGGGCGAGCGCGGTGGGAGAGGGGGGCACGGCCGGGAGGGCGGCGGGCACACGGGCGGGGAGGGTCCCCTCGCCCCGTGGCCCCGGGCCGGGACCCCAGGACCCGCCGCTGGTCGCTCGGCGGGGGATGCCGTGCGCTGGGGGGTGGCCGTGGGTGCGGTGCAGCCCGGCGGGCGCGGGGGGTCTTGCGGCGGGACCGGCCCCGGCACCGACACCGGCATGGGGCGGGTCTGGGCTCCCCGGTTGCACTGGGGAGGGGGATGGTGGCTGCTCGGGTGTCACCGGGACCCTGGGGTGGGCTCAGCCGCGGTGTCCAGGGGGGCACAGGGTGCTGGGTGGTGGGGTGGACACCCAGGGGTGCCACCAGCGAGAGCAAGGGGCCATGGGCCATGTCACCAGCCCGGGCTGCTCCGAGGCGTCGAAGGTGCTGCATCCACGGGAGGAGGAGCGGGAGGCACCGGTGGAGAGCAGGGCTGGAGGGGCTCATGGTGACCCCAGCCCTCCAAGGTGGGTGACCATCCACCCTGATGATGCTGGGGAACTGCCCGCTCCCTCCAAAGAGCAGCCGCTGCCACGGCGGGGACCCATCGCCCCGGGGGGGCTGGCTGGCCTGGCATTGGGGGGTGCTCTGCCCAGGGACCCGGTGGTGCCAACGTTGGCACCTGGTGACTCTGCCCGGAGGTGGTTTGGGTCTGGTTAAAACGGGCATTTCCAGCGTGTGGCTGAGAGTGGGCAGGTGGGGCAGGATTTGTTTTCGTTTGCTGAGACAAAGGCAGATGGTTTCCAGCTGGGTTTGGGTTGGAGGCAGGTGGTTTCCGGATGGGTTTGGGTCATTCCTAAAGTGTCTCCTTCAGCAGCGCTGCCCATGGTTAATGAAGAGGAGGCACAGAGACCCCCAGCAGCTCCTGGGGGCAGTGAGGGCACGGTGCTGATGCCTGGTGCTGATGCCCGGTGCTGATGCCCGATGCCTGATGCCCATTGTGCTGTTCTCTCCCCAGTCATCGTGGAGTGCTGTGCACGGCTCTGCCCCAGTCTGGGCAGTGGGACGGGCCCCACGCTGGGCACTGCTGTCCCCTGTGCCCACCCAGGGACCGTGGCGGGGGAGCGCTGCCAGACAGGTACTGCTGGGGCTGGCACCATCCCGCTCGTGGCCCTCCGTCAGTGGCACTGTGTGTCGGCCACATGCACCAGTGCCAGGCCGGAGCCCGTGGTGCCAAGGCGATGGCTGTGGGGTGCTGGCTGTGGGGTGCTGGCTGTGGGTCAGCTCTGCTCAGCGTCCCCCTACTTCTGCCTCTGCCCGTAGATCCGGAGCGAGGAGCTGGCACGAGGCAGGCACCAATGCCAGAGGCTGAGCTGCTGCCCTTCCCTGGGACCCCTGTCAGGACTGCTGAGCCCCCCAGCCCCCAGGGGAGCCCCGCAGGCCCCCGGACAGGCGGGGAGGGGACAGGGCCCCTGGTGCAGGATGGAGCAGCCACCGAGCGCCTGGAGACCCCGCTCTCTGCAGGCACTGCTGAGGAGGCAGCTGCAGGCAGCGAGCGGCCATCTCCTGCCCAGCTGGGGGTGACCAGTGGGGGGGTCCCAACCCCCACGGAGCTTGACACAGTTCCTACCACCAGATACCCCTCCGGGACTGACTCTGTAGGAAATGTGATGGCAGAAGGTGCCACAACCACGCAGGGGACCTCATCCTCCACAACAGTCACCAGCTCTGCTGGGGCACAGGGGGTGTCCCCCAGCACTCTGCTGGGATGGACCCCCCTGGGGACAGCACTTGTGCAGAGCCAGAGGGGCTCACACAGGCCCTTGTCCCCAGAGCTGTGGGCTGGGGACGGTCCAGGAGCCACCATCCCATTGGGTGACAGTAGCCCAGGGACACGATCGAGCATCACACTGGCCACAGACAGACCAGTGCTGGGGACAACTGGGACATCACCCTTTGCAGGGGGGCTGCAGAGGCTGCTGACTGCCATGGGGACACTGGGGCCAGCAGGAAGAGGGGGCTCTGACTCCCACTTATGGCATGGAATGGACATTACCTGGCAGGGTCCTCACTCTGCCCCACACCCCTCTCCATCATCCCATGGGGGCTCTGTGGCCAGCACAGCCCAGCCAGCTGTGGGGACAGGCCCAATCTTGCTGCCTGCTGCAGACAAGGGGTCGAGTCTACCTGTCCCCACCACCACAGCTGGCACCCCAGGGGTGACAACCCCTGGCCCAGGGGGAGCCCTGGATGTGACCACGCAGTTCTTAGGACCACCTCACAAGGAGGGTCCCCTTGAGCACAGCCATGTCCCCCTGGACCAAACCTGGCACCTGCCGGCCGTGTCCGGGCAGCCCCCCAGCTCTGTGGCCCCAGGCAGCTCCACCGTGGTGCAGAGCAGGGTGCCAGGATCCCTCCATGTCCCCCCCTCCTCGGAGCCTGCCCCAACCAGTGGCTCTGCAGTGCCCATGTTGCCAACATCTCAGGCTTCCACAGGGACCAGACGGGGTATCCTGGGGCTTGGCCCCACTGTGGGCACCCTCCCAGGAAGCCCGTTGCCAAGGGTCCTCCTGCCCCACACTGGCTCAGGGAGGGATCCTACTGAGAGCCCCCAAATCCTAGGGGGGGCCTCAGTTGGGGTGGGTGATGTGGGGTCCTGGGCAGCAACTGCCCAGCCAAACTGGCAGCAGAGCAGCCTGCCCCCCACTTTAACCTCTGGGCCCCCTCAGCAACCAGCTCTGTCCCAGCCTGCCTCTTCCCTGGAGCCGACCACTGCTATTGGCGTCACCGACACCGCTGTCACCACTGCCACCACCATCACAGCTGCCACCACCAGCCCAGCACTGCTCGGGGACATGGGGACCATCGCACCAGAGCCTGGTGCTGCTGTGTTGCAGAGTGATGTGGCAGGGCTGACGCGGGGGCCCCCAAATCATCTGCCCACCGTGATGCCGGGGCCCTCTGAGAAGACCACTGATCCCCCTGGGACACTGGGGCCCTCTGAGAAGACCACTGATCCCCCTGGGACACTGGGCCATCGTGGGGGCCCTGGGTCCCCTCCAGCTGCCACTGACACAGACCTGGTCCAGCTGTCGAGCAGCCCCAGAGGGTGGCCAGATGCTGTCATTCCCCAAGTGACACCGGCCGCAGCAGGCAAAGCCCCCCGGGTGTTCATCGTGGAGGATCAGCCGCCCCTCCTGAGAGGTGGGTCTGGGGGTTTGGGACCTTCTTCTAGGGCCCAGCCAGAGGAGGAGAGGCCCCAGGAGCCATCAGCGTGGCAGGGGATCGGTGGTGGGTGGGTAGTGGGCAGTGCTGGTCAGTATCATGCTGGTCCCCATCTCTCCCCACAGCATCCCTCCTCCGCATCCCCTGCGAGCTGGTGCTGGACATGGGGTTCATCCCGGCCCTGCAGGACCCGGGGTCCCGTGAGCACCGGGGTCTGCTGCACAGCTTCAACCGGACGGTGAGTGCGGGACGGGGCCATCTCGGGGTAGGGGGTGGAATCTGCGGTTGCGGGGGCGGGGACACCTTGCACCGCACTCAGCTTCCTCCCTGCACAGGTCACCCCCCTCTTCATGTCGGTGCCCGGGTTCCTGCGGCTGGAGGTGACGGGCATCAGGTAGGTGCTTGGGCAGCCCCGCAGCGTGGGGTGCTCCCTGGGGGGGCCGGGAGGGGGGGGACACAACACACAGGGAGTGTCAGAGGCTGCCGGGGTGCAGGGCTGGCCCTGGGGGTCCCAGCCACCCCTTGGGCTGGCCGCGGGGTGTCCCCGCAGGGAGGGCAGCGTGGTGCTGGAGTACGACGCGCTGTTCGCGGCGGAGCGGGTACCGGCGCCGGGGCTGCGGGAGCTGCTCGACGCCGCCTTGGGCTCCGGCGGTGCCCGGGAGGGGCTGGCGGTGGGTTCTGCCCCCGTCCTGCGCAACGTGGCTCTGGGTGAGTGCGGGGACGTGCGGGGGTGGGTGTGTGTGTTCCATCATCACCCCTTCCCAGCGTCCGGTGCCCGGCTGGGGATGGCTCGGTGGGGAGGGAGGGGGGGGGGCGGAGATTGGCTTGGCACAGCCGGACCCCCCCCTTTCTGTGCAGAGCGGCCGCTGGACCCCTGCGCCGTGCTCTTCGTTTGCGGGGCCGGTTTCGCCTGCGTGGCCGGGGCGGACGGGAACGCCACCTGCACCTCCCTCTGCCACCGCGGCTACTGCAAGAACCACGGCATCTGCACCCACCCCCGCGACCGCGGGCCCCTCTGCCAGTGAGTGCCCCCGCCACCGGGGGGACGGCTGCTGTCCCCCTCCCCCGGCAGAGGAGGATGATGATGATGATGATGATGATGATGTGTTCCCCCCCCCCCCGGGTGTTTGTCACAGGTGCCCCGTCGGCAGCGATTTCTGGTTCATGGGGCTGCGCTGCGACTACCGGGTGACGCAGCAGAGCCTGCTGGGGGTGGCGGCGGGGGTCCTGCTCAGCATCCTCCTCCTCGCCGCCGTCGTCGCCGCCCTCGCCATCCGCCGGTTCAAGGCGCTGCTGCTGGAGGCCAGGGCCGACCAGACCCGCAGCAGGTGGGGTGCGGGGGGGGGGGGGGGGGGGGGGGGGGGGGTGAAGGGGAAGGGGAGGGGGAAGGACGGGGGTAGCCCTAGAAGGGGGAGGGGGTTGATAGCTTTATCTTCCCCACCCGGGGGTCTTGGGGGCAATCTGCCGCCCCGCGGGTGGGTGCCCGGGGGGTAGAGCAGCCCATCCGGGGGTGCGGGGGGGCCGGGGCTGGGCCGGGGCTGAGCTCTGCCAAGAAAAACACTCTGCGGCGGCTGATAGTGGCGGGCGGGGAGGGGGGAGTGGGTGGGAAGGGGGGCCTGGGGGACCGGGAGGGGTCGGTCCCAGCTTCTCGTGGAACCCCCACCCCCCCACCCCCTCCCCCTCCCCCCCATCCCTCCTCGCTGTTTGGATGCGGGTGTCTGTGCGCGGGTGATGCCCGGGGGATGCAGGCAGGAGCACCGGAGGCTGCGGGGCTGGATGAGGCCGCCATTGCACCACAGAGCGATGCCTGAGATGTGCTGATGAGCCCCCTCTTCCCTCCCACCCCCCCCAAAATATATACTCCCAACCTCCCCCCCCCCAGTGCTGCGGGTGGGGAGCCAGCCCAGCCCAGTCACAGCAGCTCCTCGGGGAGCACCGTGGGGGGGGGGGGGTTGGATTGGGGATGGGGTGGTGGCCCTGCTGTCCTGGCCCCATTGCCCTCCCGGACAGGGTTTCATCATGTGCCCCTGGGAAAGGTGGGGGGGGGGGATTGTTCCCAAGGAAACCACCCCAACAGCTGTGGGGCCGCAGCCAGATGTTGTCGGGTGTCACGGGCCCTGTCCCCACCCAGGGTGGAAAGCTGGGATCTGGGCTTGCGGTGCAGCCCTTTGGGGTTGCGTGTGCTTGTCCATGTCCCTGTGTGTGTCCCCGTGTGCCCGTGTCCCCCCCCCCCGAAATCCTGCCACAGCCACCCGGCCTTGCCCCGCAGCTACCGGCGGTTCTGCCGGCTGGACGACGTCTCGGCCCAGTACTGGTCACGCTCCTGGTTGCCCTCGGCCAGCTCGCTGGACAACCCGGCCTTCAGCAACTCGGAGGAGCTGCTCCACTTGCAGATCTTGGACAACGGCTGCTGCAGCTGCCGGGAGGACTCGGGCATCACCGACAGCGCCAAGGACCCCCCTGCGCCCCCCACCCGCCCCGTGTGCCGGCCCAGGTAGAGAAGAGTTTGCCCAGCCCGTGTAGCAATGTCTTGTCTTTAATTTGCTCAGTGGGATGGGGGGGGTGAGCAGAGAAGTGAGGGGCTTTTTGGGGGGCACAGCAGCCCGTAGCCGGTGCCCAGCCCCGTGCTGGCCTCCCCTGCTGTCTCCAGGGAGAAATAAGCAGCTTTTTTTTTCTTCCTCCACCCCCCCGGCCATCTAAGGGAGCTTTGTGTGATGGGGACTGGTCTAACAGCAGAAGGGTTCACCTCTGCAGGAAATGGTGTGGTTTCGTGTGTGTGTGTGTGTGAGAAAGGCTCACAATCAGCTTCCAGGGGTGTAAATGGAAAAAGGGCCCTGGAAGTTTCCAGTTTCATGAGCAAGTGGTTGTACAGCCAGGGACACCCCCACCCCAGGACAGTACAGCCAGGGACACCCCCACCCCGGGGCCGGGCCAACTGAGCTCAGCCAGGGCTTGGGCATGGTCCCTGGGCTGCTACAAGCCCAGCCCCGCTGCAGGGACCAGGGGGACATTTGCCCAGACACACTCCGTGCAGCAGAAGACCCGCAGGCAGGGTCCTGCTCCCCCACGTCCCTGGGGCTGCTTTATCTCTTACCCCCCCCTCTTAGCTTGTACTCCCCCTCCTCCCCACCTTCTTTTAATTACTGATTACTTTTCTACCCAGTTTCCATTACGACTGGGACACGAGTTCCAGCAGCATGAACGATCCTATGGTGGACTCGGGAAAAGCCAGTGATATCTCCGTGTCCAGTTGGCCCATGGAGCCCATCCAGTGGACACCTTTTCCCCTCCTCCACCAGCTCTCCAGGCAGCGACCGGTGAGCCGAGGGTGATGGGGAAGGGGCTTTGGGTTCGGGAGGGTT
>BJBW01000198.1:20487-41807 GCA_004320125.1 Scolopax mira
CAAGGGACCTCCTCCACTCTTTTCTCAGTCCCTGATGCAAAGGCCACGTGGTGTGAAGCACACTCAACAGCAGGAAGCACCTTGCACTCACTGCAAGCAAGGCAAGTTACAGTACTGCAGGGGACAGAGTGCCAAGATTTCCTTGCCTACTTTCAAACACACAGCCTCCCCACACTCAGAATTACATCAGAATGCAGAGCAGCAGCATCCACTTGCTCTGCCTGCATTCCTGGAGTATCTGTTGCATTGCATCAAGCAGCAGTGCCCGAGCCAAAGATGAGCTTTTCAGCTGTGAAACCCAGAATACAAAAGATAAACAAGGAGATGAGCAAGTAACAAACACATCTCCAAGTAAACAGTCTCTCTGTGTGACTGAAGGAAGAGCAGCAGACAATTAATTAGAAAAACGTAGCATCTGAACATACCACTGTTCCTGTCCCTGAGGTGGTCAACTTCCCGCACAGTATTAATTGAAAGATTGTTTATGACACTGCCAGGAGTGACGTAAGGGTCAGTTTCAGGGTCGATGTTTGGATAACCTTTCCATGGCTCACCAGGACGAAACTCTAGGAATAGAGATTCAGAAAAGAAAGTTATTTTGATTTTTTTTTTTTAAACAGGAAACAGCTGTCTAAACAATACATCTCTTAATGGCTGAAAATCCAAAACTGTTTAAGCATTTGACTTAATCTTCTTTTCACTTTATTCACTTCATTTCTAGTTTTCCTGGTCTCATCTGACCAGGGCAAAATCTCAAAGCAAGGAGGTAAACTTCTCTTTGTAAACAGAACTGCTGCTCTTAGCTTTGATCCGCTAAAAACCACACCTTAATGTTTTTCTGCCGAAAATGTCACTTTCTTCATGTTTTCCCTGCTCCCTCTGCATGTAACGATCAAGGAACAGAGAAAAAACACCACTGAGGAGGAAGAACCACACAAGAGCAAGGGCCGGCGCCGCGTTACCTGGTGGCCAGTTAACACTGCTAGAGCCATTAGGCGATTTGGCACGGGGCCAGCCGTCCCCAATAGATCCAGGAGGACTGGCTGGTGAATTACTGCTGTTCATAAAGTCATATGGAACAAACGGAGACTCTTCCAGCCTAAAACCACTTGAAATAGCACCTAATTACAAAAGGAAAAAAAAAAAAAAAAGAAAAGAAAATGAAAAAAAAGTCATCAAATAGTTTCCACAGCCAATTTTTAGATACCTATATATACATATACAAAGTCACCGAATCACAGAATCACAGAATCTTAGTGGTTGGAAGGGACCTTTGAGATCATCGAGTCCAACCACATAAAAAAAACAAAAACAAAAACAAATCCATAAAACCCAGTCCTCGAGTCCTTGTGAAGATTTAATTTCTCATCTTTTCCCACCCTCCACATCTTCTTCTAATGTCAGACTCTCAGTCGTGCCCATGTAAAGCATTCATGAATTATATAGCAACATCCTATATAACTTGACATCATGAGAGGACAGGAAGTCATACAGACTTATATAATCTAAAATGAAATGTCTCTGAACATGGTCCCTTCTAACTCTAAAAATAATTCAGTGAAAATTCAGTGAATAATTCAAGAGAAAACCATAAGAATGATCTCCCATGAAATCATCTCATTAAAATAGTATACTTGAATTTAAGTAAAATATTAATTCTAGAGGGTAAGAGCACTCTGCAAAACCCCAGCTGGATAACAGGAATAGTGAATATATTCCATGATGGGAGGACTCTTGGAAGTCTACAAAGTCTGAAGTATCTTTAGCTACTGCAAAGCTCTGTAAATTCTACTCATATTCCTGGGGGGGCGGAATAAAAATCCCTGGAGGCAGAGCAAGGAACAAATCCTGTACGGAGAACTTAAAGTTATTGCGCAGCAAAATCAGTTTTGAGGGACAAATGACTTTTACTAGTGATTCAATACAATATGGAGTTCAAATAATCAAATTCTTTATATTATTCAGAAATCATTACCTACAGCTAAAGTAACACCAACACTTTGATTACAATCAGATGAAGCTCAGAAGTGCAGTTGCAGGGTATCTCCACTAGATGCTTAAGGCAGCAAGTCATTTTGTAGTAGTAAAACAGCTGACACATCTAAAAATATCCAAACAATCTGAAGACTGAACAGTAATAGGAGACTGGAGACATTTTATAACTATCTTTAGACACAGAACCTTTGTGCTATAGACTCAAATTTTAACTGGATGAGATTTCAAGCAACTGAAACAGTTGAAATGTCACATCAATCCTGATTACTGGAATGAAATATGAAGCAACCAAGTCCACCTCCTCTAAAGCTAAGTACAGCAACAGTACTAATCTATCCCTTCTAAGCTCTCCCCATTTTTAGAATGCAAATGTACACATTTATAATCAAAACCTGTAACTAAAAATGTCAGACATGACCAGAATGCATGTATACAGAGTTAAATTCCATAAATCACCTTAAGGCCAGTAGAGATGGGATGAGGGGTAAGAAAGCTAGAGAATCTAAAGCTTTTGATTAAAAAAAATATGAAGCATTCCAATCCAGATTCAGACAGAAGTAGTAGCAATAGTCAAACTTAAAGAAAGAAAAGTCTGGTTAAAAAGGAATTCTGCACAATGTTTCCACTAAATCTTATCACAAGATCACTTCTGTAAGTAAAAACATTCAAGACAGCTACGGGCTGCTGTAGGAGGCAAGCAGCAGGTCTGGCATTGACAAGACACTACAAATTCTGACACAAGCAACCCAACCAACAGTGGATACAACTACAGGCCGAAATATCACACACCTACATTGTATACATAGAATGAAAATTTAATGTGTAACGTCAAATGCTACTGAATGACAGGTTTAACATACCATGTTTGCTGGAGTTTTGATCTAAGGATGTGTTCACAGAAATGCTGTCGACTGTAGTCCATTTCCTCAAGCGAGATTGTGGCTCTTTAATACTGCTCATATCCATGTTTACATTCAAGTTTGAGTTCATTCCTAAAAACATAGATAGCTTATGAAATACAGACTATATGGGTTTTTTTTCTGCTAATTACCACTGTTGTCCTAACAAACATTTAAGAGCATATTACTATGGTTATTTCATGCTTCCAAGTCTCCGTTTTTGAGAACGTTCTAGCAATTAATACAGTGAATTTAACTACAGACAGAAGCTAAGCAATGCAAAGCACTCCCGAGTTCTCAGCTGATGTCTTCATGCAAAAATGTCAGTGGAGGAAGCCATTGGGGAAGTTAAAGGAAGTAAAACCTCCTAAAACATGTGGCATTTCTAATGCCAGTCTAGGAATAGCACAACAATTGGTCTCATCTGTACAAAGCAGAAGTACTGGAGCTCTGAAGGGCTACGCTCAGTAACTTCTTCTCAGCAGGAGGGGGTCTCTTCTCATCCCTGTTCATCAAAAATTACGTACCTGCAGTTACCACCCCATTCCCATTTGGGCTGTTCAGCAGGACACCTTCCAGCTTCTGAACCACACCAGCACAGAAAGATAAGCACTTTGCGTGGAGCTGCACAAGTAGTACTACCCCTGATACTAACACTCCCCACTATCACTGCTATTCACACCCAGTATTAAAACCTCACCAAGAGAAAATGAACGAACCTTGTCTTTGCCTGTTTTCCCTAACATTTCTCTGCCACAGAAATCAACACAATGCCAACCCAAGCCAGTTCAAATACCTGTGAGAACAAGTGATTCTAGGGTTGGACAATGTGCCCACGCTTTTGACTTTGGGATGCCTGTTCTCCTTCCAGTTCTGCAAGAATCCTTAATTCAACAACCACACAGATCTATTTACTTCCTTTCCAAAAATAAACCACTACAGCATATTGACTTAGGGCCTGAAACACACAGGAAACTTCTCAAATCTTTACTAGAAACACCTTCCCTCAGCTCCGGAAGCTAGTGCTTCATTTAGTTCCTAAGTTGGTATTTGATGCCATATAAAAGCTGGTTGTTTTTTTTTTTTTTCCTCTTTGGTTTGATTTTTCTTTTTCATTTGTTTTTTTAAAGGCATGAGCAGATGTTGATGCCAGAAAAGCAGTCCCTTGAAAAGCCTCAGAGAAAGTGCCTTGTAACAGGACAGCTGAGTTTTAAGAAATGTAACAACTTCGAATAGCTGAAACGGAAAAAAAAGGGAAAATCCAATCCCATTTCTGACATCTCTCTCTGGTATTTTGTTGTTGTCAGAGCAATAACCTGTGCACAACAATAACCTGTCTTCTAACCTTGGAAACAAGACTCTAAAAGAAGGGTCAGAAAGATGACTAGCTAGCAGACTGGCACATGCAGCTGATCAGGTCAATGCCAGCCCCTTGGCAGGCACAGATCCGTGTCCACAGCTCTGCATTTGAAAGCTGTGGACTGAGGGATGAATTAGTCCCTGAACATAACCTAGAACTCAAACAGTCTTCCCACAAATAGTTTTTCATATCCAATTGTGAAAGATTTTATACTGTTCAGCTATACTCACTATTTGGCAGAAAAAAAAGGTTATTTTTATTATTAGAAATACTTAATTCTACAAATCAATCGGGATGTGACTGCAGGACTGGTCAACTAGAGAGAAGGACACACTGTCCCACCAATCTCTGCTTTTGATGAGTTGTCAGGATAGTAAATCCTGACACATTCAGTTCCCCAAAATGCAAACGGGACCTCCTTGCTTTTGTTGCTAGGTCTCCAGACTCTAATATTAGAACATTAGAATATGGAGAAAACAACATACCTGCAAGATTTTCCAGAAGACAACTCGGCAAGTTCAGTTCCTTCTCACATGACTACACTACAATACTTTGTGCACTTGGAGGATACCCACACTCCTCCACTCAATTTTTCACTAAAGGGTGCAGGAACTCCAGCAACCTACTATTTCCACCCTTAAGCTTTTATCTATGGAATAAGTATGGCTCCTTATATCATTGTATAGCACTACTCCAAAGAGATCCCAGAGAATTCTTACATACACTACAGCAGATTCCTGAGGGACCTCAAAGCAACCTTACATGTACTGCAGGTTCCTGAAACGTGGCAACGATTAAAGTGAGAAAGCAGCTACTTAGCAATAGTATACAACAATTTAACTCCAGAAACGAAACAGAAAGGAACCTAATGTAGACAGGATGTGATTAGTCAGCATGAAGTGTGGTGAGAAAGTTAAATATTCCTTTCATTAGAACTAATACAATGCCTCTAACAGCTAAATAAATCTCATTCCTATGCCTTGCACCCTTTGAATGAAGCAGTAGTTCTATCTCAATGCCAATCATCAGCAGCAACTATTAAGCAGCAGCCTGGACTTAAGACTGGCCACAAGCAAAATTCCAGTGTGCCACATGCAGTGCAAGAGCATGGCCTGCACCAACCCTCTGGCTCCATAATGCTCCACCTATAAGCACAAGGACTTCAGCAGCAGTTTCTATTTAACAAAGTTTTCTACAAAGGGCAATGGGAATGCAAAGAAAATCAGCCCAAAAGAAATGACCAGATTAGAATAAATTAGAGGAAAAGCAAACTGAAGAGGAGGGGAAAAAAAAGGATCATGAACAAGAGGTAAATGGTATACAGTTGTATAAAGTATAAGATAGCATTAAAAAGGGACCTAAAGCAAGGAGAAAATATACAAGCCTGGAATTTCTGAAGTAGAAATTGGACAGAAGCCTGGAAATGTAGGGAGAAAGAAACAGGAGATGTTTATATTTGTAAACTTTCAGCCATTTTGCCTGAAATGAGACAACCGTTCCTTAAAAATGCAGAGCTAAAAGCTTTCTTTTCTGGACAAGACCACTAAAAGGGAAATTAACATGGTTCCCTATCTATGCAACTCCAGATTCACTGAAAACATTTTTAAGATCCAAAGAAGTGAAACCACATCAATGGATTCTTTGTATGGATTCTACTTCTAAAAGTCCTTCAGCTCCGGGAACTGTAACTGCAAGAGGACTCTGTCTTATCCTTAGGACCCAGAGGATAGAAGGAAACAAACATTCTTTAAGAATGCAAAGCATTTTGCACTAATTGACAGAGAGTCGCTTCTGGAAATGAGTGTATTTGAGAAAAAAGCTCTTTGCTGAACAAATATAATCTGATAAGCCCCAAAAAGACTACAGTCTTCAGAGGAGCCGTGCAACATGAGAAGAAAGTCATAAGCATTAATTGACTGTATGAAATTAGCATGGAGAAACCCACCTATAGGGAAGCTGCTGAATGCATTTATTGGTGATGGCCCTTTTTGTAGCTCAGGAGTCGTATGGGGCATGACATTCTCGAGGAAAGATTTCATGGAGGGTTGATGGAGTGACTGCTGTTGAGAGGATGGAGTTTGCTGCTTCATTAACAGGTTTGGATCAAGCTGACGGGACTGTTGCATCATCTGTTGCTGCATACTAAGAGATCGACCCTTAAAAAAACAGAGCAGTTCCAATATAAATAGGCAAAAGCTTTTTTCCACCTTTAAAAGAAAGACAATGAAGCGCATCTTTGGATTCAGCCCAGCAAAACCCCAGCATTAAGCCAAGTCACTCCTTCAAAGCTTGTCAAAATCCCATTCACTCTTGCACACTTCAGTACAATTTATAACAAGAAACGCAGCTCAGGACGAAAAACGAGTTTCGAAAGATAGTTTGGAAAGTTAATAATAAACGTATTTCTTTACCTGCTGCTCCTGCTGTTGACGACCACCAGAAGGCATGCTTCTTTGATTCTGCGCTTTTTGCTGCTGAGCCAACAACCGCTAGGAGACAGTGTTTTGTGGTGTTTTTTTTAAGAACAGTTTACAGCTGACATAAGTCTCTACTTAGACTTTCATACAGAACACAGAGCGACTAGCTTTGTTAGCTTACCTGTAATTGGGAGATCTGAGAAAGCTGGTTTAACTGGGACAGTTGATTCAACATGGCTACCTGTTGTGGGCCAAAGAGTGGGCTCAGGCCACCGTTGTTTGGTGCATACTTCAGTAATGATACTGGAACCTGCAAAATGCACCAGTGTGAAGAATGAGTGAGAGTAACATGCCATCAGTTACACTAGATGTAGAGTATTATCATCTCTGGTTAAGAGTTGCTTAGTTTCTGAAACACTGTTAAATGTTTTCCAATATTTACAGAATAAGCTCCAGCAACACCAATAAGCAAATCACAATTTTCTGAAGTGGGATTTTGGTAATTTATAGGTAGAACGTTACCTGAGGGGATAGTAATGGAGGAGGCACTTGAGCACGTGGATTAGGCTGAGATGAATTAAGAGTTTGTGCTGGAGGCTGCTGCATGCTCCTGGGCTGTGCTGCTATATTACCAACACCAAACATACTGGGATTGCCATTCTGGGGAAAGAACGGACAGTTAGTGACAATAAGCCTCTTCTGCCACTTCTCCCACCCCTACACATTTGAATTATAAGTTAAACACATATCAATCACATAGGTAGCTAGGATGTTATATCAAAAGGTATTAAATGCTGTCAAGTAACATGCCAAGGATATGCACACAGCCTTACCTGTCTAACAGAATTCAAGTTTTGCATACCCAGCCCTGCTAGGGAGCCAAGGGCTTGGTTAGGTAGTGCATTATTTGAAGGGGGAAGCTTCATGTTTTGATTGGACATAAACTGCATGTTTTGGGACTCGTCTGCTACAATGCCATCCTGCTCGGACAGACAAACCGATGCGCAACACCCAGCCAGCAAGCAAGCAGAAGGGAGAAACCATTGCCAGGAACAGAAGGGAAGAGTCACATGACAGTCCAGCATCAGCAGGAAATAGGCAGAAAACAAAAGAGATCAGGTTAGTCATTTGCACCGCAAATGGGTTACAGAAAGTGCTTAGTATTAAATATCACTATGTTAAAAAGAGCAAAATATATCTTATGGATTAACAAGGAAGCCCCAATTTCCCTCTCCACTAAAGGCAGAAAGCTAAGGAGCACAGATAACTACTTCGAATGCAGTGTCAAAGAAGTTTAGAAGTGTCCACCAGCAAGACACCTACTGACCTTATCAAAGTAAGGACCGCGATCCATGGAAGACTCTTTGGAAATTTGAGGACGAGAACCAGGGCCTTTTCCAACCACACGATTGTAATCTCCAACATTGAGGCCATGCTTATCCATCTCCATCCGCTTTTCTTGCAATAACCCTAAGAAGAGTCGAGGGATGTCACTACAACACTGAAGAATTATTCAATTTTCCAGACACACAAGAAACCAGTTTACGCTTGCGAAGGGCTGAACTGCTATTGATCTCAAGCTAAACACTAATAAAAGAAAAGACCAGTCTTTGCTTTCCTCTCCTTAGGCTTTACTGGGAAGGAAACACTATGAATCAATGGCTAGAGACAACTTAAAACTTCAGATTTTGCTGAGCTTCACAAAATTATTATTCTCAGTTTTCTCTGAAAACCAAGAAAGCATAATTGTTTCAACTTGCATTTCCAGTTGTGAATGCCACTTTTTTTTTTAAGTAGCAATAAGCATTGTCTTGGCTTTGAAGCAGCATCTTTATCATATGCCCTACATGTGCGTAGTATCTCAGAGGCCCTTTAATTTGATTCAGTAAAGAAAAAAAACCACAGCAACATTTTGGTTAAAAAAAAAATTCCCCAAACATAAATTTAAAGTATTTGTACTTATTAAAAGCAAATTCTAATCTATTTTTTTATCATTATTTCTACCCGGCCAGTAGAAGATCAAAATATAAGCAGTAGTAAAGGAGCCCATTTATTACTTCACTACATGCAGTGCAAGAGAATTACTTTCCAAGCAGATGTTTAAAATTCAAATTAAAAATCTGAAATAATTTAAATATGAGTCTTCCCATTAATATTAAAATCTAAAATTCAGTTTCTTCACACAAGAGACTATGATCCCAAAAGTGAAAATATCTAATTTTAAACTGGAATAAAAACAGTGCAGCTACAATAAAAATTACAATGCTACAATTACTTTTAATTAAATATCTATTGTTATAATAGATTGTTATTATTGTATTAAAGAATTATACTGGTTTTGATTTGCTAGGGGAATCATAACAGTCAACATAACAGTCAACAGATTCAAATAAAAATAAAACCGCTCACAAATAATTTACACTCAGGTTTAAATGTTTCTAAAATAATTGTTCAGTATTAACTCTTGGAACTGAAAGTGTGTTTCCAAGAATGAACCACAATGAGCAAGTGTGGCATTTGGAACATTTCTGTTTATATTTAGTGAAGACATCCAGAAGATAATCTAGATATTTATATTACAAGAATCAAACACACCACACCCTCTGAAAATATTCCTTTATGTCATTGTAACATAAATAAGCTTAGCTTGATTTATGGATAATATGACTGTAGCAACCAGGTGGTTCAGGTGTGTAGCATTACTCACATGCACATTTTTTTTCCTCTACAAGGGTATTTCTTTTCTTTAGGGAAACATGTATTTACCCAGATATAGGTATAACTATATAGTTTTAAAAAATAATTACTAGAAAGATATAAACTAAAAGAGATACTGGAAAGAAAAGCAATAAATCCCAGCTAGGTTCTTCTATTCTTACCTCCAGACATGTCCATCTTATTGCTCTGTATGGTTTCTTCTGGTGATTCTCTCTGAAGTAATAAAACGAACCATAATTATTTAATAGTAATATTTTTAAAAGCTAAAACAAAGAGATTCATATATACTATTTCAATTCAAACCTGCAAGAAAAAAAAGCATGACAAATCAGATGCTACTTTAAAGGACCTTCTCCCTTTAGCTGTTACCCAATCAAAAATGGGTATCTTCACCAAAATACGTAACTAAGTAAAACAACAGGATGAATACCTGGGTGATGTTTACAAAACCACCTTTCATCAATAAACGGGTATTTTTATAATGTGGATGTAAAGAAACACAGGGGAGACAAACAAAACTAGAAAAATACGATGAAAACAGACACTAGGCAATTAAACATTTTAATCTCTGTGTATTGTAACTAGCACTCTAAGGCGGCAGTAAAGCCAGGTAAAGGAAAATACTTACTGAAAAACTGAGATTTGTGAATTGCTTAATGAATGGATTGATCCATGTTTCATCTTGCTTATTTCCACCTTTCATTATTCCCTTAAAAATAGAAAGGAATTCCTGTGATACTCAGAAGATGTTTACCACCTACTGCTTAAATTACATCATAAAACACTATGAATGAAGATTAAAGCTTAATGGTACTCCGCTCAGCACAGCAATCTGTTCCAACTTCATTTTTAGAAATGACAACAGTGCAAAAATCTTGACTCTACCTCCTCTAGGAATTATTTTATAGAACAGGAAAAGTAGTGGTGGCTCAGGAACCCCCACCACTTATTTTTTCTTTCCATGGCCAACTTGTATTCTTATGTTTGGGCCTGACATCTCACAACCCAGAATTACCTTTGTGGGCATTTTTTTCATATATGGTGGCCAATTTAAAGATGGGTTAGCTTCTTGTGAAGAACTGCTGTTCCACATTCCAATCTCTACATCCTCCTCTTCCTCCCAGCTGGTCTGACGACTGCCTGTCAATGGCATATCATCTCCACACCAACTATCTTGCATAGATTTAGGCCCTGGTTGTGAAAAAAAAATAAATCACACACTTTAACATCTCAGTTGCAACTGACTCCTCTTAACACAGAAATTAGCTTTGTGGTTACTTCAAGACAAAAAAAACCCCTCAAAAATGTAAAGCTTCTAGAGAAGTATTTTGCCTTCCACAAATGCTTTTATTCAAAGATGATGCAGAAAGCACTCACCAGGTTTATTTGAAGCCTGTTGACCAAGAGAAGCGTTTCCCCAGCCAGAGGTGCCTGCTGCATCGCTGATGGGTTCTCCCCAGCTAGTACCAGTATCCATGGGTTTACCCCACGCTGAAGTTCCATTATCTACAGTAGTGGCTGGAGTAGAAGGCTCTCCCCAACCTTTTCAAAGCAGTATGAGTTATTGGCATGTTTTTAAACAGCATTAAAAAGAGCTATCAAAAGAGACTCAAGTGTTTTGCCTTTTCTAGACCCATAACATACAATAAAAAGCATAATAGTAACCATTTACATTCTGTATAAAGATAATTATTACAACTGTAAGCTGTTGCATAAAAAAATGTAGTCACAACAATACAGGTGTCATATGCATGTCCAATGTAAATAATTACATTTCGATAACAGAAATTTCTGAGATACTAAGTTCCTAAGAGCTGCTCATTATATTTAAGCTACTCCTTTTCACAGCTGAAAACGAGGCAGAACACAAAATACTTCATAAACACCAAGCAAGCTCCTCTGCAAGTATTATTCACTGCTCCCAGAACAAGAGTCTATATAAAACCATCACCCTTCATTTTGTCCTGTAGCAGCTCAACAACTTCTTCTGGAGGAGCTCTTTGGCAACATTAAGTTTTAGCTGGTTTAGTATCAAATGAAGAAAAATACTTAAGTTCCTCAGATACTATTTTAAACATTTTCTCTGTGCTCCCACTCCCCAGAATACAAGTATTTGTTTAGTCTTTATTACTCAGACTATTTAAAACTAGAACAGATCTCCCAATCTCTATAAAAATCTCAAATGTCTGTGAGCATAGCTGTTACTTTTTTATATAGCTAAAAATGGTACTTCAATGGCACATTCCCATTCCACTTTGAATCTAAAATATTGTTATATGAAGCAAGAACAAGCTAGAAAACACAAATTTGCATAAAATCAACTCTTACCAGAACCCGAACTGCTCTCCTTGCTAGACATGGCACTTGAAGACAGTAGCTGCTGATGTACCTGTGCTTGCTGGTCTGAACTGCTGCTACTGTTTGGGACATTTTTATTCCACATATTCACATTTTTGTAGTTGTATTTGCTTGGGTCACCCCAAGCAGAAGTTCCATCATCAATTTCCATTTTACGGCGTATTGATTCAGGGGATGGCTCCTCCCAGCCAGTGGGTTCTTCCTCCTTCGCTGGTGCCGGCATTGGTCCACCCAGCCAGCCTGACCCTGGAGGTTTGCTTGTGGCAGATGGTGCTCCCCATGAGCCAACATCTTGTTTGTTCCATTCTGGAGAGTTGATTGGCTTTGATGAATCCCCCCAACCTTGAGGCTGATTGGATTTAGGAGGGTCTCCCCAGCCCTGGTTCTGATTAGACTTTGCAGGTTCATCCCATCCCGAAGAATTGTTTGGGTTTGGATTATTACCTCCCCAAGTAACAGAATTTGATTTACCTGGCTCGTTCCAACCAGATACTGATCTGTCACTGTCGCTTCCTCCCGAGCTGGATTTCTTAGACTCACCCCAATGGTTACTTCTGGAATTTTCACCCCAGCTATCACCGGCAGAAACTGCCCAACCCTGGCTGGCCTTTTGTCCATCTACCCATCCCTGTTTGATCTTCTGTGCGTCATTCCAAGATGACTTTTCCTCTTTGCCACTTCCCCATGATTGATTGCTCTTGACCATTACTGTAGCAGCAGAATCTTCTTCCCACCCCCCTTGGCTGTTTGACCCTTTGGAGTCTCCCCACCTTGTAGCAGACTTTGGATCTCCCCACCCTGATACAGATGAGGTATCATTATTATTAGGGCTAGGTCTATCCACACACCCCCCTGAGCTGGAAGTCTGTGTCACAGAGCCTCCCCAGGCCTCTGTCCCATTGTCAGTTTTTCTTTCACCCCTCGGTGATGTTTCAGTATCCCAGGCAGTGTTCTGTTTGATTGGAGTCTGTCCCCAACCAGAGTTGGAAAGGACACGTGGATCTAAGTCAGTTCTGTTCACTATGCTTTGGAGTAATGCATGCTGGTCAACTTTCCTTCTCTCTCGATTCTGTCCTTCTGTAGTTACTCTGTCTTCATGGCATCCAGTGCTCTCCGAACTACCTTCGCTGTCCCCCGTACCTGTTTTGGCCCATGCGCTGTTCTGCTCAGGTATCTGAGAAGCAGCAGGACTCTGGCTGTTAAGATCATCCTCCTCAGTAGATTTCCATCCATTTGTAAACTTCCTGCTGTTTCCGTTCACACTTTCATTGGAATGCTGATTACTAGGCAGTTTACTCCATTCCCCGTTTGAAATGGTAGTGCCAGTGGTTTGCGCGGGGTTGCCCCATCCTCTTCTACTCCCGCCAGCACTCGCACCGTTTCCACTTCCCCACGGCATGTTCTGGGAGTTGACTGTCCCTGCCTCCCACACCCCTCCTCCTTTATTCCCATTGATTTGAAAATTAGTGCTGCCAGGCCCGCTAATGCCTGGCTGCATTAGAGTTGCATTCACAGTGTCACCATTAGCTTGGCTGTTTGGGCCTGAACATTTGTCTCCAGAGTAATTAGAACCGTAGGCACCCCATGTAGTACCATAAGATCCACCATTTTTCGCCTCACCGTTGCTAAGATGAGAAATGGAAGTGCCGTTTGTAACTGGAGAGGCCTGAATCTGAGAATGATTCATTGTGCTCACGCGCCAGGCCCCGTGCCCTGTATTATTAGGCAGTTCGTTAATCTGCACTGAACCAGCAGAGTTTGGTAAACTAGAGGTCATAAAGTTAGTAGTGTTATTTGGTCCATTCATTTCAGTGTTAAGGTTTTGAGGTTGCCCACTGAATGAAACCTTCCTTGTACCATTTACTTCAGAATCACAATTTTCCTGAAGGCTTCCCCAGGAACCATGGGCTGAACCACCCACTTTAGAGTTAATACTCTGACTAGTAGATATCTGACCTATGGTACTGCACTGAATACTTGTGCCAGGATTACCACTCCCTACAGACCCTTTCAGGGCATGTCCATTGTTCTCCAATACAGGCCAGGCACCATGGTTGCCATTTGAATTCAAAGTGCTTGGATTTAACCCTCCATTTGATGAAGAGTTTATGGTGCCCCAAGCATTCATTCTATTGTTGCTACTTTCAGATTTGCTGTCAGGAGCATCCACAGAAACTTGACATGTGCTTATTATGGTTCCGTGGGATAAACCCCACGGCCCATTAATACTTCCATTGCCCACATTATTGCTGTTGCTACCAACCACAAACTTATTTTGAGAACCATGTCCAATGCCATTTCGAATGCCATCATTTTCACCACCTGTGCTCCCTGAAGCCATTATAACGAGGTTTCTCTCTGACCCAGAGCTAGAGGCAGAGTCAGTGTCCATACATTCTGATGTCAACTCTGGGTCACTGCCAGTGATTGATGGCCATGCTTCTTTGTCAGAGCCGTCTACAATAACTTTATCCCAGTTTGTGCTGGAGTCACTATTTGAAGAGACTGGTCCCCAGTGAGAATTTTCATAATGGGATCCTAGACCACTGTGGTTCAGATCTAAAGAGAAGGAGGAAAGTCCAAGAGCATTATTATAAATTTAGTATTATTACTTCATTGAGCAGAAGAGAAAAAAAAAAAGAGTATAAAGATAGTAAGAATTATTTTGCTTGTTTCAACACTACAGTCACTGAAGATGACAGAGAAAGCTTCCAAGTACAGCTCTTCAGAACACTGCCACATGCATAACCTAGAACACTTCTCACCAGCACACACAGCTGCACTCTCACAAAAAGCAGGAAGAAAGACCCCTACAGTTCTTTTTTTCCAGAGATACAGTCTTAAAAAAATACTTTATATCACCATACAAGAAAAAAATTGTAAAAAAATATACATATTAAAAACTAAAATACTATATAAAAATCAGAGATTCTGAAAGGCAGAGATCTAAAGAGGATAATAAACTGGACTAGTAGTACTAATTGCTGTGTGACAACAGCCAGGGGAACACACACCCCCCTCCATTAAAAATCATTATATAAGGTTTCTTAAGTACAAGTTAAGATATTTTCTTTTATACTACAAGATTCAGACACAAAAAAAATTACAGCAGCAGAACTTCAGTCTTGTGGAAGTACAGATTAAATGCAGTAACTGAACCAATACTTCTCATTTTCATTTATATAAGAACTAATGTGTCTTTTTCAATGAGTAAGCTGATCATGTCTGGAAATCAAGACATACATCCTAATTCACTTACAAACTTTTCATGGTTAAATACATGCATCATGGAGTATTTGTTACAAAATAAGTACTATCAAATTTTTATCTCAGTCTAAAGCTTTAGTGCAGAGACACAACCCCCCCTTCCCCCCCCGCCAAACTGTTAAATCAAAACACAGACAGGTGCACCAGAAGGTGAAACTATGGAAGTGTGAAGCATGTGAAAACTGGTAATGAAGTTGGCAACAAAACACAAGTACTAAGTGTCAGTGAAGTTTTTTACTTAGTGTTTTCCTAAAAGAATAACCATATTTTTGTGTGCTCGATTGCCATATACTTAGAAAAGTATGCTCTCTGCTCATTAAACATTTTTTTTTAAAAAATAAACTGTCAACTTTACTTTTTCTTGCCTTAACTTAGAACACTCAAATACGTACCTAAAGATAAGAGAAAAAAATATTCTAGCTCCTACTCATTCTTAATGGATTTTTACAGCACGTGCCTTACATCTGACCAGAAAAAGGGGCAGTCACTTTGCCTGAACACCTGCATGAAACTACCTGCTCACCTTAAACACAGGTAGTAGTACAAAAAGGCTACAAATATCAATCTTTATTTTTCTCAAAACCTGTTTAAAGAACATTTAGGGACTCCCTACGTTTAAAACATAACACTAATTTACCAGCCTCTTGTGTTTCCAAGAAATACACAAGTCTGAAAGGAAACTGCCAGTCTCAGCAGCTTCCTCCTCCTGCTACAAGTGGTGTCAATTCTGTGCCAAAGCCCCAGACCCTGCTGCCCACCAACCCCTACCTACGGCTCAGTAGCAAGTAACTGAGTTGCATCTACCCTATTAAAAATGTTAATCAAAACTGCCATCTAGCTGAAAGTTAAAACACATAAAAAATACGATTTTTGGCAATAGCTCAGCTCCCAAATGCACAGATCATTCAGCGGGTGCCAGTTCTTAGTGCCCCAACTCAACCACAACAAGAGTTGATGGGGTTTATCACCACTGACCAACCCGAGGAGAAGCACAGTTGATGTATATACTTAGAAGGCTGAAACAAGGTCTCTTTTTTTATCTCACAAAAGGAATTTGAGAACACCACGACAAGCAGAATATCCCACATCTTAAAATCAGAGTAACAAATTCTAAGTACTACATCGTTTAGATTTATGATCTACAGCAAACAGGAAGGAACAAATTGCTATGGACAATTTACTGAGGTTTACACTGATGCACAAAAAGTAACATTAGTTTTTAATCACTATTATTCATCCTACACAGAAAAAGAACCTGACAAAGACCCTGCCTCCAAGAGTAGATACTGTTGAGCAGCACAGAGCAGGGATCCCCCACTTCTCCTTGACCGTGCAGGACAATGGAAGCTTGAAAGAGTCAAAGCAACCAGTTAAGCTTCAGGTAGGAAAAGACCCATGACAGGTAGAAAAGGGGCTGCAATGGTTAGAAGTGCCTGGCAGCTCCAAGAGGGGAACAACACAGCATCCTTGGGAAAACTGGAAGACATTCATTCACTTGACCAGAGACATCTGTTAATGTGTCACTGAGAAAAACACTGTAGTATCTGAACAATTGTTCAAACCCCAAGATTCCAAATATCACACTGGTATTTAAAAAAATGACATTTAACCCTAAATTAAAAGGCTAATTAAGAATTAAGTCATTTGCACTCTCATGAACAAGGGAATCAATAGTATCAAAAGCTGCCCTAAGAAAACAAAATTTTGATCACATAAACACTATCCCAGTAACAAGATCAATTTTAAAAAGAACACGAAAGTGTACATATGTCACACAGCCTGAATTCAGTGTGAAGAACGAGATACAGGTTATGACTACAAGCCAGAGTGAAAGGGTAAACAAATCCTAATTTGCACAGCAATAGAACATGTAAAAAGGAAGCTTGTATTTATTAAAAGTCTTTTATACCAATTTAGATGCGATACACAGTTTGTAATGAGCCAATATACAAACAGCACATCATGATTATTTTCCAGGCATCCAGAATCTTACCCTAGTCCATTCAGAACTTCTTTGACCAGCAGCCTTTCTTCTGGACATAACTGTGTGTTAGTGATTTCTAGTGTGAGCCCCTGTTCCGAAATGTTCCTGTCTGAATCTCCACAACACACGAACCTCTGAGATTAAGTATATAGTAGCTTGCTTATTTAGTATTTATCTCTGATTTTTTGTATCTGGCAGATACCACAAAACCAGCCTCAAAATCGAAAAATTACAGTTGACAACATACTACATTTGGTGCACAGCCAAACCAGCCAGTAACAGCTTACAGTTCTACTCCTGGTTTTCTCCCTAAAACTATTTAGAAGCTGCAAGTGAACTTTTGTTGATTAAACCCCAGATGAAAAAAAAAAAAGAAAAAAAATTAAACAAACTTGTGTTTCTTAAAATTCAGCAATTTGCTACGATTTTTTAAAAATAATTTGTCATTTAATAATTGACTGCTTTCTAGCTATGAATTATTCCAGAAGGAAAAGTTGGAAGGAAACTGTACATCTTTTCTAAAGTAGTTTGTTTTGAAGTACCATCCCATCACATGGTCTAAAGTAAACAGCAGGATTAAAGAGTGAAGAAATATGAAGATATGAAGAAATATCTGAATCTTGCTCCCTCTGTCTCCTTTCACAGTTCCAGTGCATGCTGGTACCCACAGACCATCAATATGAAACATCCAAATTACTGTACCTTTACTCCTCATGAAAAAATACATTTTAATAAACAAGCTAAAAAGCACCTTTATTATGAAATAACAAAATAAAAAAAAATAATAATCAAAACATGTTCTTAAAGTCCCCCAACTCAAGAGTGAGTGGATGTAGATGTATCTGTCTACCTCTGCAATAGTTTCCTAACTTGCTGCAGGGCAGGAAAGGTGCCAGGACGAGCGTCCCTCTGCACTAACCCAGAACAACTGGCATCTCTCCTAAAAGATACTGTCCTGTGCACTTTCTCTCCCCCTTCTCCTCTCCTCCAGCAGGGACTGGTCCTGGTTGTTGCTGGACCCAACACCCCTGCATCACCACACCAAACCATGGGACAAAGATGAGCCCTCCATGGTTTTCCATCACACAAAGAAGCTGCACTGACTCATTAAGTGGCCAAATGCAAGACAAGGAAAGAGAGTGGAGGGAAGAGGAGAGAAGAGAGAGGATTCACATCCCCCTTTGAGAGCAGTCTTCAAGGTAAATAGGAAAGATGTAATGTGAAGTGTTCTCCCAGGCACAGTGCCCACAGCTCAAAACAGAGCCAGCACAAACCACCCTACAGCACTGTCTGCATTACTCCAGAGCATCTCCTACAGCACATCCTCAGTCCCTCAGACATCACATTCGCTCCAAAATACTACTTAAAAATAAACAGCAAGTATTCCTCACATTCATATCCAGTTAACACCACACACAGCTGTGGGCCCCCACATATGTGCTACCCCAGAGTAAGCTCAGCACTCAAAACAAAAAGGCCCCCAGAGATTATTTTCTCCCCTGTGCTGGGAGAGGTCTCTGACAGAAAGCACAGGCTTGCACAGATTATTCAATTTAATACTATGAAAAGGCAATTTGACGTGTAAGAATAAAGGTAAAAAAAAAAAGACACTTAGCATTTTAAAGCCTAAGTGCCACAAAATCAAAACATCTTTCTTGGTATAAATTCTGACATTATTTTAGAAGATTAAAGATGTACTATGTAATGACACAGAGAAAGTATACCTGTCAGTCATTCACACAGCATATGTTATTAAAAAGAAAGCCAAAAAAAATATAAAAAAAAAAAAATCAGACAAAATTGTGTGAAGCATATAACTACTACAAACACATGTAGCATAAAAAAAAGGTGAGATTTAAATAGCTAACCTGACTGGTTAGGGGAGTGGCTCACCAAGTCCCGAATGGGAGGCATGCCTACAAAAAGAAAAAAAAAAAAGCAAGAAAATTACAGAAATGTTACTGAAGTAAACTGGCCTTTTGAGAACAGTCCCCAAACCACTCATTACTTTAAAAGCATTTATTAGCACCCTTTTTTCAGGAAAGGTTTCTCTTAAGAGCCCTCTCTTGATCTTACTGGTCGTGGTTGTGACAAGCAAGTTCTGAATCGTCTCATCCCCAGCACTGAATGCACAAGAAAGAGATTCACCGAGAGCAAAGCCAGCTTCCTACACATAGCATTTAATTATTAGCAAGTTTGCTGCTTTTACTAAATATTTCCACTACTAGTTAGTTTTTATACATTTGGCATTTAGTCAACCAATTTAATGTGGTCTTAATTTTAAAAGTTGATTTATATAAACAGAGGAAAAATTTATAGTCAAAGAAACCAAAACCAGTTGATTTTTGACCGTGCTAACTTAAGAATTTCAGAGGTCGGCCCTGAAACTTGAGCAAGTTCAGATCACTTCTTAGAATTGCATACTTTCTCCACCTGAAAGTCAGTATTTTGCTACCTGATTTAGCAAACAGAACTAAGTAAGGTCCAACTCTGACTTAACCTAAGTGTATACGTAACAAACTTTCATTGACCACTCTTTCATAGTTTCTTCCTCCTAAGTGTGCTAAAGGCAGTGTATGAAATCAAAGTTAATGTTTCAAATTCAAAAATTCTACAGGTAGAGACCCTAACTGCTACATTTATGGCAATGTTTATTAAATTCACCTCCATCACTACTAACTGCAAATCCCAGCTGCTCACTTCTTCCCTGACTCCTACAATAACTGAGAAAACCCCCTCCAGTCACAGGAAGAATCTTTTGTTTCCAAAGACTCCGGCAGCAACACAATTCTGCAGCTCCACTGCAAAATGCACAAGGATAAATAAAGAGAGTCCCAGTTAAAGGAGGAATCCAAGTAACTGGACTAGGGCCAGGAGCCTGATGGTGCTCTCCTGTTTTGTTCTGTCCCACAGTTGTAAGCAATTACTGCTGGCAAATATTTTAGTTCACTATATAAATCATTTCATTATGGAATAACCACCTGGCTATTCTGATGTGTTACAAAGCACAGAGCAAACAAACACACCAAGACAGTATTCAAGACCTTCCTTTCATGTAAAGTTTACACATGGGGAGAAAATTTCAGTAAAGCAAACAACTAAATTGGGTATGAAAATGTTCTGATAAAGAGTTACTTATGTACATTTCTTAAAATAGCCATTTTGGTACAAGACTGTATCTGTTTCAGAAGTACTACATGGCATGAGCTTCACTCGTGTTTTTTTTTAAAAAGATATGCCAAATTTTCTAAATACACCCAGAAAAATCCCACCCACCCCTTCTTAAGCTTTATTTCTAAACAAAGCAGGTTAATTTTGAAATGAGAAGACAATTGTCCACGCAAAACAGAAGATGGGGTTTTTTTTGATCATTGATATAATTAAAAACTTCTCCAAATACCAAAGACTTAAAAACTTACTGTGGCCAGGGCAATTAAAAGCAATTAAACTTTAAATTTAGCACTACTTGCGCTCCATGACTTTTACAAAGCACCTACCAAGCAACTGGAACAGGGAAGAGATCCTGCCCAGGGGTTGTCAGGGAACGACAGATAAAACAACTGGGGCCACTACCAATTACAGCTTTTCTGGCTTCAACATTTCAAGCTACAGCTTTTCTTTTAGCCCTAAAATACAGATCATCCCAATATCCATTAACTAATGCTTTTTTTTTAAAAAAAAAAAAAGTCAAGAACTTAATTTCTAAAGATACTCTGTTAAGGTATAAGATTTTTTAACCCAAACGGCCTGTACATGGATATTCTTTCAATGGGAAGGGATCTACAGAGATGTTAAATTTCACAAGATTTTAAACTTCAGAGATAACAACAAGGAGAGTACCTAGAAGTTGCTGCTGGAGTCTAAAAGAGGAACTAGGAAGAGCGAGTGAGTAAGACTGAGAAAGGCAAAGGACAGTCAGATACAAAGGTGTGAAAAGACATGAAGCTGCTGGACTGTGGCCATCTCCACACTACCTCACAGCCAATTCATTAGACAAGATTTTGAAACCATTACAAAAATGCAACACTGGAAAATTATTTTTCTTTATCTTATTTTCCCTACATTCCTCAAAGAACATGACAAAACATCCAAACCAGACATTACTCCTGGTTATACCAGAGGAAAGAGACCTTTCAAGCACAGAGACACATGGCACCAAGAAACAAGACCCTGGTCACCCAACCCCACTTGTGGGTTCTGACCAGTTTACCTTGTACAGACTGGAATCCCCCAGCCCAGCACACAGTTAAAGATCTTACAAGATGCTAAATACAAACATTTTGTTAAGATGGGAAAGTGGTTGGGCCAACTTTTCTCTCCCC
>BJBW01000199.1:0-98360 GCA_004320125.1 Scolopax mira
TGCAGAGTAGAGGGGCAGAATGACCTCCCTTGACCTGCTGGTCACACTCTTCCCTATGCAGCCCAGGATTCCATTGGCCTTCCTGGCCACAAGAGCACACTGCTTGCTCATTGTCATTTTGCTGTGGTTTTACTTTTATATGTGGGAGGCAGAGGTATTCTGCAGCTAGAGGATATAAAATTGTCTGAAGATTAATTACTGCAGGACGCTAGGAAAATAAAACTACCTGCTAGTAGCTGTAAAATGGATAGATGCAAGGGTGGAGGAGAATAGAAGTGGTCTGACATTGTGAGTTGAGGCTGGAGCTGGAAGACGTTATATTACCAGAAAATATTTTGTCTACCTGTAATTTTGAGCAAGTTAAAAATGGAGGGGTTGCTTTTTGCTGGTAATTAGCAGATAAAGGCTTGGTTCTTATAGTAGGAGATACTGAATGAAAACTCAGATAAATCTGTTGAGTGGAAAAATTATTTGATGTTTGGAGAAATGAACCCAATTTTTTATAGGCCTCAAATATAGAGCAAAAATATATAGCCTCAGTTCCAAGAATATTACAAACAAGCCACATAGAAAACCCTAAAGTTTGATATACAGTATCTGGCTGTAGGAAGGAGATTATGCTTGCACGTGTGCTGGGTCTATTGTAGTTAATGACATATGAGAAACACAGTTTTAATGGCTTCACAGATTATTTATTACAGGAGCAGAACATCATAAATTTGATAACCAGATCCTACTAATTTGTCAAAATATGTAAGAAACACATTGATATAATTGTGCTGTATTCACTTCTGTGGAATAATTCCATTTTTATTTATGGGAAATTTCCATTCAAAGGCAAATCATGCAACAGTATGTGCTGTGCATACATGTACAAGATCTTACACAGACATGCAAAATTCAACTACAGAATACTAGTATCTTCAGGGGGAAAAAAAGGGCTACTTTACAATTACATATTACAAACTGTAATTGGCAAATCTCTGAAAGAAGAGTTTTGAACATGGTTGTGTTTCTGCAAATATATAGAAAAATGTTGTCCCAATAACAAAAGTAGAAAATAAGAAAATGTCTGATGAGAATTTATTCCAGTGATTCATTAACACTGGTTCTGGAGACATGAAGATCAGTCTGTCAGATGTAATTTTGTCCCATCACACTCTTTGACCCATCTTCTAAGCAAGAAGTCAAGAGCAGCTCAGCATGAGGGAGCTTCCAAATACTCTGTGAAACTTTCCTATCTTTTAAAATAAAATCAGAGAGTGATTCTAACTATAATACGAAAGGGACCAACAGTGTCAATGAAAGGTAGTTGGTTACTGAAATGACACATTCCCACAGCGCTGTGTTTTTATAACAAGTATGAAATCATTCATGAATGGGAAAACCATCTCCAGTTTTAAACTAAAAGCAAGAATCTCATTCAAATTAATGTAATGAGCTGTCAGTAATAGATAGTCTCATGAGATTATTATTTTAGCTCTTTTCAGGAGGATCTTGGCAAGGAGAAGGCAGTGGAGGAAGGAACTCAACCAAGCTGTGCAAATGCTCTTATTTCCATGGAGTGAGTGTTTCTTACATCTGATTTCTTCCTGCTTTTGCAATGGAAGTTGCAAATTATTTGATTTGGACAAACAGTTTAAGGAAAAACCGTGGTGTCTTCAGGAAAGATCTCATGCTCTCCTCAGGCAGGATATTATTTCCTTTCACTCCCTCAAAGCAATTTAACTGGCTTGCTGGATGTGTCTTGCACAAAATGATGGTGTGCAAGGTGTTTCCTCAAGAGAGAAACACATTCTAATACAGCAATATATAATCAGTCTTTCTACCCATGAATTACCGACTCTTTTTCCACGACTGATTTTCACAAGCAGCCTTTCACAAAGGCTCCCCCTTTTCTTCACATGAGGAATTTGCAGTATTTTTTTTCTGAGGAGAAAAAGGTAGGAACTCAACCAGACTCATGGTTCAGGGATCTCGGGTCTAGGCGTGATCAACTGGGACTTGGACCTGCATTTCAAAGCTGTTTGGTGGCTTACGCTATTGTGGATCCATCAGACCACAAAATGACCATGGCAAGAATTCTGCTTATGTGTTGTCAACAGCACAAGCTGCTTCTGGGTTTCAAGAAGGAGATGGAAGTATTTGTTTTGTTCATCAAAAGCTAAAAGCCTGACTCTAGCAGAGATGCAGCTCTGAATGATGTGACTCCAACTAACTCATGGGGCTGTGCATAGTCCTGATCTTGGATCCCAGGGTTGGTCTTACACTGAGAAAGTGACAGGTTACTGGGTAATGATTTGCTCATTTTTTCATTGAGTTTTCTTGAAAGTTATGTACTAGGTAAAAGAAGTCATACATGAGGTATGGTTCCCTTTTTAGTTGGCTCCAAAAAATATGAAAGTACTAACAATTAGGGAGCTGGCCTGTCATCACTGAGGGCTGCAGGGAGAGGAGGATCAGGAACATGGTAGCACTTCTCAAAGGTCACTGCAAACAATAAGCCATGTCACAAAATTTAGAGACCTGAAGGACTTCTTTGAATATCAAGGCTGAAATCCTTAGCCTGAAACTGCTATCAGAGTAGCTGCCTACCCTCCATGTACTTAGGGAGGTAACATGTGGAAGTATATTTGCAGATCTCAAAGCACCAGTTTATACGATGGGTCTCAAACAAATGTTGAGCCTATTCCATGTGAAAATACAAATTGAGAATTAAGGCAAAGAAGGATTTAGTTCTGCAAATAACTACCAATAACTGTAGATAAAAAATAGACCAGAAAGGAGAGAAAGAGAAGCTGAAACACCATTTTCAGTTCTTCTTCAGACCTCAAAGGCCCCTCCACGTAGGAACACTGTGCTTTCTTTGGTCTTTGACAGTGTCCCTTGATCTTTGTGGTGTTTTGTTAAACTGCTATTTTAGAGGTATAGTATTCCGGGAAAATGAATGGGTGAGGATAAGAAAGTCCAATAACCAGACTTTCTTACATTCTCTTTCCTAGAAAATACGATGGTTCATTTGACACATGGTTGTGGTTACCAGCAGCTATTATACACTAGTTTTATTGACTGCGTTTTGAAATGATTGACTGAGTTCAGAGTAAGCCTCTGTGTTGCTCCTCCTTACAGAGAATTTATCAGTCTGTGCAAGTAGATTCCATATTTAAACTCTTTCCTATCTGATTTTGAACCTCAAAAGCCATATGCTGTCTTATACTTAATAGATTATATAGGTTTATCTCAGTAATGGTTTGTCTGAAACACAGCGTGGGAGCAGAAGGGAGAACTGCCCATCAGCAGCATTTCAGCCACATAAGAGAAGGGTTGTGTCTCCACCTTCCTTCAACCAGGCATAACCACGGCTTGCCAAACAAACACAAACAAAGCATTGTAGCCTGCCCGAAATAAAAACAAGGGAAATAGAGTCCTTGGTGGAAAAATGAGACTGAGAAACAGCAGTCAGTTGTATAAAAGCTTTAATCCATCACTCTTCTGGTGTGACAGGGTCCCAGGTCAAAGAGACAGGTGGGATATTGGTTCTTTGGAAATGCCATCCCCTCAGTGACTTGCTGGTTTCTGCTAAACGAGAAACAACCTCCCTCCACCCAACCCCCCTGCCCCCTCTGTTTTGTAATTATATCAGCCAGAGTGCGGCAGAATTTCTTTTGATACTGTTGGGTCTTTGAAGAAAAGCCTGCATTAATCAAAATCCTGATACTGGAGGTATATAGTGGTGCAATTTCTCCTCACCCCAGCTTAGAAAAGATGTGAGAGGTGAACAATGATCAATTAGGAAGCTAGAGCTGGGCTAAATTAGTTTCCATGACCGGTATAGCAAGTGCCAGATACACTGGTCTAGCCCAGCTGCTTTGCACTGCTGTTCCAGTGATTCTAAACCTTGTATTTTTAAGCTAGCATAGGTGCTTTGCGTCATCATAGCATTATAAAGCTGCTAGTGTAAACCAGTGAATAGGAAACCCACCTCCTAAGCACCTAGACACTTACTTTATTCAAAGAAATCCCTGCCTTGAGCAGTATTCCTCTTTATGAGGATTCCTTTTTAGGTGGATTGACTTTCATAGGAAGTGAAACATTTTTTCCAGGTTCACTTCCATTTATTTTTATGCAGGAGAGAGGGCATCCAAAGCAACTTTGCAATAACTTGCATATTAAGTCCTTGTTCATACAAAGGTCCTTATACGTGCTGGGGAAGTCTAAGGAGCTAAAAATGGATGTAATCCCTCTCTAAATTGCCAGAACAGTGCAAAGGGCCTCAGTGTAAATAAAAATCAGGGGAATAGCTGGCAAAGTTGTGTTTCAAGATGTTCTTTCCCAGAAGAAACCCTTGCTCCGTTGAAAGAACCAGAAGAGGGAACCTTGGAAGAAAATCAAGAGGGCAAAGGAGGGAGAAGAAAAGAAACATTTTATAGATCAATATCCCTGTCAAAGGCAAATATTTTCTCTTGTTTTGTCTGGCACAGACAGTTTTGGAGGGGATATTTTTAGAATACGTTACATGAATTTTTGATTACCTTAAGAGGTTTATTTTCTGCCAAAACAAAGGCATCACATTTCTCTAACCAGAATGTGGCACTTATTGTGAAGAGGGCCAAATCTTGCACATAATCATTGAGGTCATATGCAAATAAAAGGCACCATACTTCATGTAAATTCCCATTTTAGCTATTCTTATAATATATCTCGTTTACAATATTGTAACTATTTTATGAAAAGCTCTCTGGGACTAGTCCATTAAACCATAACCAGCCTATTTTCCTTCAGCTCCTGCTGAGGAACTGCCTTCAAGGAATATTTAGAGATTCAAAAATTAAAAAAAAAACCAACTTAAAATGCTTTTTAGCACTTTAGTTTGAACCCATCTTTTAAACACAGTTATATCTGTATTTTAAAATCAGTTATATCTGGTTCATCTGCCTCTGTCATGGTCCAACGCAGTGCTTATGGTGTCTGCAGTGTGGGAGATGCAGGAAAAGGTTCCTGTGCTGGTGATTTTTGTCCTTCAAGAGACCAAACACTACCACGTGCCACAAAAAAGGGGGTATCGCAGCCCTGCTAATCCCTCTGCACAGCCAATGCTTTTCCATACTTACCATTTTATCACTCCCCATTCTGTCTCCTTCCTGTTGTCTCTCCTGCCCCAGCCTTCATCAAATTTCCTTTTTTTGTCTTTTCTCTGCAAAAAACATTTGTCTGGCATGTTGAAAGACTCGTGGGAAGTGTATTGTCTCATGTATTTGTGCATGAGGAGGCCAAGGCAGGGGCTGCTACGTTATAACATTATTTCTTGTATGTAAGTACTGTAATTAGGGTATTGCATGTAACACTTACTGACAGTATATTCCAATTCCACTGCTAGACTAAAAGGAATTAATATTAGGTCTAAAGACATTCAGATTACTGTCCATGGTAACTCCTTTCTGCAATCATTTATTACAAAGCTTCCTACTGTTCTGTGCAGTCTTGTTCTGTGCACTTGCAGACATCAAGCAAAAGAAAGTACTTCAACACGGAAATTAAACCCAGCTTTTTTTGTGTAATTTCAAGCAAGTGATTGCCTGTTTTAAAGCTGTACCCAAAATATCCTTTTTTTTTTTTCTTTTTTTTTTTTCTGCGCAATAATAGGGCTAGATGAGAGCAGTGGGAAGATTTTGCACACTTGGCCTTGTAGCATAGATTTTCTGTCTCTTCCTTTCTGCATGAAATCTTGTAAACTTTACTACCAGCCACCTCTGTTTCGTCTTTTAGATGCTATTTCCACAATCCCCACTTCAGAAATATCTACCCACCTGTATCTCTCTGCTGTCTTGGCTCTTGTCAAATTGTAGACCCTCATTTAAGCCACACTCTTCCCCCAGAGCTGGACTAAGTCCGTTGTCTTTATCTGAATGACAGGGATCAGCAAATTATTTTTCACATCGGGCTGAACAGGCTGCCAGTTCTTCCAGTCATCACTGGCCTCCTGTTTCAACAGAACTGACAATAAAGAAGTTCTGGCTATTCCACTGTAACAGATAAAAATCTTTATTTCATGAGTAACAGTAAGAAAACTGCCAGGTAAAGTCAAACGCTTCCAGGGAGTGAAAAGAAACCCTGTCTGAATGACTTGAATGACAGATCCACTTTCTTCATGAGGTAGATAAAACATACTGTGCCAACTTATGTGCCAGTGCCATCTGGAAGCTGCACAAAATCACCTGCCCCGGTGCAAGAACATCCACTACCTTCCTCCCTTGCTCCCATCCCTTCTTGCACACACGGTGGTTGCACAGCATGGCACAAATACTATTATATAGGTAATTGCTACTGTCATTCTCTGTGAACAATTTATGACTTGTTTTCCTGGCATGGTCTGAAGGCAAAGACAACTGACGCCTTGGAATATACCCTCTATCCCTTATCGTTAAAAATATCTATCTATTAGAATAGAATAGAATAGAATAGAATAGAATAGAATAGAATAGAAGAATAGAATATTTTGGTTGGAAAGGACTTACAATGATCATTTTGTCCAACTGTCTGACCAGTTCAGGGCTGACCAAAAGTTAAAGCATGCTATTAAGGGCATTGTCCAAACGTCTCTTAAACACTGACAGTCTTGGGGCCTGCACTGTCATTTTCTGAGTCATACCCTCTTTCTGTTTTCCTTGTTTTCCAGACATGGAGAAAGAGGCAAAGAGTTTAGAGCTTCTGAGAATATCCTTGTTACCTTCTACTAAGCACAGACATTTCTGCTCAAGGGACAAGGAATTAAAGGACAAAGGTTTTCCTTGTGTGCATCAGCAGACAACCACATCCTACTGATGTGAGATTACAGACCCTTTCTACAGTGGTAATAAATCTTCCAAGTCAATTGGATGAAGAGAGCACCTGAACATGATAGTAGCACATGGTGCTACACAGAACCCTGAGAGCCTTGTGACATGCAGGGCATGTCCAGTGTGTCTCCCGTCATCAGATCCTGTATTTATGTGACTTAGTTACTTTGTAAATGCTAATGAAGAAAAAGGACCCTCTCAATGTGTGAGGTTCCCTTTCAATACCTCCCAACATTTACATGCAGACACTGTCTGTCTTCAGCTTGTAACAGATACCAAATTGTCTAAATTAATCTTCACTAAAAAGCCATCCTCTTACTTGTGTTTCTTAAACATGCCTTTCTTTTCCTGACTACCATCAGAACTGTTCTTTCACCAAAGGGAAAGTAATAAGCAGAAATTTTACAGATGTCAGACACAAGCACTGGCATTGCAGCAAAATGTTATTTACCAACCCAAGGAATTTATGTTTTAACCAGCAGTTAAATCCTTCTGGGGAGTTACATCCTCAATGCAGATTTTTTATCTTTCCTGTAGAAAGGCTTTTGCTTTCTGTAGCATTCTGTAGTATTCTGCAGAATAATTTCTAAGGAAGGTTTTCCATTTTTTAGCCCTATTCAGCTCTAAAAGGTTTTGCTATAAGTATTAGGACTCCTAAATGATTCCACTACTGCTGCTGTTCATCTTTGAGGAGCTGTCAATGCGAGTCTCTGAAGATGCAGGTTGTTACTGCTCTACGACAAAAAAGACTGAAGGATCATAGTTTGCATTCCTCTGTGGCTGCTCCTGGGTTGTCTCTGAGCACCTGTACATAGCTTTTGTTTCCTATAGGCCTGCACAATGTTACCACCAAAGAGAGAGAGCTCCAAACATTAGGCATGCACTTCAAAAGGGAAGACGATGTTTTTCCATTACCTTCCTGTGGTGTCTTGGTGCTATTTCTTTCTTGAAGAGGATGGCTCAAGGGGCCTGTTGAAAGATACAATTCTCTTTTCCACGTCCAGCTAAAACCTAGCTGAGCCTGATAATAAATGCAAATGGTATTTGGGCTGTTGTCCCATTCAAAATGAGGTGATTAGCCTCCATTCTGTCCTCAGTTACCAGGTGTTCACATTACATAGTTATACTGTACTGGTCTCTGCAGAGTTATTAAAACCAGACAATCCCCTCTTTCCTTAGCAATGATCTACAGGTCAATGTAGTGGCATGGGATTGGAGGGATGTAGGAACTGATGAAACTTTCTGTCCAGTTAAATAGTTATATCTCGTTTTCTTTTTACATCTCCAGCTGCCGTATACAAAGCTGGATTCCTGTCTGCAAACAAACTAAGGTTTTGGCTGAGCAATTTCCAGTTTTCAGAATTACAAGCCACTCTGATCTTTCTCTGGAGTATCAAACTCACATGAGCTGAAATAATTAAGCCTCTGCATTTTACCAGCCCTTCCTGAGGAGTGCTGGGAGGAAGCAACTCACAGGAAGGTACTAACTCTTTTGTCTCTTTCACAGGATCTGTATCCATCTCCATTTTTCATTGTTGACCATGACTTCTCTAACCTCATACAGCTGGCACAGGGATTTTCAATTACTGTAACTAACGACTGAATGAATTCCCTGAAGTTTCTTCCTTGCAGCAGGTTTTCTTCTAAGGCTAGATCCATTCTCCTAGTTCTGCCTAATCCAGTTTTCAGTGGGCTTTAAAAGGTCTCTTTGACTGGACATTGCAGGCCACATAGTCTGTGTAGTAATCTCTCTAGGTGCTTGGGATTTTGGGGTGGTTGAATGGGTGTATATATTTTTTTTTTTTACTTTGGCATATAAAACAGCACCTGAACTCCAAAGATTTCTTTTATTTTGCCTTTTTTTTTTTTTATAAATTAATCCTTTACTCAGGAAAGTGTCTCTCCTTTTCTAATTATGAGGAAGCTATTTGTCCCATGAGGAAGCTATTTGTCCCAGTCACAATCTCATTTTATTTCTGTTTTGGAACAGTTTTCTGTTTTTGAATTAATGTGTCTGACGTGTGCTATTTGCAACTCATTTATTATCCTATGAAAGCTATTCCTCCAGTTTATTATTGTTATTTCCCTCCCAGTTACTCACAGACACTCCTTTGTAGAGTGCATGTAATAGGTTTTGGCAAAACATTGACTTTTTTTTTCAAAACTTCATTCTGTTATTTAGCTTTTTCAAAGACACTCCAATATTCTACTGCCATTTCAGCTGTATGAGGTGATGTTGATTAGCAGTGATAGGTGTAATGTTCATGCTAGTCAGTCATTCAGCTCTTCCATGTCTGCATATTTGGTGAGTGACATGACCTTTCCATCTAGTTGCCTTGCAAAAGGTCTGTTGTTCTCAAAACTTCTTCCTTTGGGTAGGAAAACAGAATATTCCTTCCCATGAGCTTTTCAGCAGATGCCATTTCATGGAAGATCTCATTTAAGGCGGGAAGAGTGCCTTTGTCACATCTTATTTTTGTGGTGTTACATCCATGTCTAGGTACTGATGTAGTTCTCATGATATTAAGGAGCTCATGCTTTCGGCTTACGTAAAACCAACACAGGATCTCTGAGGAGGGTCTGGTGTGCTGGTTTGTTGGTATCTGTGTGTCTACACACATTATGCATAGTTACAGCTCTTCAAGAGCTGTGATAAAACTTCCTGGTGAAGCAGACATTCGAGAATCCATTTACAAAGAAACTTTTGAAAAGACTTAGGAAAATCACCTTTCGAGTATTTAATGTTTCCCAAAAGATCTGGGTAATTTTTTTTTGATGGAATAGTTTATTTATTAAAAAATGCAATCTAGCTTGCCCAATATAATTGAGATATTTCAACTAAATTCACAAAAGAATTGCAATCAGTTAATGCAAGCATTCTGTCAAAGCAATTAATTTCATCCCAAAGGTGAAGCCTACATTTGCTTAGGTGAATATCAACTTAAACCAGCCTATTGTTCCCCTCTGACTGTCTAGGAAACTTTAGCCAATAGCTTAAATATAGATATTCTCAGTGTAAATGTGTGGTTACAGGGAATAAGTCCCAGATGAGCCAGCCAATGGGAAAACAGGGGCTTTTTGTTCAAGAGGCTTTAACAGCACATAACAAGATCTGAGAAGCTTACATGTTTTGTTGAAAAAAGTCAGAGGATGAGACAGATTGGGACAGACGAGGTTAAAAAAGTTATTCAAGGTCATTTAGCAGCTTAATGGCAGGGCCGAAAGCAGAGCAAGGTCAGTGCTTCATTCTCCAAACCAAATCGTTTCCCCTAATTATTTATGAAGTTTCTTGGCATTGGGCAGGACTGAGAGAGGGGAAAGGCAGCCCACACTGCGAAGGACTGAACACAGAGGAGACAAAAGAGGTGAATGACTTCATGGTGATCTTTCGGCCCATTGTTAGTTTCTCTTTGTGGGCATTTTGAAAGAAATAACTTGTTAAATAGGACTTGAATGAGTCGGAGCTGTAAACAGAGACACTGGCAGGATGCTTTAGATTCAGAAGCAACAGACGAGAGAGATACAAGGAGGTGAAGGGAGTAGAAAACTGGACAATGAAGAAAGGAGTGAAAGGAGAGAACAGTGGTAAGATTGAAAGGGAATGGTACAAGGACTGTCCAAATAGGTATAGCAAAGACAGGGAGAGAAAACAAAAAATCTATGTTAACAACAGTTAAGATCATGAAGATTAGAAGAAAGTGGTCTTTTGGCCTGTCATCCACAGGCACAACTCCAGCAATTCCTGTGGGTTCAGAACTGACCTTGCCACCTATGCAAGGATACGAAGCCAAAACTGTTCTTTGAAAACTCTTCAGCTTCAGACTGGCTAGTATCTCTGGCTGATTATACCAGGCTGAAATCTAAATTTTCAGATTGAGTACTTCATATATTTCACATGTAATGCTGCATTGCAAGAACAATTTCTTCAGGATGTTTGGAAAAAATGCAAAGGAGGGTTCTGCACATTCCTGCTGTGAGAGTTCCATCTAAGAAATTCCATAAAAACATAAGGCCGTAAGAAGTTCCATCTAAACATGAGGAGAACTTCTTTACTTTGCAGGTGGCAGAGCACTGGAACAGACTGCCCGGGGAGGTGGTGGAGTCTGTCTCTGGAGACATTCAAAACCCACCTGGACATCTTCCTGTGCAACCTGCTCTGGGCAGATGTGCTTTGGCACGGGGGTTGGACTAGATGATCTCCAGAGCTCCCTTCCAACCCCATACCATTCTGTCATCTGTGAGGAACACTGCTGGGCAAGGAGACTGTGGGAGCCTGTGACATGATTTTGAAATTGAAATTTAGGAATCCAAAATAATCTGCAATAAAATTTACTGGACAATTCTGGATTTAAACCCAGAAGCCACAATTATATGCATACAAAATGATTAATTTCTCCTCTTTCTCTATGAGGCTGGCACTAGGCTTTGTTGTGTGATTTCTGAGCACCTGTACATCCAGCAACACAAGACTGGCCCAGCTCTAGTGAATTTAGCTCTAGTGAAGTTCTCTATAGAGAAGCAAGAAATTTAATTATGAGCTCAGAAAAAAAATCCAGTTGATATATTCAAAGGTGTTAACAGGAAGAGAAAAAAAACCTTTTACATTAATGAAATCATCTTTTCAGATATAATTTCATCAGCATGAAAATATATTTCTAAGTTTTTCTTGGTTGCATTTTAGCAGTGGAAACTTATTTCTCTGTGCTTGGCATCTTCTTTTGTTAGTTTTACTCACAATTATGGGGAGAAAAATGTGTCTTTGTATGTATTTCCCAATGGGAATATGTCTGCATGTAAATAGGGATCCAGTTTTAAAGATTAATAGAATAGAATAATCTAGTCCAACTGCTGGACCAATTCAGAGCTGACCAAAAGTTAAAGCATGTTACTAAGGGCATGGTCCAAATGCCTCTTAAGCACTGTCAGACTTAGGGTGTTAACCATCTCTCTAGGAAGCCTGTTCCAGTGTTTCACCACCCTTGGTAAAGAAATGCTTCCTAATGTCCAGTCTAAACCTCCCTGGTGCAGCTTTGAACCACTCTCATGTGCCTTTTCACTGAATACCACGGTGAAGATCTCAGCATCTCCCTCTCCACTTCCCCTGCTAAGGAAGCCGTAAAGAGCAATGAGGTTGCCCTTCAGCCTTCTTTCCTCCAAACTAGTCAAACCCTAAGACCATAGCCACTCCTCATAGAACATTCCTTCTAGCCCTTTCACCAACTTTGTTGCCCTCCTCTGGACAAACTCAAGTACCTGAACATCTTTCTTAAATTGTGGAGCCCAGAACTGCACGCAGTGTTCAAGGTGAGGCTGCACCTCTTTTTGCCAGCTGGTAAGAATAAAGAGACAATTTCTTTACCTGCAAGGAGATGCAAGAAAGGTGAGAGGCAGCCTGTCCTTTCTGCTCGAGGCTTGGTTATGTAGATGAACAGAAGGGGAGCAGGTTGAACAGTATAGGGCAGAACCTGAGCAGCCTGTCTCCCCTTCCCCTTGTGCTTTCCACTTGTTCTGCAGAACAATAGCTATGTCTGGGCCAGTATCCCTGTTCAAGTTACAAGATGGCTGGAAGTTCTGGAGAAGGACATTAAAGTCCTTCAAATCTATGCAGACAAAATTTCTGGGTGGAAAAAGCAGATATACGTGAGGAAGTGTAGATGCTTGGTGGCCCTGTGGCTTCTTGCAACGCAGAGAGTCATTCCTCACTAGTGCACAAATGAACTTCTGTTTAATAACTTCTCTCCATAACATTGTTTCTGAACCTAGCAACCAAAACAGGTTAGCTGTTGTACACATACATTGGGGTATTCAGTTCTTGTCCCCGAGGAGATAAAACTTGAACAGGAAAGAGAGGGGGGCAGATTAAACATGGTGAAAAGTGCATGATATTAAGAGTGAGAGATTGGCTGCCTGTGAGGACTATGCTGGTTGAGGGTGCTCCCAATGACAGTAGCTTTCATTCCCATTGACAGTGAGTTTCAGCTCACTTTAACCTGCGTGAGCTGAAAGGGCAGATGAGAAGGGAGAAGGCAGTGTAGACCAAAATCTTGGCTAAGGGATGAACAACTCCAAACTTTGAATCAATTGTGAGCCACGAGTTCTGACTTATCCCAAGGCTTTTTGAGAAAATTAAATGAGGTCTTGGGAGATAATGCTGGAAGAGATTTCAAAGAAGTGGTTTATCCTACAGCCCATTTCTCTAAGGCAGGATCAGTTGTTCTCGTGGAGAATTAAATCATACCTGCCTCAGCTGTTTAGGAGAGACTCCAGTAGTGGAGGTTTCACAGATTCTTCAACAAGACTCTCTAGCACAAATTTAATCACATCAGATGAAAGTCTCCTCTGATGGGCAACCTGAAGCTGTCTTAGTGCTTGAAACCAATTACTCTTTGTCCTATCATCAGCAGACATGAACAACTCTTTTTCTCCTCTGCAGCTACTTTGTAAGTAAACAAACTAAAAAAAAAACACTATTTCTACACTCTTTCCTCAGCACTCTTCTTTTCTACAGCTCTGATCGGGCTTTTTGTTCTTCTGTGGACATGCACAATTGATCCAGTTGGTAAAATTGGTTTAGGAAAGAGGAGAAAGCAAATGATATCTTGATATAAACCTAAGTCAATGATGGATTAAATATTAAAAAATCTAAATATATTAAAGAAGTCAATAGCAAGAAACATTTCCTGTCCACCTCTTCTCTTGCCCAGACATGCCACATCCATGCAGCTCAATTGATCCTTCTCCTTTTACTCCAGCAGCTGTGAGGTTTGTCAGCCCTTTTGTGGCAATTACTTTAATTCCCTGGAATCAAAGCACCTGCTAGAGAAGTGGCTTGTTTTACAAAATCAAGGCCTATTGAAACATTTTAAGGAAAACAGTTGTTTCATTCTGTAAAGATACCAATCTTCATTTGAGTCAAGGAGAGAAGATAAAGGGGGAAAGTTTGACATTTGACTTCAGTCTGGAATGCAGGTAAAGGCTTGAAATATAAACTCCAAGATGAACAGATTTGATTAAGATATCATTTTAAACTACTGTCCTTTTTTTCGTTATTTATTTGTAGCTGTGAAAGAAAGACAAATAGCCTTATCTTTTCCCTTGGACAAAAAAAAATGCAAGCTGGCAGCTTCTGCTGAGAAATTCTGAGTGACTTTGATGGCTACCATGAAAGCATGTTGGTTTGTTTGATCTTTTGTTGACTAACTGCAGATTTGGGGATGTTACAATATATGCTTACATAACGTAGGCTAGCTGCAAAGCCTCACCTCGGGTGAAAAGACACAGCTGGTTTTAAAAGCAAGCTAGGCCAGGATAAAAAGAAAAAGAAGTTACACAACATGTTATGAAGTTTCAAAGGTAATGCATGGGTTATATGGCCAGCATATATAAGGACAAAAAGGCTGTATACCATCAGAAAGTAGTGCAAATAAACTGGGATCTGATGGGATCCCTTGTAGTTTGAAGCCAACTGAGTATTCGGTATAGAGCCAAAAAGCATGCCCTTTGAGGGTTATTTGTTAAAGAGAAAAGCTAATACAAATATAATCACCAAAGTCCTAGACTAATCCTTCTCTGGAAAATTTGCTTTTACACTTTCTTTCTCATTGCACTGTCCTAGGCCCAGCCTCCTCCCACCAGCTAGATTTTCTAATGCTGATGCTGGGACTGAAACCATTAGTGCCCTGGGAAGTAACCAGCTAATCACTAGTATTGATTACCTAGATACATGTGATTAAAGTATCCAGCCACCCTGCACCACCACTGTCTTCAGCTATGAAGAACAATGCAGCTGGGTGGTGGACTAGATTCACAGAAAAAGTCATATAGCATTATAGCAGATGCTATAGTGCTTTTGCCTGCTTCAGGGAGGTTGGAGTCCTCTCCTAACTGGTGCATGTGGACCTGCAGGCACCTAAGAACTGTATTTACAGGAGCCAGAAATATAATGGAAGTAAGACCTCTAACAGAAGAAAGCGCTAAGGACAGAGGCAGACCTTAAACCGTGTTCACAATAGTTTCTGTTACTCTGTCCCTCTATAAAGGGACAAAACTCTTAAATGGGCATCTGCAAGGCAGTTTCTAAAATAGCAAGCAACTTCACAGAAAAGGGATGTTTTTCTACAAGGGATTGCTGCTGAGGTTCTTACATCCATGCATGAAAGAAAGACATCTATCCATTTACAGTGCTAAGGGACATGGTGTAGGGGATGACTTTGTAGAGTAGGGTAGAAGGTTGGACTCGGTGATCCCAAGGGTCTCTTCCAACCTAGACAATTCTATGATTCTATGATGAGGTTCAGGGCGGTTATTTCCATTTATATGTAGTCTGGTCTTCTGCATAGAAAGGCCCCACCAGGCACATGAATTGAATCTATGTCCAGAAATGTAGTTTGGGACCCTCACATCCACCTATGACAGCATTTGGGGTCTAGTACAACAGAAGTTTCTGGTTTGTCTCCCACAAAAAGGCATCTGGTGCACTAAGTCTACTCTGTAAACTGGGTAAACTCTGTGGACTCTGCGGTAAAGGGAGTGATGGGGGTTGCTTCAGAATTGCACAACTGCTCCAAACCAAAATACTAAAGAAAATTGCCAAAGTTTACAGAAAGAGAGAGGGGCCAGTCCACTTCTCTTTAAAGCACAGAATGTCCTTTGAAACCACAGTGGTGAAGGCTCTTGCCAAGGACCATGAGTTCAAGATGCCCCCCTGCCTGAGGTAAACCATCTTGATATCGTACTGCTTGACACTAAGTGTCATTATCCCCATCCTTTTGTTGTGTTTGAAGTGGAAATCAGTTCAAGTCATTTTACTTCATATCAACTGTAATGCCTTGTTGCTACTTCCTGGACAGTTGATGCCAGGGAAGAGCACCTAATGGGCCACTGGGTCTGCGTGATGGTTTTCAATTAACCACATCTTTTTGAAGATATAACCTTTGCCACTGACTCCAGAAGACCTTTGGATCTGGGTCTGACTTGCTGAAATAACCAAGATAAAATACTCAGATTTTTGCAGTGTTGATTTTAAACCACAACCACTGATTATATAGAATTTTATCATAATTGGTAAAATCCTGTTTTTCAGTGTCTTTATGCTATATTGAGTGGTTACATTTTGTGGATATAAGCTATCTGTTGTTCCATTCATAAAAACAACAATTAAATTTGATGTATTCTTTGGAAAAGTGAGATTTAAGAAACCCTGTATAGTCTGTCCATGACTCATCCTTAAAACTTCTTATGCAAGTGGTGACAAACTATGTTGGTAAACAGAGAGAGTGAGAGGAAGAACTTTCCAATTGTGAAGAAGGTTATTTTCAAATTTACTATATGAAGATGAATGCATAACTTAACAGAAATGACTCCCCTAGAGCTGAAACATTCATTAAACTCCATATAGACACTGTCTTCTTTGGTTTTTGGGAAAACCATCTTGGAGCTTGTCAGAATGAGAACTGCATATGGCATTCAAAACATTACAGCTTGGACTGTGGGCCAATACAGGTGTCCCAGTTTCAAGTAAAACCAAATCAATTTTGTGTTCTGGAATTTTACATTTTAGCTAGGCCTTCCTCTAACTCTCTGAAATTAATGGCATATTGTGGAGAAAACTGCTCATTCTCAGGATGATAAGGCCAATGTTTGTGCTAAATGACAAGGAATGGAGTGCAGAGAGGCCCTTGCTTATACTTATTGCTATAACAACCAAGGTCAGACAATTTTTGTTATTTGCCCCTTAGAGGGTCTGAAACAGAAAAGCGTAGAGGGGTCCCACCTGTGGGGAGGAACGGACAGGACAAGTGACTCAAACCTGACCAACTGGGGTATTCCATCCCATCTGCCCCACACTCAGTATAAAAGCTGAGGGATCAAAGGGTCAATTTTTCTTCCTGTGATGGCCAATGTCCAAAGAGGACCCTGTCTGCTCATCTGCCTTTGATCCCAATCCGTGTGTTCCTGACTCAAGAGCTGGAATCCAGTTCCCGTCCATCTCTGAGTCCAGTCTGGGACTTTCCCAGTGCTTGCTGGTGATGGGGCTGTCATCCTGGGAGCTTGATATGGTTTTGTATATATTATATCTATTTCATTATTTTCTTCTTTTTTATTTTAATATTAATTCTTCATTAAAGTAGTTTAGTTCATTCTAAACTTTTGTATCTCCTTATCTCTTCCTCTCTTCTTTTGGGGGCAGGGGGGAAGGGCCATCTGTCGATCTGGTTCAGCTGACACCACAACATCAGGTTACCCCTTTTCAGGATGTTCTGCCTACATTCAAGTATTTTATTCTTTTTGTTTGACCTCCAAGGACAGCAAAAGCTCCCTACAAAGTTTTTTATGGAAGTGCCTGTAATTCAGCTTAGGAAGCAGGTGTTGAAGAAAAATGTGCTATTAGTGGGGATGTGCATACAGTTCTGTCTTTCTGACATTCCCAAGACGGCAGAGGGCATATATGGAGGGGATGGGGGACAGGTGAGAGGGTGGAATCTGTGAAGACTTTTTAATGAGCAGTTTTTTGTTCCCCTTGTGGGTTGAGTTTAAATGTTGCTCGGACAATTTTTTTGACAAGATATTTGCTATCTTGTTGAGTAAACACTTGGAGGAGCAGCTAAATCAATGGGAATATGTTTGACATCACTGTGAGATGTCTCAGTGGTCCCAACAGACACGCTGAAGAGCAAGCACAAAATGAACATTCAGCAAAAACTGTGAGAAGTATTTAGTTAAGCTAATTACATGAAATAGATATTTTACAATTGAAGAATGAGCAGTAATGCCCAGAAATCATCAAATAATGAGGGAACCAGCAAAAGAGCTCTGTTAAATACAGTTTCTTAACTTTACTAGAATTTGTTTAATATAAATTCCTTAACAGAGTCATAACTGTCTGCAAGACAATTCAGAGTGCCTTGGCTCTGCTTTCCCATTGCTATGCCTGGTTGAAAGTGGAAAATACACCTTACTGTGAGCAAGGATTTCTCTGAATAAACACATTTGTGTGAGTTCACTCCTATGTATAACTACCTTTCATGGTGAAAATGCAATTTCTTTTCATGAAACAAAATCTTGTTGCCCCAGGGATAAAGACAGTTTTCAGATTACATTTCATAATTCAGTCTGCAGTAGACTGGGTTTGACTGTGAGGACCCTCATGGGGATCATTTCTGCCTCCGTAGCCTGTGGGCTCTCTCCTCTGGGCAGCAACTATTTATTCAGCTTCCAAAATAAGTGAGGAAGGAAGAGATGGGACCGGTGGCCTTGAGCTGAAAATGCCCAACTGATGGATTGTGGTCAGGGGAACTAATTTCTGCGTACTGCACTCTCTGGATTTCCAGCTCTCTGCCTTGCCCAAAATGTAATACAGTCTTAGCAATTGCAAAAAAATGTATCAGAAAACACCATTTAAATTAGGCTCAGTTATGACTTTGGAAATAAAACATAACTTACATGAATTCAGCTGCAGTCTTCTGTTCCCTCGCAAAGTGCAGGGTACGCAAGGGTTCTGATACCAGTTTTTCTTATAGTACGTTTACCCCAAAACACTTCCAGTGATATCAGATTTACTGTGATGAGCATCTGTTTTAATGGCCTGAGCAAAGCTTGTTTGAATCAATGAGGAAACTCTTCTGACTTCAGTGAGCTCTGGCATAAGGCCTAAAAGAGATACCATGGGAGTTCCTGAGCCTTTTAGGTGTTATTTACAGTGATCTGCTGTTAGGGGAGCACTAAATCACAAAGTTATTTGTTGGGAATTTACATGGCAATCTACTATGCTGCTGCCACAGCTACAATACCTTTTCTGTTGCAATGATTCATGACATTTCCATATGTAATGGAAACATGCTTTATTGCGTTCTATCACTTGTCAAGTCTTATAAACACAGCTTTTTTTTTTTTTCAGTATTGTCACTTTATTTTGACTGATGTTTATATGCAAACTGGTGCGAGTGTATCTTTATACACGAATATATCACCAGATGCCCTCCTCATAGTAAAATCAAACCTATTTTTCATTCAAAGGCTGATCCTATTTACCTCTCTCAGCTCCAGTAGTTCTGGAAATTTTGCTCGAGAAAGAAATGTAGCACAAGGCTTGTTCCAGGTCCCAGTGGCCAGACTGCTATGGAATGGGAAGGGGACAATCAGCCTTGCAAAAGGGTTTGTGTAACTACATAAAGAGCTATGTTTAGGCTCCAACAGCAGAAATCTTCCATCCGTGGGGTGTTTCCACACCACTCCTGCTGTGCTGCCACTCAAGCCTTTTCCAAAACTCTACAGTATTTTCCGAAGCATTTTTCATTCCTGAGTTGTAGCCCCAGGACATTGTTTCCTCACCCTGTGATTGCAGTTGCATTTCCAAGTGGACAAAGTTACCATATACTGCTCTTCAGGCAAGGTTTTCTCGGTCCTGTTGTTGTCTGCTTTATCCAGAGAGGGAGCATGCTGCAGTACTGGTTCCCTGGACTGAGAGCTGGCGTGAAGAACATCATTGTCCAGGAACCCAGTGGGTAAAGGGAGCAAGGCAATGCATCTTGTCTGCCAGAGACAGTCTGGCAGGCAGGATCTCTGCATGCTCTGCAGGACACTGCTGTGAACATCATCAGCTTCATGTTTTTCTCAGTAATTAGCAACCTAGTGCAAACTGCAGTGCAGTATTGTGATTTAAAGGAATCCCAGAGTGATGCACAGCCTGGCAAGTGTATTGGAAAGACATCTGTTCAGCCCAGGGAGTGGAGCAGTGGTTGTTTACCTGTGGTTTGCATTTCAACCTGAGTTTATCCGTGCCTTTGATTTGTGCCTTTGATCAGAAATAGGACCAGAACAGCCCAGCCAACTGCCGCCTTGATCCCGAATGACTGTAATGCTGTGGCATGTAGTGCCAGACCTGGCAAGCCACGGGTTGAGTTTTATCTAATTGTCCTCATCAGCAGACATAAAGGCTTCCAGACTCCAGAAAAAGTCTGTGATTTTCATGTGGTTGTCTCTGCTGAGATACCCACACGGTAACACGAGCTATAGCATGGTTTATGTGTTACCAGCTTCAAGTTGTGCTGTACCTTGCAGCCAACTTAATCACAAAGTACCCCATGATGATAACTGTCATCAACACCTTCAGCACAGATGCTGGGTTGAACCTAGTGCAAGGTGATCTGGAGTCACCCCACTAAGGAACTCAAGGAATTGGACAAAAATATTAGCCATTTTCTTAAAAAGGGGGAAAGCAGCTTACTGTCAAACCCCAGGCCATGTGTAAAAGTTCAGATATAATTTATTTCATTACTGGTTTGTTTTCATCTGCCTTATATCATCTACTCTTCCCCAGCTTTATGAAAAACATTTGTCAGATATAACTAAAGTGGGAAAAACAAACCAGCCACCTTCAACCCCTCATTAGCAGCCTTATGGCTGTCAAACTCAGCTGGAGGATTGTCAGCTCCCTCTTGTGGGTAGAGGAGCACTAAATGGTACAGACTGGTGTTTCCGAGCAGCTGCAAGTCCCACGTCAGGCCTGATTTATTGTGTGATGAGTTATCTTTGTGCATGACAATGTCCACAAGGCATGAGAAGATATATGTGACCGTACACATGTGCTGGCTTGCACATACATGTGCAGAAATATATCCACCGTGGGCAAATCAAGCCAAGCTTAGCTTAGTGTGCAGAAAATCTAGTCTGTTCCATCCTTATGGGTTTGGGCAGATCATCTGTTTTACTTCGCTTGTTTTAAAACTCATCTCAAGGATGGACAGGGGAGTAGCAGTGCCCTGACTGCTGCAGCCTCCACGGTGCTGCCAGCTTTGCTGGGTGCCGCAGTGACACTTTACCCCAACTCTTGGGGTGCCCTGAGACAGGCTGTGGGCAAGACCCAACGTCAGAGCAGGAGCACGTGAGGATGGTTGGCTGGCACTGTCACCCAGACACCTCTGACAGTGGCATCCAACACACCCTCAGTGAAGGGTCTGCTCATCGTTAGGCATCAGCCAAGTGGTAGCAATGGTGAGGTGCCTGTTAGCACTCAGACATACCTCTTAGCAAGAAAGTGGGAGTGTTTTCTGGTGTTACTGTGGCTGCCAAACGTACCATAGGTTTACCAAGAAGGCTCATTTTGGTTTCCTGTGGCTCAGAAATACCTGTGCATGCTTTTTGGCTCACCTAAATCTGGATGAAGCTTTGTGGACGCACTCATTTCTTCAGTGTGCAAATAGGGATCACTAACAGAAGATATACTTGGAACACTCACCCTCCTCTTGGTGGTGTTATATCCAGACTCTCATGACACTAATGGTTATGTTTGGAAAAAGTGCTTTGTCTCCAAACATTTATAAAGTGCTGCTAAAAGGATGCTAGTTGGGAGGCTGTCTGGTTTTGAGTCTTCTGGTGCTGGTTGTAGATCAAGGTTGTGGTCTCTAATTAGCTGATTATAGGACATAAACGTTGTGGAGCTTATAAAGCATACAGAAATCTATAGCACAATACAGGTGTATATTAGGTGTATATGTGTATTTTTCCAGGATGATTTTTCCACACAAACAGTTGATTTTATGACCGCTTCAGTGATCTTAGTGGGAATATCTGTTAATATCCACAATTCCCACAGCTTCCCAGAACCTAAGAGCACTTTTTATGTTGGGAAGTGTAGAGCTAGGTAGTAAGTTCATGGATGAGGAGGATGGAAGAATGCCACACATTAGAGAAAATTCAAGGTATTACAGCTTAGAATCATGGAATCATAGATTCCTAAATAACACCTAACCTATTAATAGTCCTAAACCAGAGATTTTTAGACTGAAATTTTACCACAGATACTCTGATTTTTCTTCCTTCTCAAATAAAGTGGTCAATGTGGGGGTAATATGTAACAAGGTGCAGAGACCCTCCTGAGCAAATGTTTTTAACTCCTGACAACACGAGGTGAAATTGGGAGACACAGCAGTGTGCCTTATGTGCAAAATATTTTCCAGGAGAAGGTCCAGGTAAAGAAGAGGGAAAAAAACCTCTTGAGAATCAGTCAAATATAATGGGATTTCAGGGTCCATAGCCTTTCATCATTATAATGTGGATTTATGCTGAAAGCCTGTGTTTATATATGATGCCAGCTCTTAAGCTAGGTAAGGAACGTGGTGCAAATGCTAATTACATATTTCTACTGAGGCAAAACTTAGACATAATGTTTCCCTGACAGGTGATCAAAACATCTCAGCAACTATCAAACTCCGTTTCCTACTGTCAGAAATAGTGCTGTTATCTAGACTGGGAGCTATTAACACTATGTTATTGCACTGCCATTCACAGAGCCCTAGGGAGGATGTTTTTTTTTTCTTAAATTGCAATCCGTCAGGCGTGAATGAAGATCTTTATAGGCCGAAAGATAACAGCTGATGTCTTCCCTCCTGCTCTCAGACAGGGAAAGTAATATCCTACATAATGGAACAAGGGAGCCGTAGTAGCTCCATCAAGAAAGAAGAGAGAAGGGAGTAGATTGTATTTCAGGTGTAAGTGTTGAGCTATTATGTTTCATGGAGTAATGATGTCCTACCCTGTACGACAGAGTAGAAAGAGGCTTTTTATTCTGCCCCTGGGGGCATGGCAGGGCTGTAATCACATTCCCATTGTGTGTGGAGACCCGGGGATGCAGAAGCCACAATCTGTTTTCCTACTTCAACTTATCTGCCAGAAGGGGAAAAGTTTACACTCTGACAGTGAAGACAAGCCTTTCTGAATGTAGTATTTGTTTTGGCTGGTAGAAGTAGCCCTAGTTAACTAAAATGGCAAAGTTATTAAAGAGCCACAGGAATGGGGTGGGCAGGGCATGTCTTATTTCAGTCAAGGCTGGTCTTTGAATAACCAGCTCCTGTAGTGTTTATGGAGTGATCTTTAATAATTTGTGTTTCTGTAGTGGGTTAAAAATTGCGCTTTTAAGTTTCTGGCGATTTGCTGGAAGAGCTACAATCAATGGTACTGGTACCATTTGGGTCCCCACATCCCCAGCCTGGGATACACTCCTTCAGCCCTGCTGCTGAAATTATCATTGTCTTAGCAGTCATGAGGAAGCTGAAAGAACAGTAAATTTGGACCACGACAAGCCAACACCAAAGGCCCTGCTTTGATCACGGCTCAGATAGATGGAGTAGCTCAGGTGTCCTAGTGATGTCACCACAGCAGGCTGGAGGTCTGAAGATCACAGTCTTGCTGCTCTGCTTCCTAAGTAGGCTTTGACACCTTTCCTGAGCTGTGTGTTGCTATCAATACATGGCTAAAGAAGACAAGTCAGCAACAATAGAGTGGACACAGACAACTGGTGTCAGAAAAGCCTCATGTAGTTCATACCAGAGAAGGAGAGAAGTATGAATAACCTGGGTTACCTGAAAGTAGCATATTAATGACATTTTTCTGCCTTTCCACACCAAATCTTGCCAGATGCCCAAAACAGAATGACCATTGCTGCCAAAGCACCACTTGTAAGTTCACACTCCAAGATCAAGTTGCATCTGTGCAACTACTGAAAGATTTTTTTAGATATTTCTTTCTCTTCTGGTGGTATCACCAGTGAATTCTTCCACTGAATAGATATCAAAGAGAAGATTGTGGTTTTCCTCACAAAGGAAGTGATAAAAGAATGAGAGTTTGTTCTGCTCTTCCCCATGATACAATGAACGGCTGAAGTCAGGTTAGCTCATTACTTCAAAACAGAAATCTTTCTTTTTGCTCTCTGAAACACTTTACAGTTATATTTTGCTGTAATTTATCTGTAAAATTACCTTCACCTGTAATTTGAGACACCTGTTCACCCACCTACTCACTCACAGAAATGAGGCACAGTTAAACACCACTTTGAACAGGAACACGAAAATGTGTTTCTCTAAAAGTGAGAGAGCCAACAAGTCCAAAGTCATCTCTGAGGGGTGAGAACAGCTGTATCTTCCTTTGCAGGCTTTGGCCTTTCATCCGTCTTTAACAAAGACTTCAGAAAAACTGATTTGAATGCTAAATATGACTTTAAGTAGATGTGGGAGAAATGTGCAGATAGAGAGATTTCCTTTAAGGAGATGTGGAAAACTCTGCTTCATTCTCTATGGAAGTTTCTGTTGGTGTTACTGCAGGGCAGGGTATGGTAATATTATTCATTGAAAATGGGTTGCACCCAAGATGATTTCTGCAAGACAGATGCTTTCAGGCTACCACCTGGTGGTACCTTCAGCCCACTTAGACTCCATACTCTAAATGGAGTGTAAAATAAAAAACTAGTTACATTTAAAAATTAATCACCTTGAGACTTTGGCAGATGGTTTTGGAGGCTACCTTTTGCACTATGCATTTTGTCAGGTGCTGCTTCTTCTGTTTTAACCCTTTCCACTCCTTTTTCATCCCCCATCATTAACATTGTAGCTAAATTGCCAGACATATAAGTGCTATTTTCCATTACAGTTGCTGTGTTACCAAATAAGTGCAAGTTTGAAGGAGAAACATGAATTTAATTCCATTGAGACAGATGTTTCTGCTATGAGGAATTAGCACTCAAGGCTTCCTTTCTCTTACTCAAAACAAATAGCAGTGTTGCAAGCACTGTTCTGTAATTAGTATGTGATTGCTCTGTACATTCTTTGTGCTAAAACTTTTACACATTAGGGCATCTTCTATTTTGGAGCACTGTTTAATAGAGCAAAAAATCTCACTTGCTAATAACTGTTTGTAATTTCTTAAATAAATACATGAAATTAATTTCTTAAGTAAATTCTGTGCTCTTCAAAAAAGGGAGAAAAGTTTTCTTAATCCAAAATGTTAGATGATCTAAAGTCTATGTAGCTGGAGGAGTCTACAGAACTATTAATCTGGCAGATGTAGGCAACTGTTCCAGGGTGGTTGAATCACTTACTGTGCTCTTTTGACTGTGTTGATGGCACCTCCGCCTGTCCTGTAAAAGAAACCTGATTCACACATAGACGTCTATGTTATACATCTCAATTAGGTGTCTTAACCCACAGGCTGAATTTCTCCTTGATGGAATTATTTGGCTGCTTCAGTGAAGGGTCTTTTGCAGAGAAGCAGGGTCCTGAGAAAACCACACAGGACCAGCAGAAGTGGCAATGTCCTGGAGACCTGCGCCTTTTTGAGGTGGCAGCTGGAGGCCATCTGGATGGTGCAAGACCATCTTGAGTGACAAAAACGCCCATGTTTTGGCAGTGAAATGGAGTGCCAGGTGTCTGCTGTCAATGGGAAAAATTACCCTCTAAAGATGCTTGTCTCTGCTGTGTACGGCATGAGTCTAGATGGCCAGCTTAGATTAGACTTCCAGCTTTTAGCTGGTGAAATGAATCTCACTTTATGAAAAATTGGAGTGCTAATGATTCAAAAGTGTCATTTATATTTGCATTGTAGAGCCACTTAGCATCCCAGCCAACATAACTCCATTCTACTGGGGCCTCCCCAAATAAAAAACAAGTGGGCTTTTTGTCTAAACAAAAGCTCAAATACATTTTAATATGCATATGCACACTCAAGAGAAACGAGGAACGACTGTAGTCTTCTTCCTTTAGATTCAGAAATGAAACAGAGAGGAGTGAAGTGATTTGCCTAGAATGACAAAGAAATCTTAGGACAGGAGAAAGAACTCTATGTGGCTTTCCTGTCCTTGGTTCCATGTCTTAATCACAAAATTGGTTTTTTTCTTTCCTTAACATAACAAAATTCTTAAAGCAAAATCTGTATATAAATCTTGTCTGAGTAAATGCCTGTTCTCTACAAACCATATTCAATGGCCCATGTTAGGCTTCTAAAAATAGATGGGTAATAAGAGACCCCTTTCCTTTAATAGACATATATAACATGGAAAAAGCAAGATTTTGTATGTTACATGTTTGTGAGCCTTTATTTCAGTCAAATGATTTAGATTTAATGAAGAAGAGTCTCACCACAGATATATATTTGCAGTGCCATGACAATCCATGATAGAAGTAAGCAATAAGTAACCTCAAAGAACATTGTCCTGACATTTTTTTTGTGACAGAAGCAAATACATGGCTTTATTCTGGCAGGATGCAAGAGCAACCACAGGTTTTTGAAAAATATGCAAGGATCACCCTGAAAAAGTGTTGGATTAGTATATTTTTTTTTTTGCAGCAGATCATCAGGCCCCATTCTTTGAGGTGCTTATGAATTTTATCATGTTTTTAATTTGAATTCATTCAAATTTCTTGTGATATTTTGAGGCATCACAACACCCATAACCTTAATCCTATGGGGTCTTCTCTGCTAGAGTCCCAGGAAGAGAGTCAAAGGCTTATGAAGTCATGTAGCTTTCTAACAAAGGAAACAGATTTACCATAGTATTTTAATAATTTTTAGTACTTTGCTTACAAAGTGGTATATGGATAGAGAAATATACATTGGTAAGATATTGGTTATAATGGAAACTTTGCCTAGCTAAGAATGGAATTTTTCCCAAAGTCTAGAATTGACTGTAACCTTATTGTTTCATGAACTCTGGTGTGAAACCTGAAGCAGAGACTATTGACATTTGTCAGGCTGATTTTTTGCCCCAGGAGTCTCAAGGAAATAATTTCCCTGGTACTATTTATGGTTCTGCCAATGATGTGACATCTGTGTTGTATGTGTATGTGTGGGCAGCCCAAAGCTACCCTGTCCTTTCTTAGTGCCAAAATGCATTGCAAACACATTGCTGTTGCATTGCTTGTTATCACCTCTTTGACTTTCGTCCTTTAATTTCTTTCCTGATTTCTCCTTTCTGCTGATAAAATTTAGAAAAATGTGGACCTCATTTCTCTAAAAAGGTAAGCATGGTGAGGAATCTTTGCTTTAAGAAGATATAATCTTCTCTAGTGTGAAAGACCATAATGTGCCCTATTTTTAAAATACTGGCATGGGCTGCTAAAGGGATCTTTCAATATATCCTGGCATGTAGTGGATGCTTAACACTCATTTCCCCTCATGAATCTAAGTATCAAACCCAGATGATGAAAGTTTAATCCTTTGGCACAGGTACTGCACATTGCATCTTTCAACACAATAGAGCCCATTTTCTATGGAGAAGAGGCAGTGAAAAATGCCTTGCACAGGTCTTCAGCACAGGTTCTTGGGTGGAAAACAGGAGAGGTTAGAAAAGGTGCCATTTCTGCAAATTAAGTTCCATCTCCAAGATACACATCTAGCAGGCCAAGGCATTGCTTAGCGAAAGAAGCAGAGTGCCTTAAAGCCATCTGCACAATTTCTTAAAACTTCACTTCCCTGATGGATAACAGATGGAGGAGGAAATTTATAAGTAGAAGATTAGAGCAACTCTGCTTATAAACAGGAGTACTAATCACTCTGCCTTTGCCCTGGAGACCAGATTTAATCTCAGGGTTTAACTTAATGCAACTGTCTTGTTTCTGCTGCCAACTGAGAATGTTCAAATACTCCCATGATAAGAGATACTTTGGGATGATACAAAGCTAAACATTGCTTGGCAATTGGTGATCCAACATTTAATCAATGATTACGCTCAACATAACAGGGTGAAATAATGGGCTGTGTAATCTGTGCATCCAACATTTGTCATCTCCCAGTGTTTAAATCTGTCTGCTCAATAGTTCTCCACTGCATTTGTGTTGTGTCAATAGCACCTGCACTTTGTATCCTTAGTCGATGGTTTTATTTAGGAACCTTCTAAAACACTGAATTGAAAAGCAAGAACCCTTAAAATATTGGAAATAAGGCACGGGGCAGTGAATTTTCTGCAGGAGAAGTCTTCAGGACATTCTCAACCTTTGGAAGAAGTCCCCGCGCACTGTGTAGGGGGTAGTGTGTGGAAACCAGGGGTCTGTGATCTCTGACAGTAGCCTTTGTTAAGAGCTGTGACAGAACAAAGCTGCTCATGTCCCAGCACACAGGAGAGTGTATAAGACCGGTAAACTTTGCATCCTGCCCACCTATATTTCCAGTCCTCTTAGCATAAATTATTAGGTAGTAGATTTTCCACTCTCTGTTTTCTATTTCTATACCCCAGATTTTGTGTTGTGTTCTGGAGTGTTGGGTAAAACAACAGAGGCAGCGCAGTTAGACCTATGATGAGAACTGATTTTTCAATTTGCTGCTTGAAGTGGAAATAAAAAAGGAAAATTTTCCCAGTCTGACCTGAAATGAAAACATATTAATTTTCTCATGGAAAAAAATCCAACCACTGTGCCTGCTGTACCCCTGCTAAAACAAAGTAACTCCAGGATAAATAGAAGAAATACATTCAGAATGCAAATTTTTGTTTTGCTCCTTGTTTCTGCTAGCTTTTTAGATGTTAGGCAGTTACACATCTTTACCCCACAGCACAACAAAAATTGAAATAATCCATCTTAAAAAAAAATGTAGTTGTTATGATATTTTCTCCTGGACACCCTCTTGCCATGTGTTGGAGAGCTGACCTGAGTTTACTCCTTTATTGCCAGAAGGAATTTACGGCACAAACACAGAGAGAGGTGTCTACCCTTTGAAAGATGCTGAAGTCTTGTCCTTCTTTTAGTGTTTTCTGATAGTTCACGTAGATCACTCCCTGCTCAGCTTGTCAGCAGCTTCTGTGAACTAATTTGTCCTTTCTGTGATATGGAATATCCTAGTCATCTGGGCACATGGTGCCTAAAAATTAGAAGCTGCAACACAGGTTGGCAACATCTGAGTCTGATGATAAGCCGTGATTAATCAAATGCTTGTTAAAAACAGCTTATCTAAATTTTAGGATGTTTGTGATGAATAAGCATGAGGTTCATCTTTACCAATTAGGAGAATAAATAGACTTGAGGACACTGTATTACGGAAAGCTGGGGCAATTGGTGAAACACACATTTGAGAAACTTGAACCCTTCTTTTCTCCCTAGAAATAATATCCCTGCTCAACTGATCAAAATAAAAAGAATTTGTGCAATCTCTGGTCATCCTGTGTATGAACAACAACTTAGTTCCTTTTTGCATTTTGGAGAAACAAGGGCTTAGGGAACATCTAGGACTGTGTGAGAATGTGGCTATTTAAGTCTTTTCAAGCTCATTTGACTGGAACCAAAAGAAATAGAAACAATGTTCTCTGTGTCAGGAAAATAGCTGTTCCGGAACAAGATGCCACAGAGGGACAGGATGCAATGTGAGCATGCTCTTTTTTATTTTAGACAACAGGGTCTACACAGTATGGGAAAAAATTACCAAGAAATGTCAGCAAGACCATGCATCTTATTTGCCTCTTGAAAATCCAACTCCAGGACACAAACTCATGGGAAAGCAGATGCCAGTAGTTGAGTTGCTCAAGGTGTGAGTTACTTTAAATAAGATTTGTAATAAATTAAAATTTTGGGCCTGTTCCCTGAAGACTGGCAACATTTGACGGATGGAGAATGGTTCATTGGTTATGTTATCTACTGGTGCTGACAGACCTTTAAACTTTTATCTCTTTGCTTGCTGCTTAAAGGACAGTTCCAGAACAGACTGGGATATTTCTGAAAGTAAAGGCAAGGGAAAACAGATTAAATCTCCCTGTTACAAAGCCACAGTACAATCTAGTTTGGAGGTCTGCATGGATTAAAGGAGACGTGTTCCCCCTTGTAAGCTGAAAGCTAATGAGCACAACCTTTAAATGTTACTCTCTGGAAAAGGGTACAATTTTAATAAGCTACTTTATTAATAGTAGGCACATATCTCACTGCTAAGGATCTCAAATGTCTCTTTATCAGGTAAGTTTTCACATCCAGCAAAGGGAATCTTTGAGGTTATTCTATTTTGGAAGAATGGAAATGTGTGCAAATATCTGAGTAAAATATTTCCTTTCTAGATTTGAAAAAAAAAAAATGAAAAAAATCCCAGCAAAACCCAAGTATGTCTGTAATAATCATGTTTATTCAGAGTCTGAACACTAGTAGTTTTGTAAGAGAGATTTTCTTTTTCTGGACTTCTTCTGGCTTGCACATTCTCTCCTTTTACAAAGTGTGTTTCTTTTAGACATCCTGGCCTCATAAAAGTGGCTTATTTAGAACAGACCTCACCATCTGGGGCTACTTTGCTATAGGCTAAGCTTAACTTATTAAGCATTGTCATCCAAAGACAAACAAAGAGGCTACTAATGCATTTTTGGCCTATTCTGTGTATTTCCTATTCTGTGAGCAATAAAAAAAAAAAAAAGAAGAAAGAAAAAAGAAGGAAGGAAATAAATAAAAATAGAGTGAGTTGTCTGGAATTTGCCTGCTTTAAGATGGGCTGAATTGAGTCTATGGAGGTGCTCAGCTTTGTTTGCCTGCTAACGGTAAAGAAGGAAAGGAGGAGGAAGTGTATTTTCAATTGTCTGTTGAAAACTCACCCAAAAATGTCTTGCATGTGAGTACAGAAAGGGTGAGTTACCACATCTGCTGTGGCATGTTTGACTTAAGAAATAATTTCCAGCATCTTGAGCAGTAATGACTGTTTAAGAGAGAGTGTTGAAACTGAGATGTCAGTTGTCTTCTCAGCAGCAAAACAAACTACCTTTAGTGGCATGGAAAAGCAATTGTTATGGGAGCTTAAACAGCACTTACCTGGGTATTAGTGTACTTCTTGGGGAACTTGGTGTTTTTAATGAGAAAAAGTAATTTCTCATCAAACTTCAGGTGGCTTTTGATCACCTTGTCTTCTCTGCAAGATCAGTTGCAGTGATTTAAACCACAAATATTCAAGGGGGCACTGGTGTGATTTTACCTAGAGAGATCCCGGGCAACCACTACAGACCCTGCTGGCAAGACCACAAGTGGAGCTAGGGACTGATTGCATCAATTCACCTCTTTCTCTTCTTCTTTGAAGGACAGTAATGGTATCCACCTTTCTCAATGTGCATGCACTAGTTCAGACATTATCATCTAGAAACACGGTTATTTCTAGGTAGGAAAAAATAAAGCAGGAGGTATCCTGCAGTCCTACATTGAATCCCTGGATGCAGGGGGCACCCAGGTCTCCAGAAGGGAGAGCTAGAGATGTCTCATTGCATGTAGGTAAACTGCCTATTGCACAAGTTTCCTTCTCTCCTGAAACAACCAGAACTGGCTTAGATGGGATCAGGGAGTTTTAAGAGTTTTCTTCTTTACTGAGAAAATTGGCCACATTCAAAATTTCTTGTTCATCTTTTTATAATAGATTTTTGGACTTTGAGGTGCTAAAGTCAACACTAGTGATATGGGGGACATTGCAGAAGTGTAAAATTGTATAAATCTATGTGGTTATATGAGTTCAGACACTGTGTAGTCACTCAAATATCAGAATCCAGTTTGGATCTGGTCTGAAATATATTTTCCCCTGAATCTTATCGGGATCTCAGAGGTAAAATTCCTTCATTTCTGCTGGGACCTCCATGTTTCTTGCTGCTCTCCCACATTCCCTGGGAGTGTTCTGGAGGGAAAATATCTGCTGTTGGTGTGTGGTTGCAGCTTAATATGCTATGCTTGAAATAAAACACCGAGGGAAGATTTCTTTCCGCTGTCTCATTGTGGAGAAAAGAGTTTTTGAAAAAGTTAAAGACAATACTGAGATTAGGCTGCTGTTGTTTCAGCTCAGTGGCAGACGTTGAAGCTTTGGCTGAATGCCCATCGACAGGACCAGATGTTTTAGTCTTGCACTTCCTTTGCAATGGGAAATAATGAAAACTGAGCCTTGTAAATGAAATGGGACTTTGCTGATTTAATTCATTTGTTGTGTCATTGTGATTCACATAATCAGAAAATCTCTCTGCCAGAGATTCAGACCAGCAAAACAGGAGATCATAAGGGAGCTGCTAATGGGATTTCACAGGTGCCCTCCCATCTTTTTTTCACTTCTCACATGTCATCTTTACTCACTTTACATCTTTGCTGAGAAACCTATCTGACTTTATCAATTTGCCAAAGACAGGTGCTTTCTGAGAGTTCATTTGCTATCACGTGTGAGATACAGCCCTTTTTTCTTTTACAAACCACACTACAAGAGCTCATGGAGAACGTGGATTCAAAGCACAATGCTCAGAGAAGCTGATGGCCTTCCCTGGCCCTGGAACAGGCTGCCCAGGGAGGTCATGGAGTCCTCTTCTTAGGAGATTTTCAAGACCCGCCTGGATGCAGTCCTGAGTGACATGCTCTAGATCTGGGCAATCCTGCTTCAGCAGGGGATTTGGACTAGATGATCTCTACGGTCCCTTCCAACTCTAAAAATTCAGTGAAATTCCCAGAGGTCTGTCCTGAGTGTGATGTTGAACATCACTGTGCTACCTGAAGATTTGAGTAGTACCTCAATTATTTTAGCATGATTTATCCTGCCTGACTTACGAGACCATCCTCTGTGCACAATGCAGAGAGACGCCTCCAGCTGTGATCCAGACATTTTGGTAGAATCATAGAATCACATAATTGACTAGGTTTGAAGGGACCTTTAAGATCACCTAGTCCAACCATCAACCTAGCTCTGATAAAAACCATCACTAAACCATGTCTCTAAGCACTATGTCAACCCATCTTTTAAATACCTCCAGGGATGGTGACTCAACCACTTCCCTGGGCAGCCTGTTCCAATGCTTAATAACTCTTTCAAGTGTAAAAAATCTTCCTAATATCCAATCTGAACCTCCCCTGGCAAAAATTGAGGTAATTTCCTCTTGTCCCATTGCCTGCGACTTGGTAGAAGATGCCCCCCTCTCTACACCATCCTCTCTGGGAGTTGTAGAGAGCGATAAGGTCTCCCCTTAGCCTCCTTTTCTCCAGGTTGAACAACCTCAGCTCCCTCAGTTTCGCCTCATAAGACTTATTCTCCAGGCATTCTATAGATGCCTCACCATTGCCTTTCTCTGGACTTGCTCCAACACCTCAATTTCACCTGGTAGGGAAATCTTCTTTTGGAATTGTCCTTCTCTCTGTCAGCTATGTAAGGAGTTGGAGCAGCTCTGAGGGTCTCCCTGAAGTGGGATGAATTCAGGGCCAATCATTCTTCATAAAACATGAGCACTCTTTTTTTTCTTCCCTGCTCTTCTGTGCACCTGAATGTAAACAGCTTGTTCTTCCTGCAGAATGGTTATTTTCACAGTGACCAGCAGACCTCTGAGTATGAGAAACTATGTGCACTAGGTTTAACCATCTTTCTTTTCAAATACAGTCAAACAAAGGAGGCACTAAAGGTGATTGAAAACAGAGTTGGCATTGCAAAAATCCCTGCATTTTCCCTCAGAGCATTGTTTGTAATTTGTCATGACTTACTGAGCTTTGTTGAAATTAAAGCTAGAAGGAGCCATCACGACCACCTGTTTTGATATCTCTGTACTCAGTTTTGCCCAGAAGCTTCTGCATTAGAATATTTCCCTGCTGGGAGCATCAGCAATCCTGCTTCCAGGCCCGATGTCCCACCAGCCTGAGGCTGTCTGGAATCCCCAGTGCTGACGTTTTCTACAAACCCAGAAACTCAGCACAATCTGCTTGTGTACCTTGGAGCAACAACAACAAATGCAACAGAGTTAGGACCATTGTGAAAAACTGAAAGATAACATAAAAGAAACAAATAATAGAGGAAGAGAAAAAAAATCTTATTAAAACTTCATACTTAGCAGCAGTCAAGGAAATTTCCTTTAAAAATCAAGATTGGAAGAAAGATGAAATATACATATTGTTTTCCCACTGAGAAGGACTAGTTAATTTTTTTCTCTCATTTTTGTAGTTTTACATCTATTTCACTGTGTTAAAAGTGTGTTTTAAATACAACATATTTCTCAGAAAGCCAGATTTCACAGATTATACTATCATAACAGAATAAAAAAATTGCAGCACTTCACTCCTATTAAACATAGTTGGAAACGTATCTACTTAATGGAGTCAAATAATATCCTAAAAATATGCCTCAGCATATCCAAAATACTAAAATCTTGAAATAGAGGCAATAAAATGTAACAGATTTGAAAGAGGGAAAATGTTTTAAATGAAAACCAGAGAAGAAAGCCTACAGTAACAGTGTATGACCATCCACAAAGCCAAGCTCTGGCAAATGTTAACCAGTTCAATATAACAGGCTGCCACTTGTGATCCTAAGCTTGGTAGCTTAGATGAGTTATTGGAAGGTATGCTCTCAATAGGGTCTGTTTTATGGTAGGTATGAAGAATGGGATGTTTAGCAACCCTTTGGCTCTCTCATGTAAACCTTCAACTGGCTTCAGTAGCTGCAGAGTTCAGTGGAAATCAAGACTTGAAAATGCCACCAAAAATGTTTCAAATCTCATGTATTTGGTCACAATTGATATTTTAAAAAGGAGGATACTAAAGAAATGCTCAGTTGTGGAGGCTTTGGTGTTCCCCTATTCTGTGTGTAGCAGGGTGGCAGATTCATATCAAGTACAGAAAACATTCCTTAGAGTAAAAGGAACATGGGATGCAGAATCTTCCATTAACTGTGTTTACGGAAGTGTGTAAATATGTGTGATGATTATATTCCTTTTTACAATTGTTTTCTTTCCTAAACTGATCTGCTTGGAATTTGTTTGTGAGACATCCTGAGATTCTGTGGAGTACCATTAAGTTCAATGAGAAATAATATGGTTGAATGTTTGTTTTTCTCCTGGCTGTCAACACAAGGGCCCTTAGATGGAAGCAATTTGCTTGTGTAAAGGTTATCATGTGTCCTGCACTGTAGGTTCTATCATAATAAAAATTAATTTATAATAAATAGCAGCATAACGTTTGGTAACCAACATTGCAAATTTCCCAGGGCATTTTGGGGAAGGAGGGTAGAGAGCACAGATTGATCAGCCTTGCAGTTACGTAATTTAAGGCAAGAAGGAGCCATATTTGCTTCTCTGCACTTTGTAATAATGACAGATACATCATATTTCACTGAGTAACCTCTACACACAGTCCACTGCCTTGTTTGCATGGCGCTGATAGCGTCTGGGGAGTGCTTCAGGAGATGGGGACCCACCATTTCCTTTGGCAATTTGTTTCCTCAGACTCACCCACTCTGTTAGAGAATTGTGACATATTTCTTGGGCATTTCTTTGCCTTTAATTTTCAGCTTTTCTGTGCTACATTTAAAAAGCCTTTTGATACCTGATATATACTGTCTTTAAATAAAACGCGTAGTCTTTTTGACACTGAAATCATATCCTCCCTTGATCTTTTTGAGAACTTCAGAAGAGCAAGTGCCTGATATTTCTCTGTAAGGCATATTTTCCCAGGTCTCCAACCATCAAGACCTGAGTGTATCTCTATGCTCTTTACGTTTGTGAATGTGGTGTTGAAAACATGTGCCCAAGAATTGGTATCACATCTCGTGTAATAATGTATTTTCTGTACCCACAGAACGTGTTAAGGACATAAAGATGAAAGGAGCGTCTTTGTACCTATAACAAATTGCATGTTAACTCTTTAGCCTTACAAGACATTTTTTTCTTCCATCTAAATCTAGTAAAACTGGATAAAAAGGCATGAGGCACTGTTCATTGTTAGAGAAATTAAAAAAAAATGAACTTTGTCACATTCTTTTCCCCCAGCAATTTAGGTACTTTTATGACTTGCATCTTTCCACTCTTGTTCTCCCCAAGCAATTTACTGAAATGACGTTTTGGCAGCTTGTGGTATAATCAAATGTTTTATTCAAATGGCTGACAAACAGTTGGGAGAAAATGTGCCATTGTTAAATATTTTATATGCTAATGTTTTCCTGAAGAGCTGGGCACCTGCCTGCTGGAGTCCTCTGTGGTTCCCAGGAGATGTCCACAAAAACAGGAGTCAGGCTGCTGATTAAGCAACATTTAAATAACAGAAATAAAATCCTCACAACTTCTCATTGCATTTCAAAGAAATAAAGAAGGCCATAAAACTGTCCTCATCACAGTAAGCTAACCCCATGTGTGGGAACATTATGCTGCTTCTTACACACAATACGGATTAGAACATTATTGAAAATTGCAAAGCCATTTACATCCTGTCTGGCAAACAAAATGCTGCATTTTTCTTCTTAATGTAATCTAAAACATTCCAAAACACAGACAAATATAATGGAAACACTGACAAGCCTTAACTCACAGTGTCACTGAGACATCGTCAATGATTTAACTGTAACTACAAGCGATTAAATATGCCGCTTCTAATAACTTCTCATGGCATGGTATCTCTATAATATTGCACACAGGGACACATTGGCATGTGTAACATTTTATTCCAACTAAGTGAATGTCAAGAAGTGATTTCTTCTATACATCACTATAAGAGACATGATTCTTCTTGGCAAACAGAGAAGCAGCAAGATTGAGTAAGGGATGTGACTTTACCTCCATCAAAAGTTTTAATTAGACAGATCCCAGAATACTGTGTCTGTTTGTAGTATCCACATTCTAGTATGAGATGGGAGAGAGGTCAGTGAGGAAAAAAGATTTTATTGCAGCAAAATTTATTTCATGGCCAAAGAAAATAATTTGTAATGAGGGATTTATGAAGCAAGTTCTTAGGTTATCAGAAGACGACTGAAAATAAAGGTCAAGAGATGAATTCATTTCAGTCTGTAAGTTCTTTCACACAGAGAAAACTACCAAGACCAACGGTCCCTCCATTCTGGAGGGATTCATTCATGGTCAGAAGCATGACCAAGTTGAAGCCAGATATATTTTTACAGAAGAGCAATTAAACTTTGGGAAAATTTTCCATGAGAAGAGTCTGGTTTCTCCACCTCCTGCCATTCTTAGGATGTATCTTATGCTAGTGCCGGTTGTCAAACACAAGTCATTGCACTCACATGTGTAACAAGAGAACAAGTGTCCATGTCACATGTTCTCAAAGCCCAGAAATGAAGAGAATGGCAAACTAACTGCCTCTGCGTAGATGCAACAGTTTCAAGTCATGATGGTGACTCCAATGGGGTGGTCAATCCAAATTTATGTTCATGATCTTTTAGGGGGAACTGCAGGTGTACCTCAACCATTGCAAAGTAAACTAATGTTTTAAAATGGCCACCAAATATATCTCAAGAGAATTTTTCTGAAGCACAGCACTTAAACAAGCACCCTAGTCCCCATGCATTTATGGATTGACTTCAACATAGCACAAAGCCTGCTACATTTCATTTGTCAGCTCTTTACCAAACCAGAGCAATGTCCACACCCAAGGAATACATCTTCATTCTTGATGTAAGGACTTCTGCAGTGGCTGAGGCAATGGAAGAGGGAAAACCACAATGACCTGTTTATTCACTAGAAGAACAGTAATTTCTTTCTGTCAGCAACAGAAACAGAAAATCTTTGTAAGTATACACATATACAAGGTGATTGCTTCCAACTAAGCAGCTTTAATGCCAATATTTAGAGATGGTACACAGGGCTGCCTTTTATAAGTCTGTTAAAACACCAATGACTCTCATAAATAAGGCTGTTATTTTGGCTATGAGATCTAACTAGAAAAATTGGCTGGGCAATGAATGGAACACTCATCTGATTTCTACATATGAATAGGGAGAAACTATAGCTGAGAAGGAAAATGCCCATGGAAGTGTCTGCACTTTGAAAGTACCTATTCTATTTAAACAGTCATAGCACTTTTAAAAGTGTTGGATCAGTGTCATACAAGCAGTTTTCCATGTATCTTGGGATGCTTCTAGATTTTACAATTTCAAATAAGTAAAGAATGCTGAAAATTGGACCTTTATTCCCCCTCCCATCAGTTGGAAAAATAAATAGATGAACTGAAGTGGACTTTAAAATGACAAATGGGGTCTTGTGAAGCAGACTGTAGTATCTATTTTTCCATGTTCCAGTCTGTGATGAAGGGAAGCTTCCTGGCTTTGGAGTAATGTATGGCTTGTAGCACAGACATACCGACAACAGACTGCAATATGCAGCTGCTAAATAGGATTTTCAAGTTAAACAGACAAGAAAAGATGGAAGGGGAGCAGTGCTACTTTTGTGTTTTACATGTGGGAACTGAGGCATAGAGAATGGTTTGTCCCAGGCAATAGCAAAAGACTGTGACCAATCTGGGGTGCAAACACAAATGAGAACCAGGTGCCTGCAGTGTGGGCCAGATGGGCTTGTAGCCTTCATTCTCTACAGGCTTGATCTTCAGCTTGAAGGTGTTATCCAGGTCTCCTGCATAGTGCAGAGTGACAGGGAGATGCCTCCAGAAGGTAGGTGAGTCTTTTCTCTCCCCTCCTTCTCATCGCATCCTGCCACTGGAGATGGGCACCTCATGGGCAAACGATGAATACAAGCCCCATCTTCTTTGGGGGTTACATTCATCACTCACTGGTTCCTAAATCACTTGGGTGCTCATGCTCACTGGTTCCTAAATCAGCTGTGTGCTGGGGAGCTCCAAGGCAGGTGAGAGGAAGCAAAAGAAGGTTTACATGGATCCAGAGCTAGCACTTACTGTGCCTTGTGTGGGTACAACACTGAGAAATGTTTGGGACAAGCCATGCTATTACTGTGGGGAGATGTCATGGAGCAGTGCTAGCTTGGAGGTGTTGCTCTGTGGTCTAGACACAGCCTGCACTTGCTCTGGTGCAGATGAGGGAAAACTCCTAGTTATATTGGACTAAAACCTCAGACATACTTAAAAGTCCAGCCATTGTAATTTGAAATACTTACATGTAATTTGGACCTTTCGATGTTTGCAACCACATGTTGTGCACAGCAGTTTTATTCATGCACATAGATCCTGAAGTTGAGTTGAACAGTTGCACAACTATATTCTTATTACAAATCTGATATGCACTGCAGCCCACAGCAAAAAATATGCTGTTTGAGAGATCACTCTTTGAAAACATGGGCACGTGTGTATAATTTGGCTGAAAGATCAGTAAGACGTTGATACAATACCACTATAAATATTTGAAAGGTGTCAACATCAAGGTCTAGATTTTACTCACAGATGCCAGCACAATGTTTTCATTGATTAGCTGTTCTGTAATATAAGCCTGTGTATGGAAACTGTATGTTAAAAAGAGTCTTATATAGATCATGCCAGTATTTCACTTCGCCTGCTTTGTTGTATCAGTCTGAGCTCACTAAAAGCCCTGGAAATTTGCAGATGTTTTTATTACAAGTTAAAATCAGGCACTTATAGTAAGAAAGAAATGGATTTTAAAATTTCTGGACTAACTGAGGCTTAGAACAGAATAATTTATTTAGGTCCATCATTTCCTGCATAATATTCTCTTTTGGTTAACAAACAGCTTTAACTACCATAGCATGCATTCAGAGCATTGATATTCCTTACATGTGGACACTGAACTGGAGGTTGTTCTCTGTCTAGTGAGCTACTTGCATTGTGTGGGTATACTCAAGCATCTTTTCTTAAGAACACAAATTTCAAATCTTCGCAATGCATGCATTTAAGCCTGGTTTGAAGCTGTGCATCTTTGTAATGCCTGTATGTACAAGAAGTCACCTGCCACACTTACGGCAGAGGTGGGAGCACAGATCAGGTCTTCTGATCCTGCAGTCTTGTGTTCCAACTCACTAAAGCAGTTCACACGTGCTGCCTGGTTTTATGATGGAAAAGGTTCCTGTTAGTCCCATTAACTTTGTGAAGGTAATTTTGCTTTTGAAGTTAGCCATGTGCCATATCTAATCGAAATAGTTCTTCAAATGTGTGGTTAATTATTTTCAGGCTGTGATGCTCACACATATCCTCACTATTAATAAAAAACATTTTCTACATGTGCATAATTAACACTCTTTTATTATAAAAGAATTGGTCAGATAAATTTTAAGGGAAAAAAATCAGGTTGAAATAAATTCCAAAATCAGTACATTTCAGAGAGGATGGTGAGTTACTTGATTATGAAAAAAAAATCCTTAAAATGTTACCAAAAAATTAAATCTTTCCATTTGGATATTTAGAAATGGAACCTGCTATCTTTTTATTTTGAAACATGTTTTTGTTTTGAATTTTTTTACTTTGCATACTAGTAGCCTTTTAAAGTAAATGATGTTTATTAAAAAATGAAATATTTCAGTGAACTCAAAAGGTCATATTTGAGACAATTTCTCTTTCATGTAGAATCTTGAAATATTTGGGGTTTTGCTCTGATTTGGGCAGAAGCACGTCTGGGATTTCCAAGCTCCTTCATGAAGTGGAAGTCTGTATCTTCCGTTTCCATGCAGCTTTATTACAAAATTACTTAGTAAAGCTCAGAGAGAAGAACCAATGTGTTTTTTCAGTTCAGTTTCCATTTGAATTGAGCCATGACTGAAGCTGTTCCAGGTCAAATTGAACAGAACTTTGGAATAATGAGTTTGGTTCAAGGAAAAAAGGAAAAAGAATTAGAGATTCAAACCAATTTTATTTTTGTTTAAATCTGCTCCCTAAAAACCAAGAAATTTATATGAATAATTTTAGTGCTATTAGCCAATAATGAGTTCCATCAAGTGTTATGAAACTGTAGGTTAGGCTGAACTAAGCCCATTCAGCTTGTTTAATTTATTCAGCATTGAAATAACATCTTTAAAATAAAAATACTAAAGGATTAGTTGCTTTGGGTTGAGTTTTTTTTTCTTTGTTTTGTTTTATTTTACAGCAGTTAATACATCCACAGATGTATTAATAGAAACAGCATCCACATTTTACATGCACAGGAAATATTCTATAAAAGCATTTAATTAGGTTACAAACAGTCCAAAGTCTGTTAATATTTACCCTGTAGATGACGGGCTTCCTTTGTTCGCAAAACCTTGATGTGGAAATCATTTTGACCCTGTTGAGAATAATGGTAGTGATATTTCATTAATGGTATTGGCACAAGGACAGAATACAGTCTGAAAATGAAAAATACCCTTTTATTCAGCCGCGTGCTGCTGGTGAGTGGCAGTGACACGTGGTGGGTGACTGGGTGTGACTTGTCCTGGAGAGCATCAAGGGCTGCATGAAGGGAGGAGGAAACTGCAGGCAGCTGCAGGGAGATACAAAACGAGAGCTGCAGACTGCAAACCTGCTCAGATCACAGTAGCAGGCTTTAATTTAACTGGGTCTTTTGAGGAAAGTTATTTGTCTGTTAGCAAGGAAATTCTCAGCTGGCCTCCAGGTGACACCACATTGTGCCACACCAGAGAAAAACCCAGGTCTGTCCCCAGTGGCCTCTGTATTTTGAGACACAGGTGACAAACTCATTTGGTCATTTTTATGTGTGCTGTGTGTTCTTGCAGCTTGTTTCATTGCCCTTGGAAGTACCTCACCTTCCCATAAAAAACAGAGCTCCCTGGGTTTTGTGCATGTGTTGTAGGAGAGTGAGAAATCACCCTCAAGCACTTCTGCAGCCTCCGTGCCCAGCAAGGGTTTCCTCCCAAAACTGCAAGCTTTCACATCAGTGGGAGCCACAGTTTTGGTCCCACCATACTAGCATGCCCTGGGGCACTCTCCTACCCATATTCCTGGAGCTGTTTATTCAGTGGGATCTAAGGTAATGTCATATGTGCTGCAGATGCTGTAGGTACTCTGAGATGTATGAAGAGCTGGTATCATATTCTATGTTCATATTTATTCCAGAAGAAGTAGAAGAACTTTCCTAGTCATTAGAGCAATAGGAACAGCCTTCTAGTTAGAGTAAAAAAGTTAAAGGCCAAAAGAGTATGCAAAACAAGCACCAGTGGATGACACTATACATGACTTGGTTCCATGTCAGGAGATGAGTGAACAAATTCCCTTGTACTTTTGTGCAAGATGAGGATAGCCAGGTGGACATCTCTGTTCTGGCTGGCTACAGGGACAGAAATCTTTGATGGGTGGTGTCAGGGTAGTAATGCCGAGATGATGACACATCTTACCACATGGAAACCCTGATGCAGAACTAGATTTGCAGGTTTTTTAAGCAGTTGAATGCAGTAATTCCGTATTTCTTTCTAGACCTTCAGTCGTTCTTTGTAAATCTCCAAAATCATGCCACTCACAATACAGTACATCTAACGTTGACTACATCTGAGTCTACCCAGAGCTCAGCCAGCAGGCAACCCAGATCTTATAAACAGAAACACTTTCAGAGAAGAATATGTGCCTCTTTCCAAGATTAAATGTGCAATTAAAATGCTGATTGCACATTGTATTTTGTTCTGGGGTTAAACTCCACGATTAAAGGTGATGAATTCTCTAAATAAGCACAAATACTGGGCAAACTTGTTCTGAGGAGTGAGAAATCCTAGCAATAAATACCATTCCTGGGGAGAAACCGAGAGACTGCTGTACTCCAAAGGAGAGAAATAACAAGGACACTGGAAAATGTAGTTGGAGAAAATAGTTATGCTGCCTTGGGGGAGAGGGGAAGGTGGCCTCTTAAATCCCTTCCTACTCTTTATTTCTGTGACTCATCCAGACCTGCCTGTAATGGGCTGTTGCATCGCCGCATTGTTAGTTTAACTTCTTTGTATCCTGAACAGCCAGTGGGTGAGTAAAAGAAGCTCTTTGTGCCTTTGGTGGGAGAGAATGGCACAGGGGTTGTTCTTGGAAGAGGCCCAGGGAAAGTGTAGCGTGAGGAGGGAGAAGGGAGTGAAAAAAAAGCCCCAGAAAAGGGGAAAAAGAAAAAGAAAAAAGGTGTCTGTTTCACAAACCCTGACCTTCAGCAGAACTGCCATTTCCTGAGACTGCACAAAATGTACCGACCTCCGGCGTTCGCAGGCCTGGCAAAGAGGGATGGAGCCAGACGTTGACACCGATGTAGAGCTGGCTTCCCTGGGCCCCAGGGAAAAGCTGATGGACGGCCAGGTCAATGAGTACCTGATCCTGTCTTTACCACGAGGAGCTGAGGAGTAATGCTTGGCTTGGCCTGAAGTGGAAGGAGGAGCTGCATGCAATAACCATTGGCTTTCACACCAGAGTCTGGAATGGCAGCATTTCCAGCAGCCGTGTTGTCTTTGAAACGTGTAAACAGGCAAGTGCGTTGCTGAATAAAACTCACCCTGTCTACTGTGCCTCCCGATAAGGTGAGCCCTCAGAGAGCGGTTTAGACCTTCTTTCTGTGGTAAGCTTTTTGTTCTCTGGTGCTGCATGGGTAAATGCACTGCTGGGAGAAGGAAACAGGTCAAATTGCTTGGAGTATAGAGAAGATCTGGGGTTATTCCAAGAGGAACAGCCAAGTCAGATGGGGACCATCTTTCTGGTAACAGAGTCCAAGCATGGAATAGTCAGGGAGGAGCCTTATCAGTTCAGAAAAACTGTATTCTCTCTGCTTCAGGGAACAACGCATTTATTTGGGTCAGCGATGACACTGATAACACTAGGGAGGAAAGGTGGGAGGGAATGGCTGCATGCCATGTTCCAACAGTCTTTCTTCAGTGCCAACAATGGACAATAGAGGATTTTTTTATCACCAACAGTTTTCCTGAAAAACTTCAAGGAATGTATTTCATATTAGATAGAAACAAGTCTTGAAATCTTACAGAATTTGAAAGCTTCATGGCTGAGAGTGAACACAGGTTATGATTACAGAGCAAACATTATCCCCCGAAAGACAATGGAGCCAGCAGCTGTTGCATTTCAAGGGCAGTTAGGTCTTCCTTTCCTCCTGCAGACCCTGGCCACAATAATGTGATGGAACAAGAAACTGAGGGGAATATAATCAGAAAGATCTCTTCTTTCTTCCTCTGACTGTTTCACAGAAGTGTGTTACTTTTCTGTATGAAAATGGGACAGGGTTTTGAGGGAGGGACATAGACATCATCTTTCCTAGTGTCTGGAGGTACTGAATAGCGACGTCCCTCCAGAACATGAGGTGTCTGTTCTCCAGCTCTGACTCAAAAACACCAAATTCCTCATTGCTTGCAAGACAAAGCAAAACAGAGAATAGTTCAGATATCTTCCATGTTCTGTATTTTTTCTTTTAGTGTGAATCCTACATTTTTCCGTGGCTCAAAATAATGGTGAACATCTGCTTGGCTAAGATATCTGGGACACTGCAGGGGAGAGGGAAACATCTTGAGACACGTCATAATCTACATCAATCATATGTGTAGTGTTGTTATGTTGTACTTTCATAGTTTATGCCAAACTTCTTACCAAAACCCTCCAGAAACTGAATGGGTACCCTCAAAAGGTGGGAACCTTTCCTAGCTTCTGGGACTTAGGCCACACTTACCACATCCTCACTATGCATTAGAAAGAGACATGGGTTCATACATGTCTGTCTGCCCTGGTTTCCAGATGAGGATAATATGGGTAACTAGGCAACTCAGAACGGCAAAATGCTGTTGAGCTCACCCTCTCTGCAGCTGAGACAGAGCCACAGTCAGCACAGACAGAGACTCGCAAATCACCACTGGCACATATATGCTAATTTTTATGAGTTCCAAATGGGAATTTGTCTGGTCCTTCCCTCTATTCCTCTCCTCAAATAAGAGAGAGTTCTCAGATAAAGCCTTAATAAGCTCTTTCTTCAGGGGAAAAGACTGTATGTATGGATCTTTTGCCTCATGATTCCAGGACACCTGGACAAAGGAAGCTTGATGAGAACTAAACTTATTTTGGTCTTTGCTTTTCAAGTATGTTGTATTGTTAGTACCATATTAGCAGTGTGCTGGGTCAGTCAATCAGTTTTGTTGTCTTGGCTTTAGTTTGTCTGAACAGTTCTGCAGTTAATATGTAATGTCTCCAGTTAATGGTTTGGCCAAAGCTATTAGTGTGTTGACATATGTCTGGTTGAATATGACTGAGGAGGGTGGACAATAGCATATAGGTCAGGGCACTCAGATGGGATGGGAAAGATCTGGTGTCCTGATCGTACTTTCTTTTTGGCCATATAACTCTTGCCTGACAGACTTTATTGCAGCACAGGTTCAATAGGACACTTAGACTATCACCTCTTTCCCTTTAAGCCAGACTGTTCTGTATCTTGACAGCTCCTGCCAAGAGGAAGATTTTGATTGGAGTTGGTAAGTTTGGTGAAAAAACTAAATTTTATAAAATGAAGCATACATTCTTCCATGGGCTAGGTGCTGAGTTTTTTCTTAGAGATGTTCAGTTTAGTGTTTACCTGGGATTGTGCATGTGATTTGACTCCTCAGTCAGTAGGGATCAACCAGACTCTCAACACTTATGGAGAGGTAGGAGTTCAAAAAGGTGTGTACATTTAACAACTCCAAGTAGCTCTAGGCCATTCCTTGCTCTGCATGTTGATCTTCTGGGGTCCTAACTCTAAAGGGACCAATGCTTTTACTCTGAATTGATTTACAATGTCCCACTGTTCATTAATAGGTTTTCCGTTATTGAGTTTGAGTTTCTTCACCCCTTTAGTCTGCCTAAGCTGTGCAAGGTCATGTCACTATGTCTGGTCTGCTCAGGTATTCATGGAGATCCTCTGAGCTGTGCTTTTGTCACTTAGATATGTGCTACCTTTGCTCAAGCACTACCTTTGTGTTTTAGCTGATACTTGTGCCAGCTAAAGCAGATTAAAAATATACAGCTCAGTATCCTGGTTTAGATACCCTGGCACTCCTGTGCCATTGCACACTAAGGAGAACCCGTGAGTGTTGTGCCAGGCTACAGCCAGAGGTTGGGCATAGCAGATCAGTCCTCATGCCTGACTGCAGTTTCAGGCTGCTCCCACCAGTGAGTCCTGCTGGTTCAACAGCCAAATCATAAATCACATTTCAGTATGGCTTTCATCTCTAAAACACATAATAAACATTAATCTTAACATCCCTGTTAAGTACCAGTAGGTTCAACGGTCAAAATTTAATAACTTGCAGACATTCTGTTATCCAAGACAGCAGCTTCCCACTGTGTGGAGCTGAAAATAACCTGGCACATAGATGATGATACTTATCGCAATAGAGTTACCTTATGAGGCAAATCCTGATGAATGTCTTGGGACATGCATCAGTTTGGTGGCAGCATTCAGAATTCCATTCCATATCCAGAGTGGTAAACCCAAGCGCTCAAGTATGTGAAAGCTGAATTGGTAAGAAAATAATAATAATAAAAGAGACATTTTTGAAAAAACCCTATAGAGGTAGACTAGATTTTGCTCTTGATTTAAGTAGCAAAAATCCATTGATGTCATGCATTGTTGCACACAGAAAGGCTGTTGTTCATGACTAGAGGAAAGCCATCACACCAGAAGTCAATCTGGGCAGGTATAGCTGAACTCCAGTCTTCAGGTTGGTCATCCTGTGAGGCTGGAGTCTGATCTAAGGCAAATCAAGTCATTGTGCAGCATCATATCCAGTAGTTCTTTTTAGTGAGGGAGACACTAGACACTTCTCTGAAGCTAAAACAGATTCTGATGCAACATGTAGAAACCCATCCTGAACAAAAGTCCACAAAAAAGGGGTTTCGGCACTCACTGGATTGCAATATGTTAGCCAGCTGGATTTTGCTCACATCAGGCAGGTTAGCTGCTTTGAAAACCACTACTTCTTTGATCCTGATCCTAACAATACTGTTGGACCTCTGCTGTACAATGAGCTCGAGGTCAGTAAAACATTTTTCATTTGTGATGGAAGCATTTAAGTTGGAATTTGTTAAATCAGGAGCACAATTCCACAGGTAGGAATTGAACTCTATGTGTGACATTTCTCTTCTTATTACATTTTAAAATACTAAACCGTGCAGGTTTTTACTTCCATTAAAAACAAGTTGCCAGATTTAGCATTTTGTTACTTTGAAGTCCTTCTTTTATTCTCCCCCAAAAGGGCTTTAACTTTCAGACATGGTTATCCTTAAAAATATATTTTAAATGTTGGTTTTGAAACCTTACTAAGGATATGGCATTGGAGAAATTCAGGATAGAATGATTTTCTCAAGGGGAACAGTCAGGGAACAGCAAAATATCTCAATTTTTCTTCCACCCCCACATTTCCCTTCAGTTTCCAGTATGTTTAATTGTCTGTCAGCTCTTTCTACCTACTGTAAAGAGCTTAATACTCAACTTTTAGGTAAGATTTTCTTAGGATTAGTTTCTGCCAAAACTGGTTCCAGAAGATTCGTCTGATCCCAGTAGCAAGCTGAGTTAGCAACACCTGTGGCTGCTCCTTTGCAAACAAAACCATAATTAAGATGTTAGACCAACATTCCTAAAATATTGAAAAGCAAGCCAAACTCTTATGGATCAAAGTGTGAATTATAATGGATAAGAGCAGTGAAGTGTCACTGTGAGACCACAGAAATGTGAGAGACACTTTGCTACACTTGAGTGCTCACTGGTAGCTGTAGGGAGGGAGACAACCTATGGAGAAAGTTTTCTCAGAGCAGTCAGCTGATTTGGGTTTGTATCTTTACTTCATGGAGAGCTGCAGCATTCTCCACAGTGGGATATATACAAGGGGAGGAACAAAGAGTACAGACATTCCAACTGCTTGGTCAGTCACAGGAGAGGACACAGACATGGTTTTTACTGCACTGGACCTGGAGTCTATGTGAAAGACATCTGCAATTGCAAGGGCATCCACATTCATGACTAAAGGAAAGACATCACACCAGAAGTCAATCTGGGCAAGTGTAGCTGAATGTGAGCCTTCAGGTTGGTCATCCTGTGAGTCTGCCATCTCTAATGCTACACTCCTTTTCTGCCCCCAAACATACAGTGCCTTCAAATCTTATTCCAGCTCCTTTTACAACTTAAGAAGACACAAGACCAGGGCTGATCATCATCTTGCTTGCATTACCTTCCATCTCCAGTGAATAGAAAAATCAATTATTCTGATTCTCTTGTAGGTTATCCTGGCTTAGCCCCAACATTCTTACTTCTGTTGGAAGTGTAATGTGACTGTCGTGGAAATGGCCAACCAAGAATATACGTGCTTGTGAGCCAAGGCATGTCCTTCTACACAGCCTGGAAAGTCTCAAGCACCATTGATGACATAACCATAAAGCCAGTGAGAGCAGACAGGAACTGCTGTGCACCTCCAGAGTGTTGCACAATGATCAGCTCCAAGCAGAGCCCTCCATTGCAAACACCTCAGTGCCTGTGCCCATTGGAAGAAAACCTTGTAGGAAACTTAATTGGAAAGTTTTTACTGCCACCTTTCTTTCAATTTCCTTATTCCCAACAGCCCTTAAATCTTCAGAGTAGGAAACTTTCTTTAGAGTGATCTACTCAGTGACAACTGCAGCCCTCTGTCTCTGCAGTTACCAGTATCATTTTCTATGCAGTATTTATGAAAAAATAATACAAGTGGTTTCTGATTGCACCAACATAGGAGAAGAAACATTTATACATGGATTTAATTTCTTTTTCTTTTAAGATGAAATATGTTCTAGAAGTATATAATTTAAAATTATTTTAAATTCCCCCAGGTAACATTTAGAAGGGAATGACTTTACCTGTTGCCAGTTCTCAGTTGTGAAATGTCTGTACAGATTTGTAGTGTTAACATATTTTTGTTCTTTTAAAAATAAATTTTTCTGTTAGCTGAAACTAACTCCCAATTCAGCAAGTAGCATCTCTACTTCTCAGACTTGCCAAATCAAATTTCTTTTCAAACTCAGAAGTCTGGTGTAATCTCCTTCTATATCCAGTCTTCCTTTATCCAATCTTCCTTTCTCTTCTTATCCTCCTCAGTAAAGATCTAACAGGTATGCGTTTCAGTCTTTGCATTGTTTGACGTGTATAAGGTGGCACATGTTGAACTGTCCCTTTTATCTTGTCAGTCCTTCAAAGTCTTGACTGTTCAGTGACTTCATGTAAAGTTTAAGTCAAAAGTAGATATGCCAGTAAGTATGGCTCACATGATGGGCTAATGATTTTCAGGGGTGGAATGGTCTTTCTCATGGTGTTTTCTCTTGCTTGATCTCTTGTTCTGGGATGTCACAGATCCCAGGGGCCCCACTTGAATAAGAGGGTTTGAGTTTTGCAAACTCACTATCATGCTAAATATGGGAAGAAGTGCTAACAGAAGAATCACCCTAAAACTGTGCAGAAGCAATTTAGCAGTGAAGGCTTACACTATTGAGATTGCACTTTGTACATAGGCCCTTCATAGATGGGATGTGATTATTATAACTACTTTTTCTTACTTGGATATCTGCAATGCATCTCTTCTGTACGTTCAAGACAGTTTTTTATGTATGTGGGATGTGGAGAGGTTGCTGAGCTGCCAGGCTGCTCACATCTCTGTCTTTTCTGTTGACAAACATCCTGATTTGTTGTTGGTCTTTTTTAATTGATCCACCACAATTGTGCAATGCTTGGAATGAGATTTCTATGCTGAGTTATGGGTTTGAGCTACTGGCTGGTGTAAAAAATTAGGAGAGTAAGAGAACTGAATAATATGGGGCCTACAAGAGTCTGAACAAGAGGCAAAAGGTGGAACACAGGTGTTTGAGAGGTGGGACTGCAAGCAGAGAGACCAAGGACAAGTACAAAACATCAGAATTTTGCACTTGGAAGAGAAGTTAAAGAAAACACATGGGAGGGAGGAAGAATGCAGCAATAGGGTGAGGTTAGATGTACATAGAATTGTGCCTGAAGATTTGGTAAGAGTTGTCCTGTATGAGTACCAGAAACAGATGGAGCCTTGGGAAAGCCAAAGGCTGTTACTTCAAAAAAGTAGATGTGAGTAGAAGGCCTCCTGTTACATACTAGGCACAATCCATATTCATTAAGGGATAATGTAGTGCCATCCTACCACAGCAGAACTGCAGAAGATGTGCTGCTCCTACTCTGAAGGTGTCCCCTGCTTGTGTCTGAGGACCAGAGAAAAAAGTGACCTCACTGCCAGCTATCTACTGATATTCACAAGAGGCTGGGATTATAGTTCTGCTTTACCCACATCTATTCTGGGGCCCTGTCTTGCAAGGGGACAGAAAAGGGGTTTGTCCTGGGAGAATAATAGCATCTTGGTAGTCTTACTTTTTGTCCATGAATTAGTCAATAACTATGCTTATTTAAATGGCTGGGAATGTGGATGGAGCAGGTTTTTTTCCTAAAAACCACTTGCTAAACTGCATGTCCTGGATGCTAAGTATAAAAAAATACCCACTAGTATTTTTCACTACCAAATAAAAAATGTAAAATTGCCCTTTAAGAGAGAAAGAACTGGAGTGAGAGCATATATGAACAATTTTCTTCATTAAAACTGACCTTTGCATGCTGCCAAAGTAGTAAGGGCATCTTCCAAAAAAAAGTCAGATGAGTCTCCCTGAGAGAAAGAGCAAATACAATTATAAGAGCAAATACAGAGAATTGCACCGGGATCCAACTGCAATTGTTTAGAAATGACAGTGAGTTAGTCTCAAGGAAACCAGTTTGAATGAGTTTAGGGGTTTGTAGAGTGACACACTGGTCCTTACCGTCCTGGATATTATCATCAGTGGAGGAAATTAAAGCCTCTTTTACATTCTTCTTATAAAGGCTCTGAGGCTATGATTGTGTTGGTTGGATTATTATCTAAGGAACAATAGTCAAGATTCCATTTCTTCTCTAAGACTCAATCAGTGCAGTTTGAGTCCTGGAACTCCTGGCAACTTTATAAGATGGTTGCAAAAAAAAAAAGTCAAAAAAAAAAAGTCAGTCCTAACATAATTTCATTGTGTCCATTCTAGATAAAGTCTCAGCATGCATTAATATGCACTCAAAATAGCTGACTGACTGGCTTATAATATAACGGCTCATCCCAAGCCTTTGACCATATAACTCTCCCCCTGGCTGGAAGCATGAAATTGGCAATGGTGATCTTTTTCTTTGCCGTGTCCTCAACTATCATTATCCTCTGTTCAGACTGAGTAGCATTTTCTACTGCTGACAACAGTCCCCATCAGACAGCATGAACTGGCTAACAAGGAATTCTAAAACTTCCTCGATTCACAACCACCATCTCAGATAGCATGAGGAAATTCTTCTCATAAATTAACATCCTTAAATGCTTTGTAGATAAACACCTTATGGCACCCTGTACATAATACGGTCGATGAATGAATGAGTGAAAAGACAGTAGGTACATCCAGATAATGTTTCCGTCACTTTTTCAGAGGAGAAACCAGGGACTTCTTCACCTTTAGCTTACAAAAGAAAAATACAGATACAACAAAGTGGTGGATTTAACCTTTGAGTAAGGATATGTTAATTTCAATTCCTGAGAGTGTGCTGCATTAAACTGTTCTTGACAGAATTTAGCAGGAATTTTGGACATTGTACATTAATAAATACGTACTACCTTTGTTATTTTAAGTGCAGTGGTTTTCCTTACTTGAGAAAGCCTGGCTCTCTCACTTGATTTATATGATGCTATGTTAAAAAAGGTAGTAATGATATGTGTGTTATTCATGTACTTGGAAGTCTCAAAGGATTTTAAATATATCTTGACACGTGTGCTCATAAATTGTGTCTAAGGTAGACATTTTGGCAAACTGGATATGGAATTAATGTTCTTGAGACTTCCAAACACCATTGATCAAAAATACTTTCAAAATTCTCCAGAGCTCCAAACTGATTGCTTTTGAACCTGCCTGTGTGGTCAGTGCACCATCTATCAAATTGTCTTCAGCTTGGAGACGTAGTTCATGGGCCCAGGCTGCATTTCAGTGCAAATTCTTCCCATTGCAAAGGCTTGTTTTCAGCAGTTTGAGACAGAGCTGTTGAGGTTGAGTCTCTAATGAAGCAATATAAAGAGTGCAACATGAGTGAGTACAGAGCTCAGTGTTCCAAATGTGTGTGTGTTTATGAGTTTCTCAGTGATGATCGTTTTACACTCAAACTAATGTGTGAAATGCAAAGGCTTTTGGAAACAGCATGTTTACTTTAAGCAGTGAGACACATGGTTTCCATGGGGTGGATTTGGAATGATGCTGTTGAGAAGATTTGGAGAGGCAGAATCAAACACAGCAGTGGGCTGAGAGCAAGATTCTGGTTTTACTTCCCTCGCTGTATATGGGCTTAACTCCTCTGGACCTTCTTCTACAAATGTCCTATAACAGTTAATATTATAGCTAGTTTCAGGCACCAAGAGTAATTTTTCCGTACTGTCTGTCCTGTGTTGACAGCTGTTGTAGCCTTCAGCTAAGAGAGCAATCCCAATAAACTTCACTGCACTCTGGTCTATACAGCTAGCCCAAGTGGAAGCCATGGAGAATATTTTCATTAGGAAAAGCAGATGGTAAACCAACATTTCTTTGGCAGAAAACATTATTCTGGATGCTGCAGTAACAAAACTGGAGTCTGTTCCCACGTTTGCCTTTCCAGGTGTGGCCTTGACATCTCTCTGAGTGCTGCAAGGACTTCCTTACCTACTGCCTTTTTGAGACCTTCTGCAACTGGGAATTTCCAGAATTTGGAGCCCAGAGTGTTATTGGTCCTGGCTGCTCACCTCCATGCCACAGCATGCTTCCACTGTAATTTAGATTTACTTATTTATAATGGGCCTTGTTTCTTTTCTATTTTCCCTTGTAGCTCCCACTGATCTGACCAAATCTCATTCAAAAGATTTTTTTTTTTTTCATGATTACCTTTTCAACACATGGAAAGGGTCTTTGTGTGTATCTCTGGGTTTCCGTTGTTCCTGCAAAATATGCTCTGTTTAACTCCTGGAGATAATTTCTTTCTATTACAACTGTTTCAGTCTCTGAAATTGTTACTCTTTGGCAAAGTACTCTGCCACTTTCTTGTGGTAGAAATCTGAAATAGTCCTATGACATGTTTTTGGATGACCCTGTGGCATTCAGAGCTGTGTTTCAAACTTTACTCAGCCTGTTCTTCTTCATAGCTCTGCCCACACCAAGCAAAATACCTCTTCTAAAAGTTCCCTTTTTGAATGTACGAGAAACCTTCTATAAACTGAAAAGATCTTCTTCAGCAGAAATGAACATTTTTTCAGTTTTGCTGTGTAGAAGGCTTGTACAAGATCCACATTTCTGTGTTTCTTTTCAGGAACCACATATGAGAATTTATGAAGAACCTGAGTTTATGGAGCACTGTGGAAAGTGCTGTAATATATTTTACTGTCTTTCTGGAGTGTTTTTTCTATACAAAGGAATGGAATATGCTGTTCCCAGTCTTTTTGGGGAAGTTTGATGCATGCAACGAGATGAACTGCTAGTGAACCTTACTACTACACGATCAGATTGCTGGTGCCAAGGCGAGTGTGGGATTTCTAGATTCACAGAATCTAATAAACCAGACAAAACACTTTGAATTAAAAGTTTAAAAGGCTCAGGGGCATCTCCAGTATTAGTGTACCTGTGTTTCTGTATTTCTTTCAGGGAACACACATGCTAGTGCTTACAGTGCAAGAATAGCGTTAATATATGAACAGAAAGAACTGGGAGTAGAATTTGATTTACTGCAGGGAACTAAATCTCCCATGGAGAGTTTGTTACTTTACCTGGCCGTCCCAAAGTCTGTATCACATTTTTCTCCATAACTTGTATGTAAAGTCAAAACCCAGTGTAATCCAAAAACTCCACAGAAAACTCTGAGTTGAAAAATGTTCGTAGAACTGATTCTTCCAGAGACCCTCTGTTTTCTCTCTGTAAGAGTTTTCTCCATCCCACTGGGTTCATAGCAAACACCTTTTTAAACTGACATTTATTTGCACTTACTTTCTGATTGACAGCCCATTTTCTTTGCCGTCAGAACACAGTAGTGAAAGTAGCAAAGTCTTCCGCTCAAAGACTTCAGTGGGAGGCTTAGCCATCAAAACCTGCTTCACAGGCCTCCCAGACGGGACAGGCTCTTTCCCAAGGGTGTCACTTTAAGTTGCTACAGGTCTTGTTGAGGTGATTTTCCTCTCATTTGGGACATTTTCCATTTTTAAGACCAACACAGGGTGTCACCCATTCCTAAACATGAACGGGAATACTGCACCATTCCCTAAAGTTTATGTGCTTCAGGCTGAATTGACCCCTGCTGCCTGTTCAAGTCAACTCCTTCCTGAATTTTTGTTCTCCTCTGTCCAGCTCCCTGGGTAGAAGAGAAGCTTCCACTGAAGACACATGATGCTCTGTCTAGCCAGCCAGAGATATATAACAGTCTTGGCCATGATACAAAGAAATTTCATAACAATCACTTCTATCTGGTCCATTTCCTGAATTTCGTGTGTTTGCCAATTTTTCTCCTCTCTCCTTAAAAAAAAAAATAAATTAAAAAATATGGGTTTCATTGTTTCCCTGTTAGCTCAGAAAAGCCAGAAGCCAGGTTAGAATCCCTTAGCTTTATGCATGCCAGGGATGGAGCAGTCCATCAGGGCTTGTGGATACCGTCTTCCAGCCTACTTGCTCCAGCAGGCCCTTCTCCTGCTGAGAGACTGTTGACCGGAAAGCCGGAGCACCACAGTAACTTCTTTCATGTCCTGAGATATCTTAAGCCTTTCTTCTCTGATTTAAGAGGCATGCTTGAGTTCAGGCAAGCATCACTATGTTAGTCTTGTGTGCCTTGCAATCTTTCTCTGAATCTAAGCGCATGTAAGAGATTGCACAAGTCTCCTTGGACTTTCTCCCTGTTATTTAAGGTCTTCTTCTCATGCTTCTTTTGTTCAGCTGGAAGCTGTTATCTGTCTTGTTCAGATTAGTGGCACATCTGAGGCAGATTTAGATGAACAGTGCAATAGGGGTGTTGTGTACAACTTTCAAGGCAGGATACTCAGGGTGATTTTGTTTGCACTGGCACACAAAGCCCCAGCTAGCTCTTTGGGATGTGAGATTGGCTGACGTATGTATGTCTTCATAAAAGGTTGTCACTGAGCTGACACATACCTTGTCTCCTCTTTGGTGTTCTCAAATACAAGCTGGAGTAGAAAGAACCACCAAAGCCCTCTCTGTGAAAGTCCTTTAGATGATAAGAGTCTACATTTCATTTATTTAGCAAACTGGGGGGTTTTGCTTGTTTCTTTTTCTTTTCAGCTCCTCAAGCCCTTCTTTTAAATTAAATATATTGGTAAATTCCAGTTGAAAAATGCCTCCCTTTTTTATGAGAAACTTTGCGAACTATCATACCCCATTGTTCAGCATTATGTTGATTCATTACTGTGTGCAATCCCAAAGTCCCTAAAAAACTTGGTGCCAGAATCTCTGACAACAGCAGAGGCAGAAGAATCACCTTATAGGGTTTTTTTAAACACTTTTACCCTAAACTTCTTATATCAATTGTTGTTAAAGAAAGGATACTGTGCTACATGACTCTTTAGTTTGTCTTGGTGCCGATTTTTCAATCTACTCAGACATACTTCATGCTGCCCCCAAAGACTTGGTCATATTTCTGTCTCTTCTAGGAAGCTATATAATTTTCACTAAGTTCCTTTTTAGAGGGCTCCAACAATTGTTTACATCTTGTTTTAATTATTTTCTGGCCAGTGTTGAGTTTTGTGATTACCTTCATTATTTGTTCCAGTTTGATTGCAGATACCAGTTCAACCTTTCTCTACTGGGCAACTCAATTCTCCTGCCCTGTAACCTATATTTCTGGGGTGCAAGATTATTTTCACTGGAAGAAGAAAATAGTGATAGGTATTTCTTGAATGCCATTGTGTTTGCTTATGGAGAATGCTTACAGAAACCTGTAGCAATGATCTAGAAGTGTCCTTACTCATAATGCCTTTTTTTTTTCCCAGTTTTTCTACCCCTTACTGATGATTTTATTTTATAGGTGCTCTTTATGTTGTTTTCTACAACAAGGCATGTGCAGTGTGTACAGTGTACATTCAGTTCCCAGAACCATCAAAGACAGATTAATTAGTAGATCAGTTGTGTCATGTGGAATAGCTATGAACAGTAACTTCTGTTGGTAAACAAATGAGCATTTTTTGCTGCTCTTTCATTTAACCTTAATAAAAGGCTGCTCCCAGGTCCATCAGCTTCAGAGAGGTCAAAATGTCCATATATGAAAGGTACTACCCCTCAGAGCACTGAACCCTCCAGCAGAACAGTGAGAGAGATTTGTGCTCCGTCTTAAGCCTTCATCCAGACTTATTGTGTAGCTTATTATGCTTTATTTTCCCATTCCAAAGTACTGAAATAGTATTAATAAATTATTAGTTAGTCATAAAGCTATAGATATTAGTGACTATGAAGTGTATTTGGTTCCTTCACTGGAATCAATCTAGAAATGCAACAATAAATTAATTAAGCGGAATGGTGACAGGCACACTTTGGAGGTTGCAAGCAGATACATGTCTTTTTCTTTTTTTTTTATTTAATTTCTTTGAACTGGAGGAGACACTCTACAGACTTCAGTGGTGACCTCTTTTAACTGAGCCTTCAAATCCTTCCTCATTGAGCCTCTGGGAAATCTGTTCTGCAATGTTGCAATGTGGAAGTATACCAGACAGTCAGATTTGAGGGACTGGTCTTTGCATGTCTTTCCTGCTCCATGGTTAATTTTTTCTCTGCTTTAGTTATGTAGGATAATTGTGTAGCTATCAAAAAGGAAGGAATTAAAACAATTTAGCTAGGCAAAAGATGAACAACAATGTGATTAAACTCACAACTGGAGCAGTTTAGACATTTGGAGTAACACCTTTCATGAAAATGTAAGTATATTTGTGAGGTAGGGAAACCAGGGCATGTTCCCTCAGCAGGGTTTTCTCATCTGCCAACAAGAATACAAATAAACTAATATATGGATATTTTTCTAATGGCAACTGGAATTCTATTAAAGTTTCCACCCCTGCACTGACCTGAGGGTTTGGAAAGCTGAATGCTGGTCCTTTGCCACCAGAGATTTTGCAGAAAAGATGTGGTGTAACTTCCCACCAGGTCAGTGCTTGCTCTGCTCACGCAGCCAAGTCCTTGCTGCTGACCCGTTCATCTGTTGGCACCAGCGCACACTCCCCTCCGTGCTCTGTCTCCAGGGTCAGCATGACCTGGGCTGGGGCTGCAACAGCAAGTCCTGACTATCCCTCCCCCTTGGCCCTAAACAGGACCTGTGTCACTACAGCCGATATCTTTTATGCTTTAACCTGGCAGGCTCTTCTCTTGATGAATCTCTTCTCTTGACCCTTGTTCTCTGCTCGCTTGGTCTGAGCAGAAGTTGTTTTGCTCAACAAATGAATGATGGAGGATGGTGTTTTGCCTCTGCTGATAGCTCTGGTTCCACCCTTAATGCCCTGCTTGAGGATCTAAACTTCCACTCTAACTCCTTTCTTCTATCCTGTGAATGTTTTAGATCTCCTTCTGTATGTACTTTTGTTTTCCCAGATTTTCAGCTTTATGTCTTTTCCCTTTTCTAGGACGTTCTTTTCCACTGAATTGTGGAACTCTTTCTTTGCCTTTACCATTCTCTTTAACTTCTTTAAGCAAACAAGCACTCACTCACACATCTCTTCTGCGGATGGCTCTGAAACATCTTTCTTTCACCTCCAGAATTATCTGCTGAAGGACACTGGCTCTGAACTGACACTGACCTTTTCCCAAGGGGCCAGGACACATGTTTGAGTTGTAGCCCTTTTCTCTCTTTTTCTTTCAGTGATGTTTCTTTTGCTAATATCTCCCAAAATACAAACAAGTTTTTCTAAACTGTCTTCCCAAATTGTTCTCAAATATAAATTATGTGTCCTAAACCTCGCAAGTCATTAGTAATTGGAGGAACTTTTGGCATGTAAAAAATGGTGTTTAAATGCTGAGAGGAATCTGGCAGAACATTACTGCCCTACCTTTCCAAATGTTGCAAGATATTCTTGGCTTATTGCTTATTATATAACAGAGCCTTTAAGCGCGGATTATCTTTAGAAAGAAAGTCAGTGATCATTGTCAAACTGCAATGATGAATTAGCTGAAGCTGATGAGATGTGTTTGCAAAAGGAACTGACCAAGAGAAGTGAGAAGTAGCCAGCCTGTTTTGGGAATAACAATGTTCTTAAGGATAAGTAAATTATACATGTGATCCCATATTTATTGTTCCCTTGGAATGACTTTTCTGACTTCAGAATAAACAGAAACTGTGTTTACATTATGGCTGTCTGCTTTTCATAGGGCTAACTAAGGACTTCTGCCTGTCAGTATAGCAAAGCAATTGGCCAAAACTGGGGCCATGGCAAGATAAAATATTTTCAGTTTTCTGTTGGAAGTCCTGCCATACAAGCAATGTCTGATGGATGGCATCAGTGTAACTCATGTTCTTTCTAGAACTCTCACTGGCGTCAGGAGAAGACCAGTATTGGGAGCAGACGCTTAAAGGATATAAAGGGTTTATGCCTTGGTTTGCTCATGCATTTTAAATAGATGCTGCTTCTCAGCACTAAGATTTTAGTCTACAAAAAGAATAAAAGAATATGTCTTGGATGAACAATATCATGCTCCTTGTAAGGATGTTTGTGCACCCCACTCTGACTGCAAAAAATTATTTTACAAAGGGACAATAATAGACTCAATACTTTCTTACTTATCATCAGAGACTTATAATTTCTGGGAGGAGTGAATTATAACCTTCTCATTTTGCGAATATTTAATGTACAGGTTAAATGTGAGTCCAGACAAAACTCCCACTCCTGCTAGTGAGATTTTGCCTTTTTTATAGCTAGCATTTTGCCAAAGAATGTGGCAGATTCTCCATTGCTTATAGTCTTTAAATCAGACTGAATGTCTTTCCGAAAAAGATGCCCTGAGTCAACCGCAACCTTTTGGAACAGATTTAGGAATTGCTGGGCAACCTCCTCTGGATTATGCTATTCAGATGTCAGAGAAGGTGACTGCTAAGTTTCCATGTGATCTTAAAATCTACAGATACATGGATGATCTTTGAAATATCAGGGTCTTAAAAAACTTTTTTTTTTTTTCATCAGGAAGGTTTTAAGATCTTTGATGTGCTAATGATCAGAGTAGTCTGGCTAGATGATAAATCTCAGATGAAAGAAGGAGATGGTGAGTTAAGACTTCTTTTCACCTCTGCCTGGGAGCTATGGCACATTTTAGTAACTTCCTTAATAAACAGTATGTGTGTTTATGGGATTGAACGTGATTTTAATTACAGCTCAGTAGGAAGATGTTTTCCTGTTTTATGAAAGCTCTCTTGATTTTTCAGATTGCTTCATGCAGTTGAAATTGTACCAGTCTTTCACCCCTTTTAGCTTAAAGTCCAGCGTTTCAGGCTCTGGGGCTATAATGGCATGTCCTTGTTTTGGGTCAGATAGAGCAGGAGACTGATCTTTTGTCTTCCAAATCTTTCTGAAAGACTTGACCTTGGGACTATAAACTGATTCCCAGCAAAAGTCCATCTCCTTCTCATTTTGAATAGCAGCTCTATCCTGGGTGTTGAAACTTTCCCTGGGGGGAAACTGGACAGTATTCTCTAATGAAAATGTCACTTCTGACGATTTTATATTTATTGACAACACCTTCCACCCCAAATAGTAAAATATTTTGTCACAAAATTCATGGCCAAGTATATTAGCAACAATAGCAAAAAAAGCTATGGTCCGATATAGAGATCACTTAGCTGTGATGCTTTTAAGAATCTCAATGACCACCAGAGAGAAGAAATCATAGTTATTTTGAAGGACAAAATGAAAACACTATCCAACAGAATAGAAATTGTGTCTTCACTTTTAAATGTTCAGAAGTTTTTTAATGAAGTTGTTTACCTACTCCTAGATCAGAATTTTCTGTCAATGCTAGTGTATACCTAGGGGAATAAAAAGAACAAAACACTTTCTTCTCAAAATCAGATTTATTAAGTGTAAACAAATGTCTTTCCCAGTCTGTCTGATGCTGGCAGTGCTAAATTTTAACTTTGCAGAAAGTATTTAACATAATGTGTGTAAATATTATGTTAAAGGTTTCATGTCCTGTTTCGAACAGTGGCAAAAATTTCCTTTCAGCCTTTAGGTTTCCCACTAATTTCTTTCATATTAAATCAGAGCAGGCTAAAAAAACTGCTGATCAGATCTTTACTGAGCTTTATTGTAATGTAGCTTAAGTGGATGCAGACGGCTGGTTTTTCTTTTTCTTTATTTCTTCACTTTTTTTCCCTCCATGTCTGAAATATTATACAGGAGACTGAAGTTCTTGTGGCATTAACATGAGAGTCTCAAAATGGGCCAAAAATAAATATTGTAAAAATATGTCATCCAAATCAAATACTGTGTGAATAAGGGAAACTGGAGAGGTTACAATTGTGGTTCAAGGTTTTACATGCGAGGTACCTCAAAAGTTAGCTAAATATGTTTCAGATGGATGTAAAATTTAGAGGAAATGTGTTAAGTATCTTCCCTCTGTGAGATCTCCAGCCTGGCTCAGATAGCAACCCTGAAGGTCAAGTTCCCATGTGGTTACCTGTGGGGTGATAGAAATAGGCCCAGATCCTCCTTTCTTTTCAACAGCAGTTATCCACCTGGTAAAAGGGCAGAGAATCTGCTATGGCCTAACAGCACACTGTGGATACTTTTGTGCTCAGCTGCAATCAAACCTTGAGCGTGCCCGAGAACTGTTTTGCAGTGTATGGAGCCTTTAGTTTTCCTTATACTGGGCAAAAACTTTGGCTACTGACTGCTCATAGTACTTAACTGTATAATTGTCTTAATTATGTTGAATTGCACTGTGCAGTCCCTTAACTATTATGTGGGTTAGAAACAGTATTACATGACAAAAATTACACTAATGTAATCGTAGCAGATTGTCTAGCAGAAACACGAAAATCAGTAAATACCAGAGTCTGCACAGGTTTCCCATAAGGAACCGCTCTCACTGTTGTTGTACGCTCTGGCAGCCGCCTGCGACTTAGCACAGGGGGTGAGGATAATATCACTGTTTACAAAAAAAGTCTTCACTTATGGGACAACTCTACCAAAGTGCTTATTTGAAATATTCACTAAATAGTGAATGTTTGGGTTTTAACAGTTTAAACAGTTTTAACCCAGTGGTTTACATCAAAGAGGTGATGTTGGCTATCAGAACTTGATTGAAGGGTTTTCAGCTGGTTTTGAGTGTAACTGTGAAATCATACAGTTACTATTACAGAGTTGATTCAATACAATAGTCCAGGAGAGTTTGCATGAACAATTTTTTTTTCAGGTGTATTTCTGGTGAGCTTTGACTTTGCCTGACAGCCAGGGACATGAAGCCTTGAAATTAGAATCTTGGCAATGAAATCCATGTAAGAACTTGCACAGAAATTCTAGAGGGTAAAACCTCAAATTTTTTTTTTGCAAGTATCTAGTTTGTGACTGTGATCCTCCTCTTGATTCAGGTACTGCAGACCTTCTTCCCCTGTCTGAGGCAACAGAGGTGTCTGTGGCAGCCTCCTGTGCAGATGGGATCTTGCTCCCAGGAAAGAAGGAATCCCTTTTCCTTTCCCAGAAATGTCGGACTCCTACAGCAACTTGAGTGTGATAAAGAGGTAGCTGTTGAATGATTTGAATAGATGATCTCTAGAGGTCCTTTCCGACTCTGTCAAATCCATGAATCCATGAATTATATTTAATACTGTAAATATTTTAAATTTATTGTTATAACAAACAATAATATATTTTGCATTTGTGCAGTAAGGTGTGAACTCCAGATATGGCTGTCCTGCCATCCACTACTTTCCATGGAACTTGTCTAAAACCTGTTCAACCCCTGTGACCAGCAATATGAGAGCAAAGGCTGTAGCTCAGATGAGCAACCAGAAATGAGTATAAGCTTCGGGGAGCCCCAGATAGCTACAGAACAAAGTGACAGCTTTTGTGCTGTGCCGTGTGAAGCCAAAAGAAAAAGGCTTTACATGGGTTATTTGAGTATTTGACCAGTTTCACTGTGAAATAACATCAGGCATGAACAGAAACTAGCTTGTTCTTATTGAATTTTCATGTCAGGGTTCTTTGAGTTGTGTAGGATCCTCTGCAGCTAGCAAGTTTATTACTTGTCTATTTTTAAAAAGGTGGTTATAGATTATGGGTATTAAACAGAATAGCCACATCAATGAATCCAATCTTAAATATTAGTAAAGCCTTTATGCTTGTTATCTTAAAGTGCTGCTAAAATCCTGAACAGGCCCTCAAGCTGAGCTACTTGATTGACCATCTCTGCCAGTAAAACCATTTGTTTGGTTTTAAGATTAATTTATATTATCTCAAAGTAAAAACAAATTGTGGAGAAATATTTTTTTACTTAACCATCTATAGAAAAAAATCAGTGTATTCCTCTTTTCATATTCTGAGGTAACCTATAAATTAGGTCCTTAGGTATTTATAAGGATGGCTCAGTGTGTGGGATTTGCTAATAAGACCACCTGAATTTTAGTTTGGTTTTCCTCTGGTTAAGTGAAGATCCACACCCCCAAGTAAGCCATCTGGACAGAACCTGTTCTGTCTGAAGAATTTAACAGTCCTGTAAGGTTTAAGCATTCCTTGAAAATTTTGGATTCCCTTAGAAATTGTATTTATATTTTTTAATAGTGTGAGTGTAGCCAAGATGGACTCTGGCAGGAAGAGGTCTTTCATTTATCAACTGAATACCTACTGTTGGAGTAGTGAAGAGAGCAAAGCCTAGAAAAGTAAAAAAAAAATCAGTTTGAAAGGAGAAAAGAGATATTTTCTTAAAACACCATGTTTTCTTGCATTTGAAGTCATATCTTATAGAATATATGGCCAAAGTTCAACATAATGTGGTTTGAGCTTGGCTTCCTTTGGAAAATAAAAGTGTATATTCAATGAACTGGTCTTACTCTCATTTCAAATTCAAACCCAAACTCCCTCCGAAGTTTGGGGAATTTTGCTCCCAGGGGTATGACCAACAAGCTGAAAAGGAGGGAGCTGTATGCAAAGCTGCAGAATATGAGATTTTGGCTTGAGCATTGAAAATCCTTCCATATACAATCCCTCCATAACATAGTATCTAAAAACCTACAAAGACTTATGACAAGGTATTGAAAAGTTCTATTTGTATCTGGGTGTTAAGGTTTTTTTTTTAAATCTGTCTTGCTGAAGTTACATTCAGTAGTGTTTCTGAAAGCACACAAAACTTTGGGGTTAAAGAATTTCTTTATCAGCCAAAATGATCTATAAAAAAAAAAAAAAAAAACTTGAGGAATTTTCTGATGAGTAAAATATTGTACTGCAAATATTTGCTCTGCTTTAACCTGGCATTGTTCCTGCTCTGAATCTACTGACATGTTTTTGGGGGGCAAGGCATGATATTGTTTTGAGCTGTTTCTCAGTATTCCTGATCTAGTTTCTTTAGAGAATAGCAATTCCCTAAAAAATGTCATATAGTACTTTGGTACAAGTGGAACAGTGTGTCACTCTTCCTTTGCAAAATACTTTTGCTGTGTACACAGATCTCAGCAAGTGCAGTACATTTAAACCTAGAAAACTTTCTGTGGTCCCAGCATTACTCAGCTTCCACATTTAATGTGTCCATGAGTTGCACACGTGACAATTATTCTTGTCCAAAAAGAAATAAAGATAACCTACTAGTTGAAAAAGCGGAGAATGTATTCCTGCAGTTCACTATAGGTATAGGTGGGGTGGGAGTGTGGATGGGAGTTTGCCAAGTCACAAAGAGGGACCTTAGGAAGCTCCATGTCTCATTTTGGCTGCAGTTTTATCTATTTGTGTCTCACATTTTGGGTGTCTGCTGTGGGCTATGTCTGCTGTGGGCTGTGGTTCTCTCTGGCCTCATGGCAGTTTCAGAAAGATAGTGGTCAGCCTCACCACCTGAGGCAGTCAGTAGTGAGGTCACTTCCCTTTTATTCTTCTGAAAGACACAATCTGCAGCCTGAGAGAGAAGAGCTTCATAGTCTGAGGTCTCTCTTGCCCTACCACTCTCAAAATTTAATTTTAAAGGGCTCATAGATTAATTTATTTCCCTTAAGGGAATGGACTGGGTTCATATCTCACACCCATACAAATCTAGGGTAATGGTTGTCTTCTCAGAAATCAATCTAGTTTATGCTGCTGCAATGAGCCAGGAGTTGGCTACTGTGTTCTTGCCAATTCTCATTTTAATTCCAGCACATACTTGTATGTGCTCTGCAGTAAAATTAGAGAAAGAAACATCTGGCAAACAAAACAATTACTAAATAGATGTTGCCCATTGGCTCTGATTTCACACTCAGGATATTTAAAACAAATGTTCGGGTGCTATTGAGATCTCGACATGTTTGTGTTTAGCTCGTCGGGTCAGCTGAAATTGCCTGTGTTCACAGTGATCCCTGATGAGAGATGCTTTGAGTCACAGATTATTTAGACTATTCTCAGTATGGGGTACAAGTCAAAGCTCCTTAGCAGCGTGACTCTCATAACAATGATATAACCCAACAGCAGGTCCTCTGACCTGCCAACATGCCCGTCACTTCCAGGGAATTTGTGTAGCTAAACAAAATATTTGTGAACTAGTGGGAAAACAAGAGTCACCTGCAATGAATCTGTCTTTATTTTAAGGACAGAGAGCACTCTGTGGCCTCTGCTGACTTCCTGGTGTATAATACCAGGGTTCTGTGAGGAAATGGGCTACATCTGAAGAAATGCTAACAGTTTTCTTTTCCTCATTTGGAGATGAGCACATGCACAGTTTAGTTTGGCACCTTTTGGTCCAGTGTTGCATTTTAAAGTTAGGATGGAGCCAGCCTCTTTGCTCAGATGTTAATTAAACAGAATGAACTAGCCAGTAGAGTCCATAGAAGAGACTCACAAGTCTGTACAAATTGGCAACAATGTACGTGTATAGGGAAATGTAAGGGAGAAAAAAAAAGGTAAGAGGATAGTTTTGGTGAAGGACTGATATTCTCTAAAACCGGAAGACAGGTGACTTCACCGGGAATTAGCACACATGCATGTTCTGACCTACCTTAGACATTCCCCTTGTTGCTAAATCCAATTTCTTGCCACATCTTTTTATTCCTCCATCTTTTTTCTTCCTCTTCTGTTGCAAAACTTTCCCAGAAAATCCATCTATCCCAAACAGGACCACCCTTTGCCCTCATCCCAAGACAGTGTAGAAGGTTGCTCTTACCCCTATCCCAGTCTGAGATCAGTTTGTCCTTGTTAACACAAAGAGGACCGGATAGCTGGTATGTCCTGCAGAAAATTCATTCCTCACTTGTAGTATGCATCTTTGTTTCCAGAAAATCCACCGTTTCTTTCTTCTCTGTCCTTTGGTGCTTTGGAGAATGCTGAACCCACTGCCTAGAGTAGGCTGTACTCATTAACATCTGGCTTTACAACATGTTCTCACCTGACGCCTCTCTGTTTTTTTACTGTTCACCTGAGGCTGTCTTTCTGGATGAGAGTGGCAACAGTTTGGAGGGTTGTTTGGCAGGGGTTTTTTTGTCTTTATTATATTAATTTTTCCATTCAGGAAAGACTAGGTCAGTTTTGGTAAACTCATAAGGGCCTCAACCCAAAAGAAGCAAAGCATTCAGCCTCAGCAGATCAGAATCACTTTAGCGGATTTGTCTTCTACCAGAATATGCAAATTTGGTCAAAATGAAACACTTTAGAAAGCATACTGATTTTGTCAGCACTTTGGTTTAAGAAAATAAGATGAAGGAAGAATTTCAGTCTTGTTGAAATGTGCTAGTTTTAAAATACTGCTGTTTTGGTTTTCTTTTTATTTCAGAGAAACTTTTCTTTGGCATTTTAACATTCTGTGTTGTCTTTTTTAACAAAATCAAAGTAAAAATTAGAAAAAGATTTGTCTTCTAAGTAGAATCTTGAAGCTTGCAGGTTTAATTTTAAAAGAAGTTAAAATATGTATCTAGATCAGCAGCAAACAGAACTTGTTTCAGCAGAGATCTACACTAAGCCCAAAATCTTAGGCAGTATCCCTACCATTTTCTATCATCCAGCTCTGTCTGGGGAAAATGGGACTGCAGGGGATTCAAATAACAAATTAACATGGAATCATTATGAGCAATTTAACTTTTGAAATGAGATATTTCTGTACAAACAATAGATACAGCTTGAGCTCCCTTCTTTCCCACAGCTGTCAAATATGCTTGTTTTTATGAGACCAGGGATAAAATTCAGTTTGACTTTTTGATAACATCTTGCTGGTATCAAACCAAGTGAATGTGGCATAGATTCTGAAAAATTACCATGTATATGCAAAATTCAAACTGCCTCTTATGTCAGCTTTTGCATTCTTACTGAATTTCTCTTCAGCTCCCTTCTTATATCAAGATTCAATGACTTTTTCAGCTTAAATATTTTTATCTAAATTTAAAAATTACTGGAAAACCCATATTTTTTATGAAAATCTGTTGATGTTGAAAATGTTTGATGACTTCTGAGTGATCGTTTCTAAGTGATCTAAGTAAAGCATTTGTTAATTTTTTCAGACTGTACATGGGGAAAATGAGACAGTCATATCAGTAACGATGGAAAGTATGTATCTAATTCTTTTTATGCCACCACAGTAAAATCAGTTCATAATAATGATAATACAGCAAGATAAATTATTCTTAACAGCATGGCAGAGCACGGGAGAGTAAAGGACAGAAAAAATTGATTGAGGCTGAGAAATGTCTGGTATCTTTACAGTTAAAAAATGCTATCATTAGGGAAGTCCAGAAAGAACAAGGTAGTTGTGTGTCATCTCATTAAGTTTGTCTGTATTAACGAGCAATTAAAGTGTAGCGCATGGATGTAAGTGAACATGATTAGGAGTAAAAACTCACCGTGCCTCAGAAGGAGTTTTGTTTCAATTCATAAAAGGAGCTAGTTGTTTAATTATCAACACACAGAGGATCAGAGTCAAAATCAGATTCACTATTTATTTTAATTCATGAATCAAGCTTTTGTTTAACTGAAAGAAAGAAAAGTTGTGATTTAATTAGTCACATGAGAGTTGGACAACCCGGTCTCGTCAGTACTAATCACTTTCCAGGAAACGCTGAGCGCCCTGTCTCACACAGCGTCCCCCAGAAATGATCACTATTTTGCAGGACTGAGCTCAGTGTTTAATACAACAGTTGCAAGAAGCTGTTGCTTGCTGTGTTAGGGAGGACAAAACAGGGACAGAAGGCCGCTATTCTTGGAATGAATGTGGCTATCCAGGCTCTCAAAGCTTCCTCTTGCTCATTAAAACCACAGCTTACCATCTCCCCCCAGTACAGGCTTGAAGGACAAGCTGGATTTTATTACGAAGGGAAATAACAGAGGGTAACTCCAAACAAACAGGGAAGTAGGGCAGGAAGAGCTCAGAATTGGAGAAAATGGTGCACAGATACTTTCAGGAGTTAGTATCACCATGTGGGAACAACCACTGAAGGAGGCACACAGGGCAACAGAGGGTGCCATTGTCCCACTGTGCTAATTGTGTAAGCCTGGGTGGGGATGGCTTGCCCCTCTAAACTCTGAGATCTAGTAAATAAAATACAGTCAGATATATTTATTTATAAATCTTCAAAAATCTGTTTGCATGGCAGTCCTGGCAATGCAGGCAGGAGGGTCTCACACATGTTTTCATGTACATATATGTGTATAAATAAATATACATACTGTTGGGGGAGATGCATAAGAACAAAAAAGCTCCCAGATGCACTGTCATAAGTGCCTTCAGCACTTTCTCTCCTAGCTTCATCTGCAGTCAATCCACTAGTTTCTTGGTCTAGCAATCTACAGACTCCCAGTTAAGCCCTGGCTCTTCCCCCCCCTTCCCAGTGCTCTGGCACTAGAATATTTCCCTACAAATCTACTCTGGCTCATGGTGCAACAGATCAAAGTACTCAGTTATTGACAGCATTTGTTTATAGTAAAAAATGCCATAGCTTCATATCCAGATTTAGCCCTCGCCCCTTAGTGCTGTAGAAAAGGGACATTTTTAGATACTAGATGCTCATTCCTAGCTCTCAAGTTATCAGAATTTTCAGTTGTAGTGTTCTTATGAACTGATAAGGCTATTTTGGGACAGAATGAAGCTATTAGGACCCTTTACTTTATTAACAGGAGGGTATAAAATAGTCCTAATTACATTTTTTTCATCTCTCCTAAACATTCCTAAAATAGCTTTTGCTGTAAGGGGAGGGTCATGAGCAGAGGGTGTGATGGGGCGGCACAGTTTCTGTGGCGCTCCTTTAGCTGCCTGCAGAATTCGTATCACTTGTTATGTGCCCAGCCCAAAGTTCATCTGGTAAAAACTTCTCCCTCCCTCTGCCATGTGCTCCTTACCCATGTCGCAGACAGACACTTGCAGGCTTCGTGCAACATTCACTTCATGCAGCAGAAGGCACTTGGAAAGTAAAATCACTGATGCCCTTTAAATCACTGTAAAGTGGGCTGAGGTTTTAAAGGCTTAAGAGGAGAAGCTGAGCTGTGCAAATGTTGGTGTAAAAGCTCCGTTATACAAACAAGAGCCACGTTCCAAGGATGCTGCCACCTTGGATTTCACCAAAACAACACCACCCCTTGCAACTGCTGAATTATTTAGATTGTGAATCCTCAGGACAGGCAACTTTTATTTTGAACCTTGTACTCTACAAGTCCTGCAGGCTCACGATCCCTTCTCCCACCAGAGCACAGGTTTAGGTACATGTTGTGTTGTTGCAATACAGATTTGAACATAACTTTCAGTTTCAATCTTTGAAATGCAATACAGCCCCAGCTAATGACAGGGCCCATTTGCCTTCTATGGAACAGACATATTCTATACAGTTTGCTGGACATTCAGAGGTGACAGCAATGAGACCAGATAAACTCCTAAATAGCTTAGGAGCACTGAAGTTTTGACCTTGGAAGATATTTTTTTTAGCAGAAGTGTGTGTTTAAGGAACAAAGCCATCTGTGTGTCATGGAAGTTGTTTCTGCTATAAACGGAGAGTGCTGTCACAGTGTCACTGATTACAACAAAGTGACTGAAAACTTCACACAGTGTTTCAGTGAGAAGCAACATGAAAAAAAATGTCAGAAAATAACCTATGTGCCTTTTTGTATAGGCTCATCTGGAAATACTCTTCTCCCTTGAGTTTTGGTTTGAAGGTAAAGAGCATGAGGCCTGCAATAAAAATGTCTCATGGAGAGAGAAGTAGAATTATTCAATGTGAAAAGGTCTGAAATATATGCAAGAAGGACCCCAAAGTGACAATGGCTTGGAGGTAGAGGGACATACTGCTCCTATGGTGAATGTGCCAAAGAAGATTGAAAAACTTTCAAACTTGAAAAAGATAGGTTTTCTTTGAACACAGATTAGTGATTAACTTTTAAGCAAAGAAAATCAATGGGGCTAGGGAAGCCAGAAGAGAAATGGCAAGGTTTCTGTGCCAACCCTGTGCCAAAGTAATTTTGAAGAAGTTACCAGTACACGTATGTTGAAGGTAACCTTCCAATCTATAAGATCCTCTGGCACAGCCTCTAATGGCCATAATAAATTAGAAAGAAGTATTCACCTCCAGCCTCCTCCATGGCAGGGTTTAATACCAGGGTGGGTGGGGCTTTGAGCAACCTGATCCAGCGGATCTTTAGGGTCCCTTCCATTCTATGATTCCATGAAGTTGTCTGTGGAGGGCATCCATCCATATTGCTTTATTTGCTAGCAAGCAGAGGTGTGTTGGGCCAAATAACAGACTAACCAACTCACTATTCCACAACACCGTGTGGCTGGCAACTTAAACCTCAGTGTGAAGGAATAAACATGGTTTTTTTGTTGATCACCTTGAAGAAAATTTGTGTCAGGGCAGGGGAGCTGTGAACATCCACTTACTGAAATTCAAAGGAGCTGTCATGATTGCCCAGATTTTTCTTTGGAACAAAGGAAACTCCCCTGCTCAGACCTTCAAAAGTTAGACTGGTGTTAAAGGTTGCCAACCTCACCCTTCCTGTCCCCTCCTTACCTGCCTTTGATGGTAAGCCAGGTATTGTTTGGATCACTTAAACACCCAGTTCTATTTCTTCACCATTCAAATGCCATCAGCTACAACGGATCAGCTCTTTCTTTATTCAAGTACATTATGTGCACGAGGACTGATAATTTTAGTAGTTCCTCCTCCATAATCTTGTGGGATTTATGCCTGCAGATGCTCTCTGAAAATGCTGTGGTAGCAAAGAGTCACCATGGTCCCTCTGAGCCAGTAGCGGGAACTATCAGCACAAGAGGGAAGAGTGGTGTCCTCTTGGATATGCACCCTTGAATGAGACCTGAGAGCACCTCTGTAGTTTCCCCCTGCACCTAGAAGTTACTTGAGGTCTGAAGTGCCTGGATTTGTCATTTCCAAGGGTTTACATTCTGTTTTCCTATAATTTTTCTTCTTAATTTCTGTTCTAGGTACTGAGTCAAACCTGTAGTTTAATCCTATGGAAAAATCTGTCATTTCAGATTCTATTTCAATTCTTAGTCAGGATTTAAAGAATATTGGAATTGGAAATTGGAGCTTGGAAAAAAAGCAAAACCACTATTGGCCATCATCTGAACCATTCCAAATTGCATATAGCTGAAATGTTTTTGCAAAACTGTTTTAATTTCTTCTTTCTATCACAATAGAGAAAAGATATTTTTTAAAGTTTCCTATAGTCTTTTTGAGGAAGTTAATAAAAATTTTCATAAGGCTTTTTGTTTTGACAAAACAATATTATTCTGACCAAAAAAAAAGCATAAGCATTTAGCCAGAAGTTAGATTATAACTCTAGTCTTTTCTTTCACTAATTTCTGATGAATTAATGAACGCAGGGACAGAGAGGAGACCCACACTCCTCTCCTAAAGGTCTTTTTGCCACAGCAAAACCTTGGCCACAAAAATCTTTTGCTGTGAATGAGGCCTTTCACTGATTTGAGACATGGGCACTCTCTGACCCAGTAACAAAAGACCCCGTAGACAGTTGTTCCCAAACAGAGGGGTATATATAGTTTGGGAAACAGCTGGCTGTGGCCAAGATGCTCAGACTTTCTCACCTACAGAATTGCACCTTCACTTGAAACTCTAGCACTTAACACTACAGTTAGTCTGCTATGCCACATTCATCCTATGATCTGGAATACCACAAAACCCCAAACAATATTGCTACTTCTGTGAGAAATGCTACGTAATCAGAGATATTTCCCAGAAAGGGATACAGAAAGGGACACAGATACTGTCATTCTGTGCAAAAGCACAGTTGGGCTTTTTTTTTTGTCCCAGAGGTGGTCTTAGGAGACAAGAATCGTCAGCAAAAGTAGAGGCATTTTCATGAGACACTTGCACAGCACTATAATTATAATCTACTTGTAATAATTTTCCAGTAGGATAATATTAAATGACATGAACAACATGCTAAAATTGCAAAATTGGAAACAATCACCACTTACCTTTTTATTGGCATACTCTAAATCTGAAATACACCCAGTCCATGATGCCACTTCCCACTAGCACAACGATGTGGCCTTATTGATACTAGAATTGAGAGAGGAGGTATTAGCTTGACTAAAGGGAGAAATCCAGATAAACCCTGTAGGCAGACTGCATGTCCTCATTTTTCTAAGGAAGGGATATTTAGGGAATCATCTCTAAGCCATAATCATGAACTTTCTCCAAGACATTCAGGTGAAATATTAGACAACTGCCATCTCTATTGAATAGGAAAGGAAAAAGTTTACTTAATCTTAATGCACCCATATGCTCAAAAAGCTGGGATTGGAGGGGTGATGAAGTGATATCTCTCTGCCATATTACATGTTCCCCTAGTAAATGATCCCTTATAGACCAATCCCCTATCACACTAGGTTAGCCAAAGTGCAAAGGACATACGTTGATGTGACCAGAACATGGAATGATTGAAAGAGAAGTGTATGTCCATGAGATGGACAGTCCTTTAGCTAATTATTTGTCAGATCTTGAAGCTCTCAAATCCTTTGGGGCTGATGTGCAGTAGGAAGGTGGTGCCCTTCACATCCCTTCTTTCAGCAGGGGATCCATGGACTTACTCTGCAAGATTATCCACACACCATGTGCCATTATGTAGGTGCCATTGGCTGGCGACCTGTATCCAGAGGCTTTGGTGGAAAAGGCCCCAAATGGCTTTACTGAGTCAGGGTCTGATCTTACTATGTAAGAACAGAGGATTTCTCTTCTTGCCTCAGGTATCGTCCTTTACCAGACAGACATGGAAGATATATTTTAACAGTAATTCTCTCTAGAGGCCAAATATTGCTTTATAAATTTCTCTAAAACACCCTTTTTAGCCAGAGCACTCTATCTCTTTAGCTCTCTCTCTCTTTCTATATGCATTTTTGTGTACATACACACATATAGTTACACGTAGCATAGGATCACACGCTACCTAAACAAGACTGTATTTTGGTTTTGTTGGAGCCCAACCCATAATTCAATAAGAGTTAATCTCACCATTCAAAAATATCATCTCTTCATCCAACTTTCTGTCCTACAGAAATGCTACGTCACCTTCTGAGCTATGCAGGACGGATGATCAGCCAGAGAATTACAACACGAGGCTGCAAGGTACAAAGCAGCTGCATGAACATGGTTGCCTGGGGCGGGGGGGAGTTATTACTTGCTCTGTGGCATCTGTCAGCATCTTGCCATGAGCTTTCATTCTATATTTATGAAAAGGTACTGAGGCACAGCAGGCATTATGCATGATCTTCAGCATAAAAAAGGATCATGCCCTTATCAGTTTTCTGCAGTAATTTGCTAAATGTCACTGCTCTTACCCAGGTCTCGTTCTGCAGAGCCCTGGCATGCTGCGGTCCAGCTGAAGGGCAGCCTCTCTTTCCCCTCACACTCGTGTGAGTGTTTGCTCTGTCATGAGACCGTCTGAGCACTGTTTGATAGGCCGGTTAGCTGCCTGAATAAATATTTTCAATTTCTTTTAGTCAACACTAGAGCCAAAATTTCAACCAAAAAATAGCTTGGGGTAAGTATTGTTGTTTCAAAAGTCATTTTATAATGTGTTCTGTTCATGGAATCATTGATTAGTGTTCCTATGCTGGCTTTTAAAGTGCACTATACAATATTGAGGAGAAATAACACTTTTACCACTAGAAGTATTACATTTTAGTCCCATCTGTTTTCGGAAGGCTATCCCACACTGTTCATGGAAAAGTAAAGCAAAACATTCTAGCTCAAAAGCAGTGATACATGTCTACTGGTAACAGAGATTTGATTGTTTGACTTAAATGGATTGCATCTACTATCTTCTTTTCCTGCAGCCTAAAGAGATTTTAAATGAAAAAAAAAAGTATATAAAATAGAATAGTGTCTTCCCAGCTGCAGATTTGAGGAGAACATTTAAAAACCTCAATAAGAGTTTTAAATATTTTAAAAACAAATAACACAAAGGTAAGGTCCTAGTTGATGGTGAGATATTTTGGACAGTATTTGATATAAGAACTCAACATGGATTTTTTTTTTAAATATGGTTCTTATTACTATTTGGATAGAGTTCATTTCCTTTTCGTCATTCAATCTTGAAAACATTCCACTTACAGATAGTCCATACATTACTGCAGCCTCTTTCACACATTACTACATCATAATACAGTTGGCTGCACTTTCTTCGAACAGGTTCACTCTACCCATATGGCCTGGGTTTATTATTTCTTGCTCCCATCTGTTTTAAGTTATCTTTTTTGGGCTACATTTTGCTAAGAGATGTTCTTCAGCTACACACACAAAGGCTGTTTCTGAGAGAACATGTGAACAGGGACTTTTACACTATCACATCTGTGCAAGGTTCACTGAAATTGGTGCAGCCTACTGGTGTAGATTTTAGCCCTTCAGAACCTGTTAAACCCCATTTTGTCTGCATAGCCTAAGTTTGCATTGCAAAACCCTTTTAAAGTCGTTGACTCATGTGAATATTCCTGCTGAAGAGCAACATCTTACAAAGAGATGTCTTTAATTTCATTTTCCCATTCACCTCTTTCCCTCTTCGTCTCTCCCCACCAGGTTAGTGAGAACTGACCACATCTTCTACACTGGAAAAGTAAAGCAACAATCCTTGCTCTAAGACTTTTCCATTCCTAGAAGACAGGTCCAAACCTAGAGAAGATTTCTACTGGCTTCCCCAACCTTTTGATGAGTCTCAGGTTGGGCAGGAGAAGCAAATGTAGCACACAAGACCTTGTCCTACCATCTAGCCTCACTACATGCTCGCTGGGTGGTCAGACCATTGAAGCCACTTCCTTGTTAGGAAGTCCATAATCTTCTCCTTTCTTGTTCTCTCCTGAAACTCGATGTTCCCAACATAGTGATGCCATTTGACATTACTGATCCCTCCTAAACACCTGCTATCAAATGCATCAAATCTTTTCTTGTCAGCTTGCGTAATGCTCCAGGTCTTTGCAGCATCGAGCAAAACTGATACCACACAGCTGTTGTAGAGTCTTATTTTTTGTTTTGTGGACATGTCACTACCCCATACTTTTGCCCTTGAATTTATTTACATTGATCTTCACCTTATACTGGTCAATCTTAAAATGACATTGGACAAAATCCAGGCAGAATCGTCCAGAGCACTGAGAATGGGAATAATACAAAAACATGATCACTGCCACAATTGTAACTGACCTCAAAGAGGAAGGAGAAAGCCAGAATTTCTTTTCATTGATACACCCAAAGCCATTATTTAATCAAAAGCTTTGAAGTATGTTTCTACTGAAAGGTTCAATTTTTAGGATTCTTTTAAGTTGATCACCAGCTTTTGAGCTCACCAAAGAGGAGCCAAAGGATTTTGTAATTCTTCTAAATAGTTGGATATACTGTATTTATAAAACCCTTTAGAAAAGAGAGACAGAAGGCAGTAGATCTTAAATAATGTATTAACTATGAAGGATTTAATTTTAGAAGGCAAAACTTGTGATATTACTGAATTTATTGATGAAGTTCTGCAACAAAAGTTAAAAAGAAAATATCAGAGTGGAAAAAATAAGAGTAAAAGCTCTGTGCATAATTGTTTTCATTTGCACAGAGGTAGGTAATACCATTTATCACAATTTTTAACATGTAACTTTTTTAAAGTTACATAGAGAGTGTGAAAGAAAACAGAGTAGAATGGTGTTGATTTTTAAATTAACCTTTCTTGATTTGTTTTTTTTTTCTGTTAAAACTTTCTTTATCTTGGCAGTGTGAAAGAATAAAAAAGCATATGTGTACATTTTCATAATATGAAAATAATTTGAAATAATTTTTTTTTTTTTTCTGAAAAAGCTTAGAGCTGTGTAGAATGCATTTTTCTTATTTAAAAATTCCAGGAAACATCCACAGAGCATACAATCAGGATATACCAGCCTATATATAGGGCACTGTGTATATTCAGCAAAGGTAACATTATGTCAGAAAATAAAGAAAAGTTCCCTCAAGAATTATAGAATTTATGAAAAAAGAAATTAATGTTTTATGACCTATGCATAAAAGCACATAGTAAGCATGGATCATTAATATAGTAAGCTTGGATCACTTATTTTCCAGTACTGAAGAGGATATTAACAATATGAACAATATATGTTAAAAAGTATTTTGAGGAATAATATCTAATGTATATACAATTATGTAGTTACATTATATTTTACATATATATAATACATATAAATTATTATATTTTATTATTGTAATCATAATAATATTTCAATAATACCTTCTTGAAAAAAATTGAAACAAATTTTTTGAAACAAAAATATAAAAATAATTTTCATTTGATGGTTATAATTCTATATTACTAATTGTTAATTATAATATTTTTGCTTAGTACAATTATATAACACATAATGTTATTATATACTACATGTAGGAATAAACAGTTTACAGTTTTCAGTGCCTGCTGTCTGGCAACTTAGACAGACCATGTAATACTCTGATGTATTTTATTTTTTTTCTCTTCTTATTAAAAGTCATATGAACTTAAAAGTATCTAGTATTGGATTGATTCTGCCTGTGATTTTGTAATTTTCATCTAACTTTTGTTAACTTAGAGCACACTCACATTTCAAAAGAATCCTGAGACAGGACTAAAGTCAGAAGGCAAGGCATGAATAAGTTACTGCATTCAATAGTTCAACAAGTGAACAAGTGAAACAAGCATCAGTGTGTCATTAAATAACACATTTGAGCGGCTATTCCTTAACAGCAAGATATTTAAATAAATAAACAAATAGATTATTTATTTATTTAGACTTAATAGACTCTTTAAATAAGTTGAAAAGAAAGAATTCCAGTCTAATACAAAAAACTTCTGTAGAGCAAAGATTTCTATTCACAGGAACAGACACTGTAATTTTTAAGGTTGCTTCTAGATATCGGTCTGATGAAGAGAGGAGAAATAGAGTCATCATGACAGTTGGAATAAAACCTGTACATAAGCAAGTATCAGAATAGATCTTGTGGGGTTTTTTTTGTGCTGGACAACAGTCTTTTCCATCCAAGATTCAAAAGATTTATTCTTTTGATGTTAATAATAAAAATCATCTTGATCAGAATTTAAAAATACTTGTTCAGATATCTGAGTTTCAATTTAAAAGGTAACTAATTTAATCTGTAAATATTAATTTCAGTGTGAATAATAATATGTGTAACCACTACTGCAACTCTTATTTGCAAATAAGTACATATCCTTTCTCTATGAAAAATGTACTTTTAAAAAAATATGACATTAATTTTTAACTCTACAAGGTTTTCTTTACAAAATGGGACTCTGTCAATTAGATACTTAAATTCCACTTCAGTTGAATTTGCTTTGAACTCAGGTGTAACATGTTAATGAGAGAGAACATTTTAAAAGCTTTGAAACATGGGCTGGACACTGTACAGAACGTAGCCTTTTATAGCAACAGTGACATAAGATTGAGGTGCCTTTCAACTATCTATTTTTTTGCCAGGACCATGTCAAATGAACTAAAAAGAGACCAGTTGACAATGAGACTGTGTGTGTCTGAGGTCATTATTTCTGGGCACTGGGGTAACAAATTCTGAGCAGCACAACTACCTGTGTAGAGAGCAATAAAGAAGAGGTGATTTTAACTAGAGCATTAATTATATGCAATGTGATCTTTCTTCTCTGTAAATCATGAGGGTTTGTTTTGTTGTTGGCTGTTTGTTTGGTGTTTTTCCCCCATTTTGTTTTTTCTAAATTTCAGGGCTGCTTGAATGTGGCCAAAAGGAGCGGCACATGCTTGTCCCAGCCTCGGTGCCACAACCAGCTGCTAGCATCCAACAGGGCTGAGGACTAGCTCAACCTTGGTAGAAGACACTACAGATAAAGGAGATGAATCCCACCCCAAAAAGTGAGAACAGCACAGTGAAGGTGACACAGAGGGTTAGTGGTAACACATCTCAGTCTCCAGCTCTGGAGGACGACTGAGCTAAAATAACTGTTCCACCAGTGAGATGAAGATGGCGGACCTGATAATATGAGACTCCATGAGCCTGAGCATGGGCAGACCTGGCTGTCTATCAGATAAACTTTGACTTTTTGCAGAAATGAGTTTGGAAATCCACAGACATATGGACGCTGTGCCCAGGATGAAAACCTCAATCTAAAGTAACACTAGAAGAATATCTCAGGGCAGGGAATGTGACATTGTCCAACTGAATTGTTTCCCAGAGCACAAGCAGTATGGGCAGAGGTCCTCTGCAGAGACTGATGACCATAAAGGTGGTTAGCTGAACTACTGCCCATCTCCTCATGTGATGCCCTGCCAGCTTTGATCTCCAGAGCCAACAGCCCCCCTGGCTGAGCAGCTGCTCATAGGGAATTTTCCAAGAGGGCTCTTGTCTCCTAGATGATTGGCCTTTCTGAGCTCATTACCCTTCTTGGCCTGAAACTGCCAAGGCCCAGTGACATTTACTGTTTGTTGAAAGACCTATCCATTACGTGGCCCTTCTAGTAAACGATAAGTCTAAGAAGCTTGTGACATAATAATAGAGTCGTGTGTTGACTTTGGGTAGCCAGCTGGAGTCATTTGGGGAATAACACCGTGCGTATTAATTATGACTTTGTACTTTGCACAAGAAGTCTAGTGAGATAGATGCAGATAAATGGGATAAAAAAGCTATGATACCAAAAGAACTCAGGTCCCAACTGTTTTTTTTCTATATGAATAACACCAAAGCACGTGTTTGCACACAAAGGCAAAATACAAAGCTTCCCTATCTTTCAAACTGCTAAGACTTCATCTTCTCTCTGCCTCAAACAGGAATATAGTTCTTCTTATGTCTTGACTTATGGGACCCATAGGGAGTTACTATGATACCTCCCCTATACAGGCAAGTATGGTGGATGCATTGCAAAGAAATCCTATAAGAACTGGCCCTAAGCTATGGTGGCAGAAGGAAGGTCAATGAAATCAGAGCAAATGAAACAAAAATTGTCAATGCACAAAAAATGCCATCAAGATAAAGCAGCTTGGTACACCATCACTTGCAGCTACACCACAGATCAGACTACAAAGGTCTATAGAGCTCCAGACCAGTACACAAAATCTCCTTTCCAGATTCAGTATGCCATAACCCTGTACCCATCAGTGTCTTCTCCGTGTGCTAAGGACACGGGTTCAGCTGAACCTTGGTAATACTGCACTCCAGAAATCACATGGGACTGGGACTGAGAGAGGAACAGAAATTGGTTACTGTCCTGGATTGTGAAGAAAGCTCTGAGGTCAGAAGGAGCCGATTTTGTGCCGTTGTGCTTAAATGCAGTAGACAACAGGGTCAGCGGGGGGGACTCCAGAGGCAGCGTGGAGCAATTATGTTCTGTGAGTTCTGCCCTGCAGAGCTTACTCAGGTGGACAGACTCATTAACAACAATTAACATCCCATTTCCAGGCAAGGCTTGTAAAAGTACAAGGGTAATCACTGACTCAAAGCTGAAGTAACATTTAAAAGTCAGTTTTACTGCACGTCCAAGTCAAACAAACCAGATCTGAGTTTCTGCAGACACTCAGTAGTCTCTTGTGCTGTTTCTGGGCAACAGGGAGGCTGTTATACAAACAGCCTTGCAACAGCTCCAGCCGCCTGAAACTGTGCTTTATTCAAACCATTTCTGAATGGTGCCTAATTGCATTCTGCCTCCCTGCTTATTTATTATTTTGCATGAGGTGACCCTGTTACCAGTGCAGCTTTGCATGGAGAACATCAAAGGGAGGTTCAGAAGTTACTAGAGCTTTCTTATCTTGTAGCCAACATGATTTCCTAACGGCACACATCTGCCTTGCATTTTGTGAATTTTAGCACGTTGAAATCATTGTGGCTCAGAAAAGCTTTTCTGGACCCTGCTTGGTTGGTATACACTTAAATCACTGCTGCTTCATGTCCTGGTCTTCCAAATGTTCAAGTACTTGAGTTATTTGCACGTCTGAACAGTCCCATTGACCCACTGGGAATATCTGAGTGGGTAAGTGTCTGCAAGATCCAGACCCTAAATCTGAAGTGAGGCTGAAAAGCAGAGGCGAAAAGGGGTCAGAGAGAAAGAAGGACATGATAAAACCACACTAAGTAGTTAACAACCTTGGGCTGGGAAATCAGGTGTTACTATTTAACTTCTCATAATAAACCAATAAGGAACTCCTTGTAGCACAGGTAAGATAACAACCTGAGAAATGACAGAAGGAAATAGTAGCTTTTAATCAAGTTACACAATTCTTTCTTGATCACAAAAAGTAATTCATGCCGGAAATTAATAAAAAATGAAACAAGGGAACTATTGTACTTCTTGCTAGCTATGGAAGAAGGATACATGCATCGGATGATTATGCAAGGAAAATGATACAGTGACAATAGTGCGACAATTCCTCAGCCCAGACTGGAAGATATTGCTATATTTATTGACGCTGATTTTAGACGCTGGCTAACACATATCACAGATCAAAAAAGAAACATCACAAAATTTGGTTGCTGTAAGGGGGAGAACAGTGGCAGCTGAGACAAAGAACTTTGTGCATGTTAGACCGAAAAGCTGTTTGGGGCAGGGATTTGTGTTGTGATGTATTTCTACAGTCCCTCTGCAGCCTATTACCATGAAGTATTATTAAGCCCGAGAAAGCTGGTTAGAAAAGAAAAATCAATTTTTTGTAAATAATACTGTTGGAAACCTGCACGCTTGGGAGTACCATTGCTCATTCAGGATTTAAACTGAGTTACCAGGATTAGAGACACAGCAAAATAAACCCTTCCATTAAGTCGTACAGCCCTCTGCGAGACACAAGGGTGACTTGCTCTTGACCTGTTGGTCTTGGTTTTGGCGTTGTGCCCTGATTTGAGTAAATGTGACTCACCATTATTCTACAGAAAAGCATTTTCCTGGTTGTTGGGTGATGAACTATTTGTCCTGTTGCAATCCTTTCCACTCACTCCCCCTTACAATGTGGCAGTAGGCATGAACTGTGAATTTGCCAGAACACCACCACCAGCAGACCCAGCACAAGTCCCCCTGCTACTTGCACATCCTAAAACCACAGCGTGCTGAATTTAAATTGAAAAAAACACCCACTTTCTCCCTCACCCCCTGCACCAAAGTGAATGATTGCCATAATAGAGACACTGAGGAGTTAATGACAAGCGTGGCTTTGGATGGAGCCCGAACCTTTGATGAGCGGTCGCATGTCAGTTTGTGGGTGTTGCTACAGAGCCCTGATATTTTAGAGCCCACCGGGCTGGAGCTGAGGAGCAGCCCCTGAGCTGCAGCCCCTGGCATTAAGGGATGCAATCAGAAGCACTGCTAGAACACAAAAAGCAGCAGCCTTTCAGTGGGAAAAATGCCTGTTTGTCCCAGCTGAAATGCTTTGCAGCAGCTTTCAGATTTTGACAACTGCCTGGGAAAGCGCCGGGGGAGTCTGGGGGGAAGCAAAAAGAAGCAGTAATCTGGGTGGCTCCATGCTCTGGGGATCACGTCTGGATACCCTGAGGGGCAGAGCATCAAAACTTTGAGTAATCGGGGCTCAGCAGAGACAAGCAAATTCAAATCCTTTTGCTTATTTGTTTCTGAAATGCTTGGAGGACTCTCCGTTAGTGTGGAGCCAGGCTCAGGTGAGAAACTACCAGTTTCTCTGTATTAACATAGATCTCCATAGCCTTCATAAACACACTCAAATATTAGCGATTCTCTTGCTATCTCTCCTTTCCTTTCCTCTGTGTGATTTTTTTTTAAATGCCAGGATTTTTTTCCTGAAGATCATACCATCATAATCTTACACTTAAATTATCCATTACTTTGTCAACATACTGTCTCAGACATGAGACATGCTGGGTAGCTAAAATACAGCATTTTAAAGTAAGGACACCAGACTGTCATTTTCCCCTGCCCCTTGAGCTCTCCTAACATTTTGCACCTCATTTTTTTAATCTGTTTTGCAGAGCTCAAAGAATTTCTTTCTCAAAATGTTAGTGCACAACTAAATTCATTAGCTTCCTTTCGGGTGATGAAACACAAACTATTATCACATATTGAGCCTGGTAATCAAAGATAATTTGAATATAATGTGGCCTCAAAATTAATAGCCCCGAAACAAATAAGAATAATAGACTCTAAAGAAAATTACTAGAATAGGAGCACAGCAGGCTCTCTTTAAACGTGTCTTTAAAAAAAAAATTGCATACTAATAATCCTATTATTCAACGGGAAAAAAGAGTATCAGTCTATTTTTATTAGATTCTCTGGAAAAGCCACAGTCTCTTATAATACTGCTTCTCACAAATCACTTCAGTTTAATGACAAGAAACCATACACTACATCTCACATTTAAGTAAATGTGTTTACTTCTTCCTGTAGAGAGATTTTATTTTAACTTTAAGATTCTTTAAAGATTAACTTTAAGATTTTTTATAAGCCTGTCACAGAACAACATGAGCACTGCCAAATAGAAATAATACCACCACCCTCCACTCCAGCACATTTAAAATTAAGTTTTTTTTTCCACCAGCACAGAAAAATGCTTATTTATTCTGACAAAGAAGTAAAGGACAGCGATCAGGGACACTAAAGTTAACTGCTGCCTGAAGTCATAAACATCTGGTGGCTATTTTAATTGCATTGTGAACTAACCACAAAACCCTTCACTAAAAGAATAGAAATATTTCCCCTGTGCAATATTGTATTTTAGAATTCCTCTCTTCTGAATCAATGTCAGACGTGATTACAGCACAATGAAGTCTGTGTTTTCATGCCTGCATCTTCTTGAAAATGCCATGTATCCTTATTACAATTACACTGTTTCTCAAAGATTCACATACCGATGAATTATTCAGGTTATTGTTGCAAACTCGGACTTAAAGATGAAACATAATGCTTACAACATTGTAATTTTTTTTGCTAATAAGTTAGTTAGATTAGTATGCCTGTATACAAATACCGGACATTAGAGAGCACACGGATAATCACACAAACATACAACTTTGCATATATATTAATGTATTTATATATACACAAACATACAGATATTCATACATTTATATGCATAAACATGCATCTATAGGACGCATTTACTAAGCAGTAATACAACCTACCTAAATGTGAATAGAAATTGTTGTTAATAAAATACTTGCATGAGTTGTACAGGGACCTTCTAAATGTCTGTGCTTCCTGGGGAGACCAAATGACCTCTTTTTTACAGATACCAAGATCAAAGCTCTTGGTTTAGATACTCCAGCTGTCTCTCTCGTTGGCATTTGACATGCAACCCGGTCCATTTAAAATCAGGGGGCATGTAAACATTTTAACCCTTGGCAGCAGTATCTGAGAAAGATGCTAGCAATAAATGGTCATAACTCTCTGGGCCAAATCACATTTGGTGTCTTTCCTTTGAAGTCCATGCAAGCACTGTACCCTATGGTTTTGACAAAGAGCCAAGTCCAAAAAAAGGATGTAGGCTCTCAAAGCTGTCCGGACATGGACTTTGGGATCCAGATTGGCTCCACGCAGCTGAATGGTTGCCTCAAAACTCACTGCAGGCCTCTCTGCTTGACCTTGGAGGGTCTTTGCCCACGGCTCTGTTTTCAGAGCCCCAGCTCCTGCACTCAAGTGGCAATTTTTTTGCCTAAGCAGAGGGGCATCTTCATCCCTTGCAAAACCTCTTTTGGTGGGTGTGCATATGTGTAACACATGCTGACAGGATTAGGCCTTGCACTTAATATAGTCACAGCTATTTTCTTTTTTTTTAAATCACTGCCACAGGAGGGTGCCATTTTTCTGTTTAAGCCCCAATTGGTCAGATACCTTGCTCAGAACTGAGTTATGGGTTCAAATCCCTCTTGAGATGCATCATGTCCCAGGAGAGAAGGAGATGATGACTGTGATCCCAGAAGGGGTGTCCTTGCATGCCCTCAGCCTTCTTACCAAAGTCAAGCAAGGTTCCTAGAGAATGGCAAAAGAAAAGCAAAAGTCTTTTGGGGAAGACTTCTGGTCCTCGTTGCCAAGTTGATTTCTGTCCCATTTTTGGAAGACACATAGCAATGGAAAACCCTACTCTTCTGCAACCATGCTTTAAAAAGAGTCTTTCTCTCTGTCTCTCTCTTTCTAGACTTTGAAGAAACAGTGAAGAAACCCATCCTATTTGACTCCCGAATCTACCTGCCTCCTGCACCATGGTCTGGACAAAGGAGGAGACAAAATAAGTCCCATTGGCTTGTGTGTGGCTTGAATGACATTGTCCCCATGCAGAGAGCCTGATTGCTTAACCTGAGATTCCAATTTCATTTTGGGGCCCTTAAATACCTTAAATACCTTTTTTGTCCTTAAAACACCAAAGTGCCCAAAGGTGCCCAGTGCACCTATGAAAAAGCCAGAGGTGGTGCAAAGGTGGTAAGACAGACTGATGTTACACAGGCTCTATCAGAGGGGCAGAGCAGACCTGTGGAACAGCTGCCTCTTATGAAGGGATGCAGAACACGCTCAACACCATGTGATGTTTGTGAGGAAGAGAAGGGCACTGCAGATCTGGGTACATCCTTCCCAGAGAGATCCTCCTTGTAAGGTAGATGCTGTAAAGCCAACTCTGATGGCTGTTTCCTGGCACTGGAGTGGGGACCTGTGTACATGGATGAGGTGGCAGGAGCTGGTTTCAGGGCTGAGACCTGAGGACTCATTTCCTGCTTGGAGGACAGTTGGTGTATTCAGCTGAAATGGCAGAAATAATACTGTCAGCAGAATCCCAGGAACTTCCCTTCTCCAACTACAAAACAATTTCAGGCTTTGTGCCCCCTTTTCCTGCTGCACTCACCCAAGTACTTGGCTTTGTCAAGCAGCTGCGTTTCAGGCACATTCCCCTTCTTGTTCCTCCTGGTTCCATTTTCCTTCTGAACAGACAGGGAAGAGACCTGTTAAGCAGCTACCCTGGTGCTGTGATCTTCCCCCTTGGGACTCTGCAAGTAGCAGTGAGGCTACTTGATGCCTCATTGATGAGATCCTCATTAGCATCCCTGTGCCTGAGTCCCACTGCCTATGGGCAAATGCGGTAAAATACACACAGTTTAGGGAGTGATTTTTGAGCCACAAAACAAAAGGATCATCTGGTTTGTACATGCTCTGCTCTCCTTTCTGATCTTACCAAGGGATTCATCCAAGGTGGAAGTCTCTTCACCCCATGTGTGGCTCCACATGGGCATGCTCACAACCGCTCAAGCTGCGATGGCTCCTCCATTACTAAACTCATGATTACTCAATGCTGTGCTCAGAGATTAATTAGTAATATTTAATCCAAATATACTTCAATTGACTTCCAGCAAATTTGAGTATTTAAAGGCAATGGCAGTCACTATCAACTGCAAATAAAGCTATTAATGATATTTGTAGTAAGAGCTGGGGAATGTATTTGCATTCAACATTTATTGTCAGGAATCGTGTTAAGTATTTCATACTAACAAAGATTGCAGCAAACGTGGTCTAAGGAGGTCATTGAAAGAGGAAATTATAAAATAATGCTAACTTCTGAAGTTTTTTACTCCCATTATTCTTTCTCACAGAACTGGAGCTATTAAAGTGTCTTGTTAAATATGTGGCTTTTAAATAAGTACCAAATAATTCAAAGTTTACAGTGCCTTAATATTATTTTAAAAGTTATGCTTGTACAAAGAGATAAAACAACTTAACCACACCATTTCAGAGTTTCAACAAATACCCTTTGAGCTGTAGTGGCAAGATTTGATTGTTGTTAACTGACTGTAATTGTGTCAGTGCATTTATTTACACTACCAGATGATGTTGCAGAAAACCATCAGGGAAGGATTTCTTAATAGTGTAAGCATAGGCAGAAATACTAAAAGAAACACTATGCTGAAGATCTGTAATAAATACAGAGTTGACTACAAGTGTCTGCAATCAAGAAATTGAAGAATTCAACATAAATTTTTTGAAGATGATGTTGTTCAAGAATTGCTACCTAACTAGAAAGACTGAAACCTGGATTCCAAGCGTACCAATCCTGCACTTCACTATCAAATCCTGATATGGATCACCGGTCACAGCTCTAATTGACTGATTACACAAAAACACTTTGCAAAATCAAGACTGAGCCTATGCAAAGTATGAGCTGTAGTTCCTAGTGACTAGCTCTAACGGAACTTCAAAGTTTGCATAGAGTCACCAAAATTGAATTTGTTGAATTAAAAGCAAAACTAGGCAGATTTGTCCTCTGCATTTCAGAATCTGAAGAAATAATGAATAGAACTGGAACAGTCAGATGAAACATTAATTTCCAGGGTATAAATTGAGCAGCAGTGTTTAAAAATATATTTTGTCTCTGGCTTCAAGTGAAAAAAAAGGATTTAGATCAGAATTGATGTTAAGGTTGGAAAATCAGGGTTTGATTTGCCGATAGCAAAATTCAGATGAATTTCAGGAAAAAATGATAGCATAAATGAGCAGGCATCTGGAATATGATTTCATTGATGGGTCTGTGAGCTTGTTTTCCTTTTACCTATTTCAAAACTAATTAAATTAACTAGCAGCACGTCTACCTATTTACACTGTAATCTCAAATCTAATTCTGCAGATGGCCTTGAGACATCTTTTCATCTGTTGCCTTGAAAATAGGAAGAAAAGCAGAAGCAGAGAAAGGGAGACATAATCAAAATTCCTGGTAGTAACTAAAGATCTGAATATCAAACTGCTTCGTTGTCACAATCATTTAGAAACAAGCCATCTCACTTCCAGTGTGCGCTATGATCTCACATGGCGAATGGTGGAATATCATATCAGGGGTGCAAAATTTATGTAATAAATTAGTCACATCAAGGATAATAAGATTTTGTGTTCTATTTCTGCAGCACCACATTATCTATTTCAAGAAGGCTAGGATATGTTTAAAAAGACCCTTAGAGTTTTCATGGATATTTCACCAGCCCAAGAACAGAAGCCATTATGCCTTTGCAACCTAATAAATTCTACCAAAGTTTTTCTTCTTCTTATGAAATTCAGAGAGGAGATAAATGAGTTAGAATAACAAGGGGGAAAATTACCTTCCCATAAATCTTTACCAACTTCTAGTTTATGGAAAAAGACAAACATAATTTGGGACAGAGGATTTGTATTAAAATGTGACCCTTTACAACTGGAATGTCCACAATGGGTGGCAGTCAAAAGATCTGTTTTATAACCCCATCACTTCTTTAATGGCCACACATGCTATAATTTCTGCATTCAATTTCCTGTACATGTGTACGACAGCTCGCCCAAGGGAATTGGGTTCCCCTGCAATACTCCCTCTTTTCCTGAGCATTTGCAATTTCTAGCCACTGGAGGAAAAGAAGGGGGAGAAATCACATAAAAATTAACACAATAACACTTACTGTACTTATGAAACAGTGAACAAGTTTGCATTCTTTGCTTCTAGTGGAAGGGAAAAGGTCACAGCCTGATCCCACCAAGCTGTGCCACAACTGCCAGCTGGAGGACAGAGGGAGAGCATAGATGTCCTTTATGGCAGCCGTCAGATCCAGATGCAAAATCCCCTTTCCATCTTTTCCAGTTGAGAATGGAAGAGAAAAGGGAAGGAGGAGAGTCAGTGCCAGCCTTGCAACTAATGGGTATAGTTCTGAGCCAGCTATGACAAGAGACGGTGGAGACACCATTCGGTTTTAATACTCTTCACAGTAGTCCTGGACTGTAATGACACACACTGTATAACTTACAATTTATTATTTGGCATGGGAAATCATAAGGAAATCCTTTACTTAACAATGGAAAGTTTTTTTAGCCCATTTGATAACTGACACTTCCTTGTCTATTGTTGCTGGGTTTCATGTGGGAACTGCTGGAGGGAATCAGTAGTCCAGGCTATGCCCAGAGGACTGACTAGAAAACTGATTAATCTCTTCTGGCTGTGTAGTTCATTCAGAGTAATAAAAATAAATCATTTCTTGAACTACATACAGAAATTTTATACACTCAGTTATCTCTGCTAACTAATGCTCCAGGCTTTTAGAGCTGGCTTTGGGAAGATAAGGAGCCTCAGTGTTTTCAGGAAAAACATTTATGCCCAGTGCTAGGCATAAGCATTCGCCTTGCCAGCATGGCGGCTTTGAAGGGTTGTGTCATGCAACGCTTGCAGACTTGAAGTTGTCTGTCTTGTGGTGGATGATAGAACTCCCACCTAAACACTGCCAGCAGATGAAACGGTAGTCATTCCATCTTGTAAACATAGGTCATCTTTATTTAAAGTCTGCTTGCGTATATAGATCCATACTTATATGTATGAAGTCCATAATATTTAACAGCTTCTCAGCCTTGTGTGTAATACTGGTGTTAGGATTTGAGTTAAGACTAGATTCATTTTTGTTTTTTTAACAAATATCTCCTCTCTTTTTAGCATAGTCACATTCTCACAAAGCTATTTAATGTCGATTTGTTCTTCTGGGGGTCAGGATGATCTCTAGGATACCTAAGCATTGCAGGTCTAATTGGAGAACAGATGGTGGTAATAATTCCAGAAAATTAAACACATTTTTATTTTGTTTCTCTTCCTTTTTTTTTTTTCACAACAGACAACAAACATCTTAGAAATCATTTGGCCAGGCAATGCTGCTCACTGTACCCAAACACAATAAGAAATCCAACAAAGTATTCAAGATATTAATCAATTTTTCCAATTTCTTTAAAAAACATCGAGTGATATGGCAAAACAAACTACCATCTGGATAATTTCTGTTGACACAGTAGCATACATTGCCTAGAGAAGCTGCCTTCTTTGATTTGTGTCACCCAGCAATGAGGCAAATGGGCCTTAGCTCTCCAGCTACATTATTGGTGAGAGCATTAGCATGGCTGCTGTGCCATTTATCTCCTGTGCTTCCTGACATGTCCTTCGTCCTGCTGTCACAACAGATCTTTCTGCAGCTGGAGACACTCTGCAGTGAGAACAGCAGCCCAAAGCAGGTACACCTACAACAAAAGGGAACTGAGAAACATAGCACATCCTGAAAAAAAAAGGCCCTTCTTACACCTTTACCCCCTGGGAAAGCAAGAGCATGCTGACAGCACCTGTTATATCACAGAAATTACTTTTGAACCAGGGAAGGGCATTGCTCAAACACACCTCATTGGTGTGAGCAAGAAAATGGGAAGCAGTTTATTTACATGAAATGTTCTTTATTTTTTCAGATAAAGGAGCAAACCCTGCTGTGCTCTTTATTTCCCAAAACACCCTCAAGGATAAAGAAATTTCAGGCACCTCCAGCAGGACTAGTGCACCAACACAGCACGTTTGGTAGCCTTAAAATCACGCAAGACTCTTCTAGATGGCCAATCATAGAATGGTTGAGGTTGGAAAGGACCTCAGGAGATCATCTTGTCTAACTCCCCTGCTCAAGCAGGGCCACTTGAAGCCAGTTGCCAAGGACTATGTCCACATGGCTTTTGAATATCTCCAAGGCTGGAGATTCCATATCTCTCTGGGCAACCTGTGCCAGTGCTTGGTCACTTTCACAGTCAAAAATGTTTCCTGATATTCAGAGGGACCCTACTGTGTTTCAGTTAGTGCCCATTGCCTCTGGTCTTGTCACTGGGTGCCACTGAGAAGAGTCTGGCTCCATCTTCTTTGGGTGCTCCCCTCAGGTATTTATGTATGTAAATATGATTTCCCCTGAGCCTTCCCTTCTCCAGGCTAAACAGTCCGACCTCTCTCATCTTTTCTCATAGGAAAGATGTTCCAGTTCCTTAATCATCTTTGTTGACCTTTGTTTGATTCTCTCCATGTCTCTCTTGCACTGGTGAGCTCAGAACTGGACTCAGTACTCCAGGTGTGGCCTCACTGGTGCTGAGTAGAGGGGCAGGACCACCTTCCTCGAACCTGCTGGCAACACTCCTCCTGATGCAGACCAGGATACCATTTGCCTTCCTTGTAGCAAGAGCATATTGCTGACTCATGTTCAACTTTGTGTTCACCAGGACCCCCAGGTCTTTTTCTGACAAGCTGCTTTCCAGATGGGTTCACCCAGAATGTACTAGTGCCCGTAGAGGTTCCAGGTGCAGGATTTTGCACTTCTTGTTGAATTCATGAGGTTCTTTTTGCCTCATTCTCCAGGGACCTGTTGAGATTCTCTGGATGGCAGCACAATGCTGTTGGCAAACTTGCTATGGGTACACACTGTCCTACCATCCAGATCATTAATGAAGGACTTAAACAGGACTACACCCAATATGTACCCCTGGGGTACACTGTTAGTTACTGGCCTCCATCTAAATTTTGTGCTGTTGATCACCACGCTCTGGGTACATCTGTTCAGCCAGTTTTCAGTCCTTCCAATCATTTCAATACCCTGCCTTTGCCAGTGTTCAAAATCTTAGAACACAGAAATTGCCTACTAAGATAACCCTCAAAACTGCAAATCTTCCATTTGACAATTGAAGAGTGCAGATGTTTTATGACCTCTTCTGAAGTGCCTGAAAGGTCATTCTGCTTTTCCCTGCTGTGTGATGCAGATGAGGCACTGGGCATGTCAGACAACCAGATGGACTTGGTACAGAGAAAGGGAACTCATCTTCCTGTCAGCATGGCATCCTGCCCTGCTAGTCATCACCATGGCAAAGAGAGGGGAAAGAGACACTTAGCTCTTTGGGGGAGGGAAATGTGGCAAAATGAGCAGAATCAGAATGACTTTAACCAGCTTGCTTTCCTGGTAGCACAGCAACCTTTGAGAGCAAGATAATCCTCTCCTTTCTTTATAGAGGTTTTCCTTTGGTGTGCAGCAGTAATGGGGCGGCTCTAGAATGTCAAAAATGTCTCCCTTCACCTCTGTCCATAACACCTGCAAGTTGTCAGTCCCCCTGCTATAAGCTTGTTTTTCTTGTCAAGGACAGTGCTGACCACTTGTGCTGGCTAAAGAACTGCAGCACTTAGTGCCAGCAGCAAACCCGCAACTGGACTACTTACAGCTGTTGAGATTTCAAGCCCAAAATATACCTTGGCAGAGGCAGCAGCATAAGGCGTGCATCCCTCCGTGCTGCCCCATCCAGCTAGTCACACAGGTCTGCATTTCCATGGTGGTTTCAATGCAGTCAGTGATAGTCCTTTGCGTTGTTGAGTTCAGCACCATCCAAAGCCCCCAAACTGACAGCAGCCTAGAACAAAAATCTTGGTGAGATTGACTTTTTTTTGGCTGTCTTTTTCTTCCCTTTGCAAAATGTGGGGGATAATTGAAATCTGCAGTCAGACAATCATAGAATCATCTAGGTTGACAGGGATCTTTCAGATTATCGAGTCCAGCCATTAACCTAGCACTGCCAAAACCACGACTAAGCCTCAGCACCGCTGTCTTTTAAATATCTCCAGGGATGGTAACTCAACCACTTCCCTGGGCAGCCTGTTCCAATGCTTGATAACCCTTTCTGTGAAGAATTTTTTCTTAATATCCCTCCTAAATCTCCCCTGGTGCAACTTGAGGCCATTTTGTCTTGTCCTATCAATTGTTACTTGAGAGAAGACACCAACCCAACATGCAAATTTCACAGGATGATCACGTGTGGGTGGGCTAGTTGCTGGTTGCTGTCTCACCACCTGATCTGGAGTCACCAAATGACAGTGTGGTTGTCTGATGTGAGGTTGACATTGGCATGAGGATTTAGCTGCTGTCTCCATAGTTTGCATAATCATAAGTTAAAGTGTGCAGGTATTTTATGCAACCAAGTGGATAGAGTATGTCAAGGTCATAACTGTCAACTTTATGTCACCAATCATGTACTTTACCACTGATTGTGATTGACATGTATTTACCAGGTTAGGCTCCTGAACAAAACAGAGATAGCTTTTTGATGTTAAAAAGAAAAAAAAAAGGGGGGAAATATCCAAACCAAACCAAAACAACCCAAGTAACCCCAGCTTGATAAATGCTTTTATTTCTGTCTTTTAAAACCTGGAGCCTGAGAACTACAAATGTATTGAGGAGCCTAGGTCCTGGTTAGGAAATGCCTGGTTAGGAAATGCCTGAGTAAGTGACAGGCATTAAGCACCTTTTTGCTCCTAGGCCTAAAATGTTATTGATACAAGCGATTGCCAGCAGACTTATTCTGGGAAACAGTTTATTCAGTTATTCTGAATCGTTACATTTTGTTCTGGTTGTGGATACACCAGTGAAATCAGAAGGGACAACGTGCCCTTTCCACAATAAATTAAACACTAATGTGCTTTGGAAAGCAATAGGGAGGGATGGTGTGAGCTACAGCAGAGCTGGTTTTATTTCACATCCATTTCCAAATTCTTTATATATTTGTGGGCAAATCATCTTATTAGAGTCTTTATTGCCTGAAGTATAAAAATATTTCCTTTCTCTGCAATCCTTTGTCTCTCTTGTCTGTTCAGCTTGTAACAGTGTCTGTTCAGCTTGTTCTGTGTACATTGCGTAGTAGCATTAACAGGACTTCAATATTAGATGGCAATTCTAATGCTATTGCAATAACTGTAGCCAGCTCGCCTTAAATCACCATATATTTGATGTAGCAGTGACAGTTTCAGTGGAATTGGACCAGAGAGAAATTTATCCAAGAGTCTTTAGCAGTGATTTAAACATGAATGCCCTTTTTATGTAAAGCGATAGTTGGAAGGATTAAGATTGGGAGGTTAATCTTTCCTAACGGCTAGCTCATTGTTTTCTCACGATTCCAAGATTCTTTGGTAAGAGACATGGTCTGGACAGCTCACCATTAGCAATTTTGGAATAGAAAGTTAACCGCAAAGTAGTCAGAGCTGGATATCTTGCAAAACTCACTCAAATACTGATTTCCTTCTGAGTCTTTCTTCTAAAGGTGCCAGACACATTCCTATTCATGTCCAACAACTCTGTTTTCTGAAACAGGAACGCTTACACATACACACATATCCACACAAAGACGCAAACACACACACTCAAAAGAGACAATTTATCATCTCTGCCAAAGAACACGTACGCTGGAAAATATATTGATTAAATAACTTGTTTTCTTATCACAGGCTAAGAAAGCTTACCCTTTTTAAGAAAGGGTGATGCTCATATGGGAGGCTAACATCAAAAATAATATTAATTAGAAATCTTCAATGTTTTTTTTTCCTTTGTTTTCTGAAATGGGAACAACAAATACTTGAGACAGAAAGGAATTGTACTGCTAGTCCTTCCTAGAAGGAGAAAGACTTTCTGTCAAAGAACTGGTAGAAAGCAAAGAGGAAAGGTGCCATGAGTACTTTCTGACTTAAATGCCAAAATCTGGAGTCTGAAATGTGTCCTCTTGGTTCTATGCTAATACATATCCAGTACAAATCCCCTTCCAACCTCTGTTTGTAGATCTTGTCAATGGTCTTGCCATTTTGGTGAATGCATGGCCATGGACTCAGAGGGAGCCTGCTCTTGCAAGAGGGAACCTTCTTCCAGCATATTTATAGCAAATGTAGAGAGGTCTGGGGTTTTGGGGGGTATATCTTTCATTTACCAAGGGTCTGATGACTTCAGGGCAGCCTGTACTAAGGGGTGACACAGAATAGAAGATGCTACTCATGCTTTTACATAATCAGTTCTAATCATATGCAGAATACATTTAGGGACAGGATTTATGAAACAGCCTTGTATTAGGCAAAATCTGCTCCCATGGTGATATCTGAGTGGTACACACATAAATGGAGCAAAGTTAGGCCAGCGAAGAACACTTTTGGAAAAACGCCAGAGTACACAGTTGTAGGATGACATTTCTCAGTCACACCCCGAATTCTTATATTCTTCCATCCTGTTAGAAGTGAAAGTCCTGTTACTTGGAAATTGTTGGTTATGCTTCCAATTCCTAAACAATTATTAAAGAGGGCTATTTCTGGTTATTTATGGCCAGCTGCAATCAGAAAAAAATGGCTGTAAAAGTGCCATTGTGGATATCTGGTTCTGGAGCAGCTTTCTTCGCTCTGTTTACAAATCAGAGGAGTTGTCAGCCTCACAAGCTCAGCCAGGGAACTGAGATTTAAATGGGGTCATTTCTGCCTCAATAATCATTAGCAGTACTCAACTTTCTGCAAGATAAAGAGTCCTCCATCTAGGCACAGATTTATATCGGTAGGACCAGAGCCTCCAGCACATAAATTCTTTCAAGGCCAGCACTGCCTACATTTATGTTTTTAGAGTATCTCACTGAAAGGGGCCTCAGAGTCATATTATATCAGAATTAAATGTTATTTTAAAATCCTGAATCCCTTACATAGTTTTGGCGAACCCCAGGCATTACTGTTGATAGAAATACAATAATTTCATTTTACTGGTTAATTCATTTTGGACACCTTTAGATAAGGCAGTGACCCAATGTCCTTTGAGACTGGTGGAGAGATAGAGAAAATACAGGAGAGAAAAATCTTTGAAGATTCAACTAGGAAGTCCAAATTTGGAGAAAAGGATTTTGTGCCATACAAATTTGGTTATTGTGAGCTTGGGACAGAACTGTATCATTATTTTTTATAGTGCTATAAAATGAAAAACTCTTTTTATCGAATCCAGTTCTAGCTGTCCCTTTTGGGTTGTCAAGTCCAAGTGTGCTGTGCACAGGATATAATTAGCTTAATGCACAAGCCAGTGAAATGAATGGACTTTTAATGATGCTCAGGGTGCTCAAAGAAAAGAGTAGCCAGTGCAAAAAAAATTGCATTAGAACTGGAAGTAAAATAAAATTGTTTCTTGCAAATGACTTTTTGGCTTATTTGCTCATTTTCTCTCTGGGAGTTTCTTCTTGCCTTTTTTTTCCTTTTTCTGTTTCTTTGATTGAGTTATTCTTCACAGCTTCCAGGGAGGCAAACTTGTTGCAGGCACAAACTTCCCTGACTATCTGATCTTCCCACTCTGTCCCAAACAGCTGCCATTTCCTATGTATGTTCCCTCATAAGAAACAGCCTTGCCAGCTCTCCCCTGGCCCACTGCAATGAGCCCCAGGCTGCCTGGCAAGAACACCACTGGGCTAAGTGACCTGCAGGTTGAGCAGGCTGAACCTCAGCAGGGGCAGGGGATCAGGAGACCTCTGATCTGCCCCCTCTTCGCTGTGCAGGAAAGTTATTCTGTGAGCTTTTTTTCTTGGAAGTGGAAAAACTCTTCTGGATCCCACTGTCTTCTGTCTCTGGCTCTTTCTCCTCAAGAACTTCATGAGCCTTTTTGCTTAGGAGCTGTTGTTTTAAGAGGAACTTGGCTAGCTTTAAATGAATTCAGTTCTTGAGTGAATATAATTTGTAAAGAGCATAAGTGCTAATTATACACATTCTGTGGATGTTCATACTAAAAGGCCATCCTTCTTCCACAATGTACTGAAAAAGGGGAATGAATCACAAAATACAAGCCTCCGTGAGCTGGACAAAATGCAAGCGTCTCCCTATCTTGGTACAATGCAACTTTTGGCTCTGAGCCCTAGATCCATTTGGACTGGTGGCAAGCTTCCCACTGCCTTCAGTGGCACTGAATTCAGCCCTTGGACATTTATGTTGTTAAATGGAACTCATAGGCCCTGAGTGAGCCAGGTTAAGGGTCCCCTCCAGCCTACAGGGTCATGGGATCCGACTCTCACTTATTCAGACATGCAAAACAACACCATCAAAAGCTCATAAACAGCAACGAAGTCTGGAGGTTAAAACAAATGCTTGCACGCTTCACAGAAATTCAAAAGCAGTTGTGCAACTGCAAACACATTAAAGCATGAGTCAGCCTGGCTTTTGGAGGGAAAACACATCCCATGGTAGACAGATACAGTGGGTAGATGGACCACATGGCCCACTGCCATCCTAAACGTTTGCTATTTTAGGTCTCTTATAATGTATTTTTTGCAAGAAAACACTTTTAAACCAACTTTTGTGCCATGAAGTGGGGTGTAACTTCCCTGTAGGTTGGGTTTTCTGCCCCAGATCACATTATTTCTCTTTTTGCACCCTCTGGTTTCCACTTGCCTTTTTTATAAACCCATTTTTCTTAACACTGCCTTTTTTTTGCTTCCTACTGCCTGCTCACACCTCCTTAATCCCAATTTTGCAGTTACTCTCTTGTTACTTTTCCATTGGTCAGCATCCTTCTTTCCAGTTAAATAAGTAATTTATGGAGCTCCGTTTAAGTGTTGCTTTCTTCTCACCTGATCCCACACTCTATGTTTTCTTCAAGTTTTTGCCAGTATCGGTGCTCAATTTTTTGTGTTATTTTTATGAATTGGTCTGCTATGTGCCCATATTTAAGCTAGGCTTTTTCCAGTTCAATCATTGCTCTCACTTACCCAGTTAGATTAACTCTTCCTTTGCTTTTCTAAGGAGCATCTTTGGTAAATGCTCTTTTTCTTAACACATTTATGGAATATCCAGCCTGGTGGAAGCCCAGCTGCTAAAGATCTTATTTGGGAAGGGCTGGAAAAGTGAAGGTGAGTCAAGCCACTGATGCAAGATTGCTTTATAGGCAATATTTGGCTGGTCACCTTATACTAACAGGTGAAGTCAGCATCCCCTTGCTCACCTCGTCACGCAGCTGTAAACCTCATGCAGCTTGTGACAACATCCACAGAGGTCAGTATGTGGGAGAAATAAAATTTCAGCTCTAAGATTGTACAGTGTTATTATGAACTGTGAAACTATGGCAGCTTTCCCTCCAGAAACAGCTGGACTTGGATGTGGATGAACTAACCCCTGTATTTTACATCTATAGATGTCTTATCTAGTATAACGTAAGGATTTCTGGAAAATAGACCAGTCACTGCATTAATACACAAAAGCATGTTGCTATCCTCACAATAAATGTCATAGAAAGTTATGAAATTATCACATATACCCCATGATCCAATTGCATGTAGATTTTCAAACCAGCTTGGCATGTTTTCTTGGAAAATGTGATTTTTTAGGTCAATTAGCCATATAGTTGTTAAAATATGGCTTTTTTTGCAAAGCACGATCAAATGTGTCTTGGATGCCAATCAGCTGTGAAGAGAAAGAACAGACAAAACTCTTGGAGTGTTAAAAAGCTCCTTAGCTGCCATCCACCTTCCTGCTTTCCTGAAGCAACCATCCTGGTGGGGAGCTGGTTTTTCTCTCTTTGCAATAAAACTTGGGCATGTGTTGTGCAAGGCTTGAGCAAAGCAGCTTCCTGCAGAAGCAAATAATTTCTTACCTAAGAGCACAACTAAACTTAGTGGAGACAGAAATGAAAAATGAAAGGTTAATATTTTGGCTCCAAGGTCCTTCTGGCAGACTTGAGATTATCTTTGGACGTGTTAAGAAAAGCTTTCAGGACAGACCCCAGAGCCAAACATTTCTGAAGTTTTGGAAAACACAGCTGTGCTGTGCCTGACTTGAGAAAGAGACATCTGAAAACTCACCTTGTGAGAAATCAGGCCCCTTTTCAGGGCTGTAAGGAGGTAACTCATCCTTCCACCTTCAGTACTCCCAACACATAAAAATATTGAGCGTATCTTTCTCAAAGCTGCCTCCATTTCTTCCCAGTATGACATCTCTGTAAGATAATTCTCGTTTCAACATGAATGTCTGGACAACACTGGTGTTTTAGGTGGTTTTGCATTTCAGTTTTGAGGTTTAATTGCTTTCAGCAAAATCACTCCGGTGGAAAATCAATAGAAGTTTTGTCCCTAATTTCAACTGCACTGAGATTTGTCACAAGTGGTAGCTTAGATGTCTACCTCCCTCTTCAGAAAGACATAGTAAATCAATCACAGATATGAGGACACAGCATGCTTGAACCCATGTTCATTGGTTATACCTCAAAGTTGGCTCCATGAAGAAAAAGCATTTCTCCCCTCCCCATGAAGAGTTCCCTGATGAACTCAGTGGGGTAAAAATAGCATAACTGAGAAAGTCTGTCTCAAAATATCAACCTTTTAACGTTGTATTCTGATTTTACATACAGATCAGGATCTGGAGTGTGCCTGAGACAAAGACGTTGTAGCTTAAAGTTTGCACTTAAATGTGAAGGTAGATCTTAGTAGTATCGGGGATAAAACTGACAACGCAAATTAAGTATCGTCATGCATACATAAATATTGCCATAGGTACATCACTCAGTTGTGAACCCTCTGCTACTGTAGGATCTTCAAAGATAGTCTACCTTTCCTTCAACTTTTATATAGCCACGGGGTGTCAGATGGCAGCTGAGATAATGTTTGGAGCTTCTCAGTGGAGCCAGTATGCTGAATTCAGACACCTCACCTTCCAGCCCTGTTCCCAAGGCTTTTCAGTAATTTTATCCCTTCATTTCCCTGAAATGATGCTCTAAGTTCAGACATGCAAAGAGACAGAGCTCAGATTCAGATGGCAAACCCCCCAGAGAATCCTCCTGCACCACCACTTCCCCAACTGCCACAACCTAGAGGTGTCCAGCACGTAGATGTACAAGATGCACACCTCTTAAAACTGGTTATGGTCTGTTCAGCACTATACTAGCTAATTATGCTTCTTTCACTGAAGAACACTCATTCTAGCAGCTCATCAGGGTGGGGATAGCTGCATTTGTCAATTAAGGAGAAAGGTTTGATTACTGATCCTTTGTGGATGGATTGGGGCAATAGTGACTCAGCTGTTGTAGCAACACACAAGCTCCAGACTCTAAGTTGGCTGTCACACGCTCGATACTCAGCCTGTTTGGGCCTTTTTTCACCCCCAGACATTGGCAGAATAGCAATGGAAAACAGAATACGTTCAGCATGTAGGAGTGTTTACTCTTGTCATGACACAACTTGGGATTTTCCATTTAAGCTTGAAAAACAAACCCTAAACAGAAATTATTAGGAAAATAGCAGCTATGAGGTAAACTTATGTCAACAAATGCCAAGAGGTCAAAGAGACAACGCATAACGTTTTGGTTGAATATTCTGTGTGTTCCTAGAAGCAGTGCGAAAGCTGGCTCACAAAGTATTTGCCGGAGCGTTATAGTGACTGGGGAATAGGGTAGGTCCAGAACATTCCTCAAAGCAAAGCCTTATTCTGCTTTGTAGTAACAGAGGTCTTTTCTTCATACATCAAACTCAAGTGCTCTAGATGTCAAGGCTGGGGAATGGCAGAGGATTCCGACACCCGCACAGGCATATCACCAGCAGGAGCCAGAGGATGCAGGACAGGCTGGTGCCATAGACATCCCCGCTCCAGCCTGAGTGGAGAATAACTCTGACTTTCCTCATGCTGCTCCAAAATTGAGTAGTCATAATTCCTCCCAAAAATAGTCCTAAACACCCCACCAAAGTGAGAGATTCACTGGTGTATGTGGTGAAGGTGCTCAACTCTTATTAACAGAGGCAGAAATCCTCTCAGCAGAGGAAGCAAGACTAATGATCATAGAATCATAGAATCATCTGGCCCGGAAGGGACCTTCAAAGGTCATCAAGTCCGACCCCCCTGCAGTCACAGGGTGGGTCTAGACTAGGTTGCCCCAACTAGACCAGGTTGCCCAGGGCCTCGTCGAGCC
>BJBW01000199.1:98437-277067 GCA_004320125.1 Scolopax mira
AATGTCTAATCTAAACCTGCTCTTCTCCAGTTTATACCTGTTAGCCCTTATTCTGTCGTTGACAACCTTTGAGAACAGACTCTCCCCAGCTTTCCTGTAGGCCCCCTGAAATTATTCTCCCTGGTTTATATTACAACACAGAGTGTTTGCAGATGATGAATAAAATGTACTGAGATTATGAGAGGGGAATTAGAAGGAAGTCACTAATCCAAACAGGACAAGTTATCATCACTAGAGCACCCCAAGAAGTTAAGTCTTAAGTGCTGACTTAGTGTAGAACTATTTTGCAGAGAAGCAATACATTCCAAAATGTCCTCTCCTGTCACTAAACAGGGAAAACACTCATATAGACACAACGCACATAGACTGTGTGTTGAAACCTAGTGATTCAGGAGAACACATACCACAATTAGGTGTGATAGTTTTCATGGCTGTGATAAGCGCACTGTGATGGGGCATATCCCAGATGGTTACTTGTAAGCTTCAAATAGTACTTAACACTGGTCTGCACAGAGACCCCTGGAAGATGCCATGACACAACATTTTTCTGTGTAACTCTCTTATGAGCTCCAAATTCACATGCTTTATGAGGCTTAATTTACAATGCTGAAAAACAGGAAAATAAAAGATACTACAGAAAAGGAGAAACATGGAAAATATAAGATGTTTCAGATGATGAAAAAAATTTCCAGCTACATATGTGTGACCTTGGAGGGTAAGGCCACAACTATATCAGAACGTTTCCACGGGCAAGGCCATAAACAGGAGAGGACTGATGTACAGACCATGGACTGTGTCATGATGGCTGACTGCGGGAATGTTCGGGCATGACAGTTAACCCCAACTGTGTGATCTTCTTTACAGCCTATCATGGTTAATAACAAGCATTTATCCACTGTCAGTAAGATGAAATAATGTCATCCTCTGGCTCACTATGCCCTAAATCTCAAGTCACAAAACTCAAGTAACTTTGAAAAACAGAAGTTTGGATAAGTAATGATCAATTTTTTTTTACAATATTTGTGGCACCTAAAGATGCCCAGTAAGATTTCACAGTTGAAATCCTGTTAGGATGGCAGCATTCTTGCAAATCCAGTCTCCAAATGAGTCCAGGTGTGTGAGGTGTGTGCATGTGCAAAATGTACGTCCACAGAGTCCTTCAGCTATAACGCCAAAGCTTCTCTCTAAACATTTTACATGTACTGTCAACTCTATTTCCAACAATAGCCTTTCTGCCAGGCATGTAATTCACACTGAACCCTGGTAGGGAAAAAACACTGCTCTGAGCAGAGGTCCTGGAGGGAGCTCCCACTCAAACCAATTGGGATGTGAGGCACAGCCAGCTTCCTCTGATATCTGGAAAATTAAACTTTTGTAAGAGGAGGAAAGAGGATTCTGGTCATGTTTTACATGCAGGAATGTCATACAGATTGAGATGTAAGAACCTCCATGCTTTGGATGAGCAATGAATTGACATGATTTAGTCAGCAGACTATCACTTCCCCAAGTTTCAGGAGGCATAAGATTGCAAACATAGACCAATATTCAGCCCTTCCTTGGAGTTAATATGTGTATCTCCCCATATTTTGACTGGTTCACATCCTTTTTTAAGTGATATGTGAAGTATACAAGCCACAGCACCCTAGCTCACAGATCTGGATCTCTCTCTAGCAACTAAGCATCTAAGGCAGGTTCTTAAGTGGTTGAGCTTTTTCTATCTAAATTCTTTATTTTTTCTATCTCTGAGGCTCCAAATATGCCTAAAAATGTGATAAATATGATAATTAGATTCAGGGAAAATCTTATTCCTTCCCTGTGAAGAGCCACATCCACACCTCTGCAACACCAGTACATCTTTCTTGCACAGATTGTTTTGGTGAGGCATTCATCAGTGGTGGAATCTGAACTCCAGATCTTAGACATTTTCCAGAAGGATTTAACTTTAAGTAAAGGAAATTTAGGGTTTTAAAATGTCAGTTTCAAACCACTAGATCCAGCTGCTGTCATTATGGTGGAGCATGGAGCTGTAGGACTGAGATGAATAAGATAACAGAATCTGTTCCTCTCCAATGCAGGGGAACAGAGCCCAAATCCTGCCTTGGGCATGCTGGTTAAAGATGGCTGGTGTGTGGAGGCATTCTTAACACAATCCCACAGCAGATCCCAACAAAAAGACAAATGGAGGTCAACACACTTCCTCACCCTACCATTCTTCGTTGCTTCCCCCCCCCCCTCTATTCACCCACACAAACCATTGATGTAAATGGGTCAAGACTCACTCTCCTTATGGGGCAGTGCATGCTATTTTTAATTTTTGAAAGTTAAACCAGCTCTGAAGCTGGATTAGTGATGGCAGATCCCCCTAAACTATAGGCACGTAAACTGAGGGTGGACAGCTGCTCCGACGTTCCTGCCTGGGAATCCAACCCTTAAAACACACTAGATGGACATACATGGCTTCTTGGCTGCCCCATTTATGCCCATCTGTTACGATGGCACACTGCCTGCTTAGGAGTTGGTCAGATCTTTGCCCTTGGGTAATATACCAGGCAATGATGGATATATAAGGACAATCTACATAAGGTGGCAAGAGATCTTTTTCCAAGGAAGTGCCTTCTCCTGCTCTGACTGAACCTTGCAGTTTGGTGTGCTGGTACATCTTTGCACTCCAGGCACACCTGTTTCATTACTGTCCTCCGAATAAGTAAGCAAGCCAAGGAGAAGAAAAGGAGCTTGTGGACTTCATGGAAAGTTCTGGCTGTCAACAATGAGCCAGGTTGTATTACAGGGCATTCCCGAAATACATGCGGTCACCAACAGGGACATCAACATGACAGTTCCACCCACTGCCACTCTGCATAACAGGCAACAGAACCAGGGATCAAATCAAATTTCAAAGGATTGTGTACATTTGAGCCCAAGATACCACTTGTACATTTGCCTCAAGAAGAGAGCCAAAGGACATAACCCTTCCTGGTCTTTGGTAGGGTACACGATGCTCTTTCACATGAAAGTGATGACATGAATAACTATGTCAGGTGAAAAGCAGTGATTTTCTTGTGTTTCCCTTTGCATAAAGTGGGAGAACCCCCTTTAAGTGAAGACTGAGAATTTTATGGGTTTCTCTCTCCCATTGCCCCAAAGATTTTTCGCTAGATCTTGAGTCTATTGGACAAGTACTATTTGGCTTGATGCAGAAGAGGGCATGCACTGATCTGCCTTTGTATTTGCAGTAACACTTAAAGACCTCAGCTGAGATTGAAGCCTTAATCATGCTGCAGGACAGCTTCTGTCCTAGGAAGCATAAAATACAGGCACATAATATGGAAAAAGGAAAAAGAATAATATTATCCTGCAGCTAACTACCAAGAGTTGGAAAAAAGAACTTACCTGTTCTCACAAAGGAAAGTTTTATTTTATCAAAGCCCTATAAATCCCTCACACACACTTTATCTCCGATATAAGTAAGTTCTCATATGTTGGAATTGCCTCAAATACATTTGCACTAGTGCAGGTTAGTAACAGTGCCTCTTTTGTTGCTTTTCTCTCTAATTTTTTCCCTTCTGTGTGTTTCTGCTTCAAGTCAATTTATTTAGTTCAGCAAAAGCTTAAGGAAACAAAATTGTTTTGATATCATCTTGGAAGCTGCTGTTAGGAGAATGATTCCCCAAGATCCAGGATCCTGACTCAGGAGAGCGGAAGCCTGCTTGATTCAATGCGTGGTGCCAGTGAGGATGCTACAACTCTCTCACCCTACTCTACTCTCCCAGTAAATCTGCACCTTTTTCTATAATGTCTGCAAAGCAGCTTCCAAACCCTGTATGAGCTCTGATGCCCAAATGAGCACAGTGGGTCAGTGCACCAGTGCAAGTGCACTCCGGATCCACCCCATCTCGTGGACAGGCGGTTGGCAGCCCTTCAGAGACCATTCTTGCATGATGATACACATCTCCCCAAGGGTAGGTCTTGGAAGGTTAGCTGAATGTCTAGATCCCACTGAAATCCTATAGTCTCCTTGTCCCCGAGGCCTCCATATAAATTGGGAATAACAGGAAATCTCTAGCTTAGAAGAGCACCATGAGGCACTTAGATACTGATGTAATTACAGCTATTTATGTACTTCAGGTGGATGGATCTGATGTATTACCCGCGATGGCCCTCTTACTGTCCAAACCAGCCTGTGGTGTGTGTACATTTCACTGCAACACGCTGGCCCATATCCCATCGCTAAGAGCTATTTAGAGTGTGCTTTGAGACTTTCTGGTGAAACCTCTATCATTCAGTAACCAGGATGAGATAACGTTTTAACAGAAGAGAAAGTCCAGAGTTTTCTCACCACCACCAGTGAGAAGCCCTTGGTGTGAACTCCTGTCTCTGGGAGTGTGGTGCAGGGTGCTGCCTCAATGATCTCGGAGTCTGGCTCAGCCCCAGAAGCCAGGAGTGGACAATGTATGCAGTTTCTGACCATAGGTCATTTATCTCACTCTAATTAAATCTGACAAGCCCAGTTTCTCCTTACACATTGAGCTCACATGCTCCCATATGAGAAAATTTTATTCCAGCTGCCATTGTATAATCAGAAGTATTATAGGTTTTGTTCTTTTCTTGCCAGACAGTATTTTTTCTCTAATTGGATCCATAAGAATGCCCTTACTCCTGAGATGAGACAGACTTTTACCAAGACTAATGTCTGTAGAGAGGAGCTAACCTCATTTATACCTTAGAAAGTCATGCTTTTAATCCAGCAAAAGGATTTTATCATTGTGTTATTTGGATGAATGATATGGAGTGGAAGCCACCTAAGTGACCTAACAACTCTTAAGTAGTTAGTGGCATAAACTCTTCTTCCTAGAAAATCTTCTCTCCATCTTGTGTCTGCTGGCTGCGTTTTGCGAAATGCCCATCCTAATCAGGTGTCCTGTAAACACCACTGGCTGCACGACTTGCTGGTGAAACTAGAGAAATGCCTCTTGTATGTGATCTGGCAGGATTTAGCTGTAGGTGAGATGTATTGCTGTCCAGCATGTTCCAGCTAAATGGTGTATGTGCACAGGGTGCACTTGGTGTATATGAATGTATGCTCCATTCTGGTGAGACCTCATCCAGAGTACTGTGTCCAGCTATGGAGTCCTCAGCACAGGAAGGATGTGGACCTATTGGAATGGGTACAGAGGAGGGCCATGAGGATGACCAGAGGGCTGGAGCACCTCTCCTATGAGGACAGGCTGAGAGAGTTGGGGTTGTTCAGCCTGAACAAGAGAAGGCTCTGGGGAGACCTTATAGCAACCTTACAGTATCTGAAGGGGGCCTACAGGAGAGATGGGGAGAGATTCTTTACCAGTAAATGTAGAGATAGGATGAGGGATAGTGGTTTTAAACTGAAAGAAGTTATATTTAGATTAGATATTAGGAGGAAATTCTTTACTCTGAGGGTGGTGAGGCACTGGAACAGGTTTCCCAGAGAAGTTGTGGTTGCCCCATCCCTTGAAGTGTTCAAGTCCAGGCTGGATGGGGCTTTGAGCAACCTGCTCTAGTGAGAGGCGTCCCTGCCCGTTGCAGAGGGCTTGGAACTTGATGATCTTTAAGGTCCCTTCCAACCCAAACCATTCTATGATTTTATGATTCTATGATTTGGGTATCCAGTAAATCATCCCATAACTTCTGGAAAAACATGTGCCAGGTAGTTCACAATAGATCTGTTCCAGCTTTTCAATCTTCTGGTGTCCTTAGGCACAAGAAATATTAATACAAAGGATCCCTCCTTCCCTGTGATGGTACTTCTCTGTATGTCTGGACCACTATGAAACTCATAGTGTGAAGTGAAAAAATAGATTGTTCACACATGTCGACACCTGAAGGTCCAAGTCCTCATGCAAATCATGTCTCAAGACTTAAGTAGTACACACAGACAGCAGCTGAGTCAGGGCTAGAGGATATCAGTTTTGCACTTTGGGAGTTTCCTATTCCTTTTGTCGAGCCAGGTTAAGAGCACAAATCTTCAAAATGCCTCCTACTCTTTAAATTGTATTTCTGTTGGCAACTGAGGGCCTTTGACCTCTCTGAGCAGCATGCTCTTTCCAGAGGAAAGTTTATATGTAGACCGACTTGTTCATTACCACACAAAGGATCACTTCTTTGTTAAGAATAGACAATACTTGAGCATGGTTAAAAATGAAAACACAAAGGAAACCAGTCCTTTTTGGGCAGGAAATTGTGGATGTGGGCTTCAGGCCTGAGTGAAGTCACTGAACTTCTGCTCCTTATGGTGCATGATTCAGGAAAGGCATGATACCAAGCTGCGATGTGATGCTGCCAGGTAATTGCTAGGGTTGAAATCACTCCTGAACCAAAGACCTGGAGAATCAAGGGCTAAGGACTGCCAGTGTTGTCTGAACCATTTATTAAAGACTTAAATGCCAAACAGATCTAGCAAACTCTACCCTACAGAATACTTGAATGCAGCTATGCTACAACTTCAGGCTGACAATAGGAACGATGCAGAAGAGAAGGGGGAAAGCACAGGGGTATGTCCAGGATGTCTGCCTTACACAATACCTTCCAGAAGAAAGGCCAAGATTTCTAACTTCTTGGACATACTCACCCAAAAACTTGCCAAAGCTTTTCATTCTCTGTGCTGTGAACAGGAATAAGGTAATGGTAACGGGAGGTGAAATTCAATTAGGTGGAACAAAAAGGACCTTTTATGGATTTTCCATCATAAATCCTTTACTCAGATTTTTTTTTTGAGGTGGGGGAGGGATTCATACCGTTTAAAGAAATGAAGCATAACATATAAACCAGTAATGGTGATTAAATAAACATAAATCACTACTTAGTTAAAAGTTGGTGCAAATGCAATCGCTGCACAATATGTCATTGTCCTTTTGCCAGGAAGACTGCTTAAACGTAATGGGTGAAAAACTGCTCTTATTGAGGCATCGTATACTCACCAGATGGATGCCAAATGGTATTTGGGATTTTAAATCATAGTCTCTGCTTAATGCACTAAGTTCAACAAATCTCAAGCAAGGGACCACTTCCATTCCTTAGACTCTCTACACTTAATTTATGCTGACTTACATCTTTTCCTGTCTGAATATGATGAGGAATTACCAAGCATATATCTGGGCTTTGTCCACTGATATTGAGGGGATTGACTTAGGTCCTATTGATGTCAGGGCGGCTGCTGCAAATTTAAGCCCTGACTAGCCTCTTCATTATATTATTTTGAATTTTTCCCTGGCACTTCTCAAAACAATTTAATAGTATAAATATTGTCACATTGATGTTTGTATGCTATTATAGAAATGAATGATACATCTACATCACAAAAATTGTCTCTTCTCACCCTTAAAAAAACCCCAAGTAGAAAATTAGGAAAGTGACCATGCAGGATCTCTGTTTTCCCTCCTTTCTTCATCTTTGGGTCATAGGTTCAAGGAGAACACGGCCATGATGAAAGACTTCTGGTAGATCACCCAAGTTTACCTGGTACTGTTGCCAAAGGCAATGTGGGATGTCTAGGGGTTTTGTGGCTGCTGGTGCTGGACATTTTTCAGACTCATGGTCTCCATATTACTCTCTGGAGCCTTCATGGCCTTTGGGTCATAGATTTTCTACTTCAACCCCAGTCAAAAAAATGGTTCACTGCTCAGCACCCTTCGTGCAACAGGGTCTGTTCAGATCCACCAGCACTGTAATCAGCCATGGAGGGTGATATGAACACTGGATCTTCTGCTCCTTTTCCAATTTTGCAAAGGCAAAAGGTAAGACTAGAGTTTGCAGGTATATCCCAGTGTTATCTGCACCTAATGAAACATCGAACAGTGCTGTCAGGAAGAGCCGTTCACATGGTTAGTTAACCACGATGCTTAGACCCTGAGAGTGCCTCTATGTCATGGTGTTGATCTACCTCCAATATCTTCCAGTCTTCCTCTGAGAGACTGGTTGTCAGCAGGACAGCAGAAGACATCTGGAGCTTAACGAGGAGGAGCCCAGGTCAGTGCTAGATCATGGGAGCGAAGTGCTTAGAGCCTTTGGCTCTACCTATATCAACAGACAAACGGGATCAAGGAGCACTCTGTCAGTGCAATTCAGTTGTCTTCACTAGGCATTGCTAAAACAGACACTGTTATGGTTTTGTCCAGGGTTGGCTAGCATTGCAGCAGACAATTTCTGGGAATAGGTCAGGAGTTGGCAGTTCCCAGTGAGCAGTTTTCTCATGGCCACCACTTGGACAACTTTGAGACAGTGGCTGGGATCATTTGGCACAGCCAAGTCTCAATGCCAGACACAAAGCAAACACATCCTTGTTAGTACATACATAGAGCTTAAGGCCAGCAAGGACCATTTTGAGCAAGAAGAGAACGGATGGAGCCTTCAGCCCCCAAACCATTTTTGTTATGCCAACTTAAAAGAGGGTATTCCAAGGGCAGAAGAGCATGTATCATAGAATCATCTGGGCTGGAAGGGACCTTCAAAGGCCATCTAGTCTGACCCCCCTGCAGTCAGTGGGGACACCCCCAACTAGACCAGGTTGCCCAGGGCCTCATCAGGCCTCATCTTGAATGTCTGCAGGGAAGGAGCCTCAATTACTTCCTTTGGCAACCTGTTCCAGTGCTCCACTACCCTCATTGTAAAGAACTTATACCTAATGTCTAATCTAAATCTTCTCTTCTCCAGTTTAAACCCATTAGCCCTTGTTCTGTCATTGCTGGCCTTTGTAAACAGACTGTCTCCAGGCTTTCTGTAGGCCCCTTCAGGTACTGGAAGGCTGCTATTAGGTCTCCCCGGAGCCNNGAACAACCCCAGCTCCCTCAGCCTGTCCTCATAGCAGAAGTGCTCCAGCCCCCTGAACATTTTTGTGGCCCTTCTCTGGACCTCCTCCATTAGGTCCATGTTCTTCTTATATTGAGGGCTCCAGACTTGCACACAGTACTCCAGGTGATGTCTCACCAGAGCAGAGTAAAGTGGCAGAGTCACTTCTCTGGATCTGCTGGCAACACATCTCTTGATTGCAGCCCAGGATGCGATTGGCCTTTTGGGCTGCAAGTGCCCACTGCCTGCTCATGTCCAGCTTCCAGTATGACTCTCTTCAGTTATCAGTGATGTCACACAAGGTCCCACAAAAACTGAATCTTAGATGCACCAAAGGTGCATACCTATCCTAGATATAGCAACATCAGACTCATCCTTGTTCCTTGAAGATGGCCCTCATCTCATCTGCTAACTCCAAAACCTGAGTCACGAAGCTTTGTGTTTTCTGAGTGACAGAAAACCTGCACAGAGGCAGTGTTACTGGGCCTCTGAAGAGATTTTACATGACGCAAATGCCTAGAGGCTGCAGAGGAGGAAGAGCTCTCAATACTGTCTCTGCTCTTAGTCATATGATTTAGTTACAGGTAGTCCTGTGAGGAGCAGGGAGTTGGATTTGATGATCTTTATGGGTCTCTTCCAATTTGACATATTCTATGATTCTAAGATTCTATGCTTCCACCCCTATTGCCATGCTGGATCATGATAATCCCTATCTCCCTTAGGAGAAAAGAAAACAGGTCCTGCACTGATCAGGTAGCTTAAATTTCTCTTCCCTGAGGAAGAAAATATTGCACCAAGAATGTCTGTCTTCTTGTAGGGCTCAAATCCCTTAGGTATAGCCATTTTTGTACACAAAAATAACACATTTTATTACAGAAAATTACAGACATCACAGACATCAAAAGAAAGGAACCACATATTTTTCCTCTCCTCCAGGAGCCCACAGCAACCCAGGCCTTGTATGGAGAGGATGTGGGCACACCAGTCACCCCTCATCAGGCAGCATTTACTGGTCCTGCCCACAAATAGAGACATGTTGGTCTCACATACACAAGAGCTCAGAGAATGGTCCATGGCAAAGTGTACAATTTAAAATCCATCCAGTTACATTCTTGGAAACATTTTTCTCCCAAGTTAAACCAAGAAAAATATGTATTCCAAATACCAACAAGAGGCACAAGAAATTGTATCACTCTCTGATGGCTCCAGGGCTGCAGCATGAACACATGAATACAAAAGAGGCGTGGGAAGGGCAGGATGCAAAACTGCAGCCCTAATTGATAACTCACAGGAGGCTTGAGGGTCCTTGTTTTCAAGCAAGAGAGCTTACAGCCCTGCGCCAGGACTCTCCTCAGTTACCAGCATATCACCCATAAAGGTGGCAAATCAATTTTGTACAAGACATAGTCTTGCTCTCAGTGAAATCAGTGCCAAGACTTCTCCTGACTCTTAATGAATCAAAGGCTCAGGCAGACCTGGGTACAACCTTGCCTCAATGTGTCCACTAATGTTCAGCTCTCCACACAGCAGCACACCAACCAGTACGCTGGTAACGCAGTGAGCCCACAACAGACATGCCATTATGCATCCACATATTCATGCATTCACAGATGTTACATGAGTAAATAATGGGTTTTAAACATGATGATGGAAATGAGCTGTGTATCTTTAAGAAGGTGGGGTCATCTTTCGGAGAAATAATGATTTTTTTTTCATCTTTTCGAAGTGTGAACAAAAGAGTGGTAGGTTTAATTAATGTTGGTTTTTGCAGGGGTCATTATTTGCAATTTCAAGAATAGAGAACTTAAAAAAAAATTTAAAAAATTCAAACTGTTCTTTAATCTGTCTTTTCTTTGAATCTCTCCTTTCTTTGTAGACATGTCCACTAGTCCTTAACCTGATTTATGTGATTGGTCAATTGTGAGTTAATGAAGGGGATAAAATGTTTTCTGGAATGCTGGGATAATCGACAAATAGCAATGACCAGTAACTGGACCACAGCCAAGACAGGAACTTAATCCTCTGAAGTCCAAGGGTATTGTAAAGTTGCACTGAAGTGGGAACAGAAAGAAACCAGTTACATCATTCCATTTGTTTCCTTAGATAGGGACAAATGCACTCACTCCAGAAAGCATATTTGAAGACTAATTATATAGGGAGAAAACAAGTTAGAAAGGAATTTCTCTACTTCTAGGCATATGTGATTTCAAGTGTGGTATAAGGGCTTTAATCCTCTTCTTTTCTCGCAACTTTTTACTGTTTGATGCATTCAGTGTGGGTTGTTTCTTCCAGAGGTCACACATTCTCACCCCCTACCTCTGCTTTCCCTAATGATACAGAGCAGCTCCCTCACCCTCTGTCAAACATTTCTTCTGAATTCTCAGTGGCAACACAAGAGCTGAATGGTTCAGCTGCAAGTCCAGCCAAGGCTTCTCAACCTGGATCTTTCTGGATTTGAACGCAAACCTCAAGACACATGGTTGGAGAGAATAGGGAAAGAGGATTTTCAGGTAGTTGGTACACAGTCATTGAATTTAAAAGTTGGCACTATGCTTATGAAGCCCTGATAAATGCTTACAAGTTTAGCATCTAGACAGGGACTGAAGCACAGCATCTGTAAGCCCACCAAGAAGTGAGTTATTATGCCTTTGGTGGAGGCGAAAGGGTGGACTATGGGCAACCCACTAGTGATAGTGAGAGAATGAAGGGCAGTCTAAAATATTGCCTTTTCCTGGCAAGCAAAAAGCTTGCCAGGAGTGGAGGGAGGACAACCCATTTTGCCCTAGGTCTCTGGTTTTGAGAAGTTAGACCAGGTCCCAATCTATTACATGACATGTCAGTACAAAGAGGTTCATTGACTCAGTACTAAGACTATACAACATATCTCACAGAATTACAGAATTATATGGGGTTGCAAGGTACCTCTGGAGATCATCTAGTACAACTTTCCTGACAAAGCAGATCCACCCAGAGCAGGTTGCGAAGGAACATGTCCAGGCGGGTTTCGAATATCTCCAGAGACAGAGACTCCACCATCTCTCTGGGCAGTCTGTGCCAGTGCTCTGCCACCCTCAAAGTAAGAAAGTTCCTCCTCATGTTTAGATGGAACTTCCTATGTTCAAGTTTGCGCCCATTACCTCTTGTCCTGTCACTGGGCACCACTGAACAAAGACTGGCTCCATCCTCTGGATACCTACCCTTTATGTATTTATAGGCATTGATCAGATCCCCTCCACAGTCTTCTTTTTTCCAGTCTAAAAAGAAGTGAGTCCCTCTGCCTTTCCTCACAAGAGATATGTTCTAGGTCCCTCATAAGCTTTGTAGCCCCCAGAAGGGGATTCTGGGGATATGCAGGATGACCTCTATGCTCAAGAATGTCTTCTCAAATACACATCTTTTTTTCAGATCTTAGATTTTGCTGGAATAAAAAAAACCCCAACCTATAAACAAACTGAAGTGACACAATCTCCTTATGGACTTCCAAGCTAACACCTTCCCCTGTGTGTCTGTGCTGCTTAGTCTCACTTTTCCTTCAATGAGTGGTTAATTTTTATACCATTTTATGGATATTTTTTGTGACAAGAGGCCCTGGAGAGCCAATGTTGCACATGCAGGTGGATTTTAAATTCACTAGGGAGAGGGCTGTGGTTTATTTGCCTCATTTGCACCTCAGACAGTGGGTCCTGATTTTGCTGCTATGCCTAATTCATGTAATTGATAGGCAAATAATTGAACAGCTTAAAATCCCTGGGAAGGCCCAGGAGGAGGTTCAAATGGAGCCATTGCTTTTCTTACAAGAACCATTTGGGTTTGTAATGATGTGAGCTTTGAAGGGAGCAAGAGATGGTGTTTGTGGTAATGAGAGTTCCAGAGCCAGAGGCCCACAGGGAATCATAAAGAAGAGAGAGAAGTGAGACATGAGGATTGAGGAGAGATTAATTAGTGGTAAGAAACATCCTCTTGATACTCTTTAATATGCCAAAACACTAAAATATGTGAGAACTATGTTAATAGCCCATGGTGAAGCACCAGATGGGCCAGCAACAGGGTCTACACCCAAATGTAGGAACTCCGGAGTAGTCCTGCTGCTCCTCTCCCTGTCTGGCTCTGATCCAAATTTGCAGACTCCTCACCACCCCAAGCCGCCTGGCCATATCTCTGATAGAGTTAGATTCCTTTTCCACCTTCCCCTGGTTCCTCTACACTGGTCTCTTTATGCCCCTGGCCTTGCTTGGCATATTGTTTCAACAATTTTGCCTCTTCATTAGCATTTCAGCAAGCTAATTGCTGTCCTCCTGCAAGATGGCTGGATAACTATATCGGCCAGGCAGCTGCATCTCTCTTGTGTTTAGGGATTTGTTGATTAAAACGATTAGCTCATCCAGTTTGACCCTATCAGCTTCAGCTTCCTTCGCTGCTGATGAGAAGCACATGTTGGTGGGCCTGCAGCATTTCACCACAGAGCTCATCAGCAGAACAAGGGGCTGGACAACAAGCAGGTGGGCTCTGGCAGCGTGATTTCTTTATTGCCATGGGTTTGAGAAGGATCCACTGGGAGCAATTGTAATCATAATACAGAAAACACTGCTGGTAGCCCAGGATCCCATTTAAGATAAAATTCAGCAATACATGGCTTCAGAAGAGAAGAAAGAATGAAAAAGATGCTGCTGCTTGGGTGAGACTTCAAAGTTAAAGGAGAAGAGGTAATTTGCTTGTGATCACAAAAAGTACTTACAAGAATTATTGTGTAAATGCCTTGTGGAGAGATAGAAATTCTTCTCATTGGGTTTCTGTGTGTGATATAGTATGGACTTCTATTATATTGCATAAATTTTGGAGAGCTGTGTCTGCTCTGTGTTTCACTTTCTGAAGACTTTCTGAAGAAAGCTACATCAGATCATGTTAGAGCTCAAGGGGCTAAATCTGATCTCCACACACTTTTAGTCAAAGAAAAGGCTTGGAGGAGAGGTCCAGGAAGGTTTTTTCATTTGCATTCAATCCTTAAATGCTATAATAAGGTACAGAGTTTTAAGGTCTAATCTGAATTGGGTTTAAATCAGGAGGAAAATTGCTCTTAAAGACAATGAAGTATACAGCTGTCCAGCAATGAATGTCTATGATACCTCAGTTTAAGGCCTGATTCACCTGTCTCAGGTCTTTCAAAAACCTCTTGTCAGAAATCTTCCTAGGCAGTCTGTTTTAGTGCTTGCCTTTCCACTAAAATACAGAGCTTTCTGGCGCTCAGCAAATATGATTCTTTCATTCATCCACAGTTTTTCCATCTATCTTCTCTTCTGTGATTTGGAACTCATGTGTCTGGAGTATATATTACTTAAGCTGTAGTGCCTGAAGCTGAACAAAGCGCTCCACATGTCTCAGATATGCCTCTCTCACTTAAAACCATAAACTAGAGCTGCCAAGTACTGACTTCAATAGTGTATCTATTAATAGTGACTGTTATCGGGGAAATGGGAAGAACAGCAGACAGATAGAAGGAGAAAAACAGTATCAAATTAGACAGTTCTCTGAAAATATGCTCCAACTTAAACCACAAACTATAGTCAGTTAACCTACAGTTATGGTTATGTGGGTGATAAGCCTCCCTTTAATTTTTGCACGGGAAACTGTGTTTCAGATTAGCTTTCAAGAAGGGATAACAAAAGCAATCTACTCCTACACGCACAAAACCCCACACTAGCATGTTTATGCATTGCCATGGGCAAAGCGCCTTCCAGACGCTCAAGATTGTTCCCTGCTCTAAGCATTGTGCAAAACAGACTGTTTTTGTTGCTTGCTGGGCTATAGCAGCACTGATTATTAAGTTTGTAACAAAATCTCAGGTAACATAAATATTTAGAAATGGCAAGCCAGAAGGATTAAACAAACAAAGAGCCTAACGCTCACAGGATTTCCCCTGTGTTTTGATTCAACTTGCACATTTTAGAGATAGGAAAACCAAACTGTGTAGGGCTGCGCTGATTGCTCCCAAAGACTAAATGCCTGTACACATGGGACTAGATTCACAGGAAGGATTTAAGGATCAGTATTAGACCCTGTTCCTAAATCCTAATTAGGCAATTCCTAAAGATGGTAGTTCAGAAACACATGGGCACCCTGAGCACAGCTCTGCCTAGTACCAGGCCCTCTATAAAAAAGAGCAAAATGCTGAAGGGGAGAAATTTCTTGTGGGATTAAAAAGTGGAGGTATTTTCTTAAATCTAAGCACTGAATCAGGTCAGTCATTCCTCTCCCTTCTCTCAGAAAATAGTGGAGTTGAGGTATCTTTTGCAAAGCTCTCCAGCCCCAAATATTAGCCTACATTTCTCTGACACAACACACCCCCTTCAGCATCCACACACTGCACTGGAAAGCATCTTAGAATTTGTGTCATTATGTCTTTTGAGGTAATTATGAAGGTTTTTTCATGAAGAGAGGATGGGGTTTTGGTGTGGCGGGGAGCGCAAGGAAAAGGGGACAGGGTTTCTGCAATAGTCCATGGGATATGTGCTTTGCCTACAGTGTGTTTTCCCCATCTGTGATCCGAAGAAAACCTAAAACCCAGCTCAGTGTGGATGGAGGCAGCTTTACGTGGTGAGCCACAGGGCTCATACACAATGAACCCTATTTTGGATGGAAAAGCTTCACTTCCAGCTCCAGAAACATGCTAGCGTCAGGGGACTGACCAAGTTATAATTGAATCTCTTTGTGTTATTGGTCCCTTGGCCTTCCTAAGCTGAAGCAAGCTACATTTGATTTCTTTGGCATCGTCTAGCATGTGTACTGCCAGCATCTTGCCCTTGGTGCCTTGTGTAAGCCAAGCTGGCCACTTCTGTGACCTCTTGTTCTTTCTATACATGGAACATATTTCAATGATTTTATAACTCCTCAAATAAGGTCTCTTTTATTCTAATCTGAATGCCCTGTTAACTTGATTTTGGATCCTCTCCTGATCTGCAGAATACCTGATGCTTTAGATTTTTGGGTATACCAGACTGCCTGTTGCTCCAGGCTGTGACAAACGGTGTCTGGTTCACATTCTTCTCCTTTTAGATTTAGACTGCTTATTCCAGTTCTCCATTACCACTTAAAAAAACCCCAAAGTCAAAAGGGGAAAAAGAGCATAAACAGCTTCCTTCAAAATTCATTCTGAAAAAGCTGCGAATCAGCTCAGTTGTGCTGTCTCTTCAGACAGTAAAAGCAAAAAGTCCCTCTTGTTGCTCAGTTCAACTTCTACAGCACGTGTAAGCAGACAGATTTTGAATCAGGAAAGCTCCGTGTGGATTGTTTCAATACAGATCCAAGGACAATGACTGAGGCACAGGATTACAGAGATGAGGATCTACTAAGCAGTGCAGGAAACTACCATGAGAAAAGTCACATTTCCTGGAAACTGGTTTGTTAGAAGCCAACCTGCTTACAGGTTGGGGGCAGGAAGAATCTCCAGACTAAACATTATTTTAAAATATACTTGCAATAATGCTCTCATTTTTTTTCCCTTAAATTAATAATTTCTTTTTATTCTAAAGCACCTTTGAAATTACAGTACACTAAACTTTTCAGAAGTTTTTCATTGTCTTTAGACATCAGAATTAAAATAAGCTGTTCCCATATGCTTCATATTAAAAATTTCAGTGGAACCAATCTTAAACTAGAGGGGGAGAGTTTGGAGTGCAGAGTTTTATTTGTTCTTCTTATTTCTTGCAGAAGGGGAAACCCAAAAGCTCTGAAACCTCTCACAGGATGGGGAACAACTTTCCTACTCACTTGTGGAGGCCAAGTTCTCCAGGCAGATCTGCTCTCATAGCAAACCAGCCCTGGTGAAGGTTTCTTTCCATGAACCGATGGAGAGTATTCCCTTCTCGAATATAAACTGGTCATGGAGAGCATAATGAAAGACTAAGCCAAAGTGATTGTCCTTTTCTCTCATTCTCAACTCAGCTTCATCCTCTTCCTCCAAATTAACTTGTGTCTTTGCACATCTCCTTCTTAGTGCTAAGCATGCAAGCTGTAACTCCTGTGGTGGGTGCAGTTATATTAAATTATAGTAATTGACCCTAAACTTCTCCTGCTTTGACTTCTCTCCCTGGCCTTGGCTATTTTTTCCTTGAACTTCACCCTCAAAAAGGCCTCTCAAATCCTGAAACAGCCTCTGTGTCTCCCTTTTCCGCAGATTTTCCAGTTGAAGCAACCCAGACCATGCCAAACTGAATAACTTTTAGGAAAGTCTCACAGAGGGAAGATTCAAGTGTTTCCCCCTGCTTTTCCCCTGCTCCTCTTCACACCTTCTTTTTATGGTTTGAAGTCTGGGCTGTATCATCTCCACAGCCAGTAAATTATCCATGAATTCAGCATAAATATGTTTAGCAGCTTGTGGGTTCATATCATTTTTTTTGCCATGCTCTACCACAGCATTCATGGAAAACAGGAGTTTCAGCAGAAAAAATCCAGATGAGCAGCCCTAAGTGCCTTGCTGGTCTTCTGCTGTGACATTGGGAATTGCATAGCAAAGGCTACTGGTCATCCAAGCCTTTAGCTTCATTATGGACATGACTGATGAGTTTCCAAAGGGTCTTGAGGTCTTGGAAGTATGGGCAAGGCTGTCTGCCACCCTTTAAACTTTTACAAAACTAATGTCAGCCTCTCTTCAGGTGTTACCATGAAAGCATGTGGTTAGTTAATTGTTCCTCATGAAGTATCTTTTAAACTCCAGTTCCTATAATACAGATTTTTTCTTCTTATTGCCTGTCACAAGCTTTCAGTCAGGAAGAAAGCTACTAGTTGGGAGCCAAGGAGACCTTGCCAAGAGAGCGCACCATTCACTAGCCCAGAAGCCGCAGACAAGGCAAGATGGAGCCCAGACTGACTTTTTCTACGTCTGCCGGGACAGCTCTACACCTTTTTCTTCACAGCAAGCGATTTTTTTCTGGGTACTATTGCAAGGATGATCTTGAAGGGGCAGGCAAGTGTGAAGGGCTAAGAGGAGGTGAGGGGCAAAGAAGTCTGGACCAGATATACAAGACAACATGGAATGGTAAGGACCAGATCCCTTACCCTAATCTCTCAGGTGAGGTTAATACCTAGGTGTTCCAAAGCATCTCCATTCAGAAATAAAAAACCAGACAATTGCAATCAATCTATCCCTACATGTCACTGACATTCTGATAACCTGTAATCCCAAGTGAGGAAGCATTTACTAATTGCAAATGTAATATAGAAAAGGTGTTTAAAAAAAAAAAAAATAATAAATCCCAGTTCCTCTTCCCTTTTCTCACAAATCATTCCCTGAATTTTATACAAGTATTTCCTATTCATAAACCTTTCATATAAATTTTGAGTAAGAACTTTCAGATAGTGGGATGCCTGTGAATTGTTGTCTTAGTCTATATAATTTCCCAGTACAAGATGGCCACACTGCTGTTTGCATTGTCAGAGCAGCCAGTTAAACCTTACAGCAATATCTGTGTACTGCTATAAAATGAACTGTACTACAGCATAAGGTGTGCTAAAGCTTGAATTAAATTATTCTCATCAGAAATTGGTGGTTAAGGAGATGCAAACATTTTAAGAAATCCCCAGTGGCTGCCCCACACATTCAGGAATATGTTATTTAATTATATGATGCTAGGTTGCTATGGGAACTTGATGGACTTGGAGAGACAACAAAATAGAGGCCCTTCCACTTGGGATGGCGATGTCTTTGGTCCCAAGCATTTCACGTTGTACTGTAATTATTTAAACACCAGCAGAGCAGTGATATCATGCAAAGACATGACAGATCACACTTTTCTCATATTAGGAGAGAGGGCTGGAACATGTGAATATGTGTACAGAGTCTGTTTGTAATGAAACTGCTGTTATGGGGCCCTTGTGTGCTTTCAGTCTCATTTCATCAAGTTAAGAGTACTCACTTTTCTTAATGCTCACTTAATGTGTTTACTTAAATATATTTAATAGCCTATGGAGTCCATTTCCATTTACTGTTGGGAGTTTTTTTAGTGTCATAGTGGCAATGCTGCATAAAATACCCATAAAAAACATCAGTATGATAACATATTGAAAGCGCTGAGGAGTGCATGTTCAGGATGTAAGAGGGAAAACTTCAGTATTGTGGTGAAAATAAGTAACTGAGGAAAACTGTGGAGACATATTAAAATAGAGCAATCAGCCAGGAGAGTAACAAATTCCTCTATGTACCCAAAGGGAAAGAGTGAAGAGGGCCAGTTTCTTTTTTCAGATGCTGCTCATTGTGCAAGCAATAGATGCCCGGTTCAGAAGAAAAAGTAATAATAGTACAAGATATTGCTCTCTCTGCTCCCTGTTCACCATCTGATCTCATCACTATTGCAGTCCTGGCTGCAAAGCAGATCTGCTTCAAGGAAAAGACTGGACGACTCTCAAGAAATCCTATGACCTAGTGGTTAAGACACTCTCTTAATATGAAGAAAAGGAAGGTTTAGTGCCCCTTGGTCTCATTGGTATCCTCTTTCTTCCTAGATGAATGCAGCAGCATGCAAACAGCAGCCACCAACTACCAAGAGCAAAGGTAGTGGCTGTCCTGACCACACTCTAGGACCTTCTCTGGGAGGCCTTGGGTTGAAGTGGCTGTGACTGCGATGGAGCGCTAGGTGAGATATCACCACCTGGAGGTTCTTCTGACCATATCTGCGGACTAAAGCTAAGCACCTTGGGAAATTTCAGGCAAAGTTGCTGTGAGTCCTTCAGCTACTCTCCTTTCTATGTCAGTATACAAGAAACTCCCTGCTCAGTGACCTAGGGGAAGAGAGGCAGTGGAAGAGGCTAAAAGCCTTGATGCAGAATTGCAGGAATGGCAAGGGGATTTTGCACTCACCCCTTCTGTGTTTGAGTACTGGGAGTCTTGTTATTCCTGCTAGAGACATCTATATGGTAGAGAAGCACGTCTTGGTGGCTAGGGACACAATGATCTCTTCAGAAGGGTCCCAGCTGCCTTTCCCTGTTCAGTGTCACTCATACCACCAGGCCCAGGGAGCTAGTATTCATGCATGTAAAATCACTCTTTTTAATTTTCTGTTTCTGTAACATGACCTATTACTATACTACATCTTCATGAGGCAGAGCTGTCTGGAGAACATCTGTTGCAGTCCCAGCTGTTCGGCTACTTCCTCTGTCTGATGCTTCAGCCCTGATATGTGCAAATCACTGACAGTATGACATCCCCCAGTTCCTCCTACAAATCCTGTTTTCTCTGTTCTCACAGGGAGAGGAGGGTGGGGGGGAAGATACTTTGTATGGTTAAATATGGGCTCGATGTTTTATTCTTGCCAAATCACATGTAGGGTCATTGTGGACTGACTCATACCAGACAGACAGTAAAAACCATCCCAGTGCTTATTCCCTTTGGAGCCTATATAATTAAAGCTGCCCACCTGCTCCTGAATTTTGCTGTCATTTTTTGATGCTATGGGCAATGTGATACTCAGTTATTATCATAAACTATGTGAAGCTCTACCCACTATGGGGTTTATGACAACAATCCTTGAGAAAATTGTAATCCTCTGTGCTCAAGTATATCTCCTTGTTATAATGCTTATGATTCTTGGCTAGAGATGATGGCAGATGATGGCCATGAAAGACTTCCAAATATGGATCCTGGCAACTTGCTCTCTCCCTAACTTGCCTGTGTTAGATACTTTAGATGAAGCCATTTTCAGCCCCTCTCTTTTAGCCTTTCAGCAAAGCCACCATTCCTCTTCCAGGACACATGACTGAGAGGTGTGATAGCCTGCCCTCTCATCTCCAAAGCTATCTCTCACAAATCCCCTGAGGGTCCAGGGAGAATTAAGGTAGCTGCAAGGAGGTGGGGGAGCAAGGGTGTTGTCTGAACAGTTCTAATGCTGCTTCACCTCAGAGTTTGAAAAAAAAGCTACTTGCCTCCTTTTCCTGCCTGGCCCACAACTCTTGTTCTCATCCACACACTATAGCAAGCTTCAGTGTGCCAAGCCAAAGCTGCTCAGCAGGGACTTGGGGCACTTTCCAGGGCCTTGGCTGAAAAATGCGCAGGGAATGGCGTGTAGAGAATCCTCCTCCCACACCTTCAATAAGAGTTACAACCACTAGACCATCACATTAAAGGGAGGCAAATCCTCTGGTTGTGTTTTAAAATGAGACCCTGACTGAATTTTGAGAGAAGGGTTGTATGTAAGAGCACTCTAGGCTGTGGGTCCCATGCAGACTTGACTTTGGGTGGTTACAGTGTCCAGTATTTCCCCTTGGAAAAATGGGAATTATTGACTATTCCTCCTTACACGCTGCATAGGCATTGCCAGAGGCAAAGACCAAAACATGTCTCCAATGCTCAACATTTAATCCACTACTTTCAAAAAAGAAATATAGCTTCCAAGTTCCAAATGCTGTGGAATAACCCAGGGACATCAACTTACAATATTACAAATACAACCATGGGACAGCTCCAATATTCAGCAGTCTTGGAAACAATAAAATGTGTTTCTGTATCACCCAATACCAGTGACACATATATTAAAGCAACCGTCATAAAGTGCTTACTGTAACTTCATGATTGAAAACAGCAGTAGCAGGTTTTGTCTCTGCAAACACTCTTCATTGGTTTCTGGAAAGTTAAAAAGCATTAAGAAATATCTGTATAATATTTTATTTCAAGTGGCACAAACACTGAAGGCTTTGGAATTGCAAAATTTTTAAGACTTTTCTTAATTCTGAATAACCAGACATCCAAAATTTAACACCGCATGGTTATGAAAAATATACATCTGATATAGTTTTCCCTGTACTAGTGCCTCCAGCTCAATCCCAACAATGAGAAACTATCAAGATTAACAATCTAAACATGTTTCTTAGACACTCTGGTCATCCATAATTGTTGGAAGGAGCCACTTCTCTTCACTGCCAAAATTTTGTCTATCATTTGTTGCCTGTACTCCTGGAGGGACTTATCAGTGTTTATTAAATAATTAGAATCTGCTTGGTAAAGTTTCCCTTTAGTGCTGGTTGGAATGTGAATTATTTATCATTATTTACACACACACACACACCACCCTGCACATCACAGCTTTCTGAAGGACAACACATGGCCTTTGATAAGAGGTTTTGAATGCTGGATGTGTATGAGCTAGCACTACACACTAACATTCTGTGGTAGTTGTAGGACAAAGCTTTGATCTTAGCACATCTTGCACAGGTCCTACAAGAGGGCACAATGCAAAGTTTCCCTTCATATTTCTCTTGTGCATACTTGCTTATGAAAAAAAAAAAAGAAAAAAAGAGAAATTACTCAGTTGTATTGGTTTGCATGGCAAGGATTTGGTAGCAGGAGGGGCTACACGGCTTGCTTCTGTGAGAAGATTCCCTTATGTCCAAAAGAGTCAATAAGAATGGGCTCCAAGACAGACCTGTTGTTGGCCAAAACCAAGCCCATCAGCGAGGGTGGTAGCACCTCTGGGATAAGGTATTTAAGAAGGGGGAAAAAGACCCTGGGCAGAAGCAACCAGAAGAGAGGCATGAGAACATGTGAGAACTCTGCAGACACCAAGGTCAGAAGAGCGAGGGAGAGAAGGTGCTCCAGGCACCAAAGCAGAGATTCCCCTGCAGCCCATGGTGAAGACCATGGTGAGGCAGGCTGTCCCTCTGCCGTCCAGTGGAGCAGATATCTACCTGCAGCCTGTGTAAGACCCCACACTAGAGTAGGTGGATGCCTGAAGGAGGCTGTGACCCCAAGGAAAACTTGCATTGGAGCAGGATCCTGGCAGGACCTGTGGAGAGAGGAGCCCACACTGGAGCAGCTTTGCTGGCAGGACTTGTGATCTCATGGGGGAGCCACACTGTACAAGTCTGTTCCTGAAGGACTGCACACCATGGGAAAGACTAACCTTGGATGAGTTTGTAGAGAACTGTCTCCTGTAGCAGGGACCCTACCCACACAGGAGAAGGGTAAGAGTGTGAGGAGTCCTCCACCTGAGGAAGGAGTGGAAGAGACAACATGTGATGAAATGACCGCAACCCCCATTCCCCATCCCCCTGCACTGCTTGAGGGAAAAAAGTAGAGAAAGAGAAAATCAGGAGAGAAGTTGAACCAGGGAAGAAGAGAGTGGTGGTGGGAAGGTGTTTTAAGATTTGGTTTTATTTCTCATTACCCTACTCTGACTTCTAATTGGCAATAAGCTAATTTCCCTGAGTTGAGTCTGTTTTACCCATGATGGTAATTGCTGAGTGATCTCTCCCTGTCCTTATCTCAACCCATGAGCCTTTTGATGAATTTTCTCTCCCCTGTCCAGCTGAGGAAAGGAGAGAGAGAGAGTGGGCATCTGGCATCCAGCCAGGGTCAGCGCACCATGTCAGTGCTGATGCCAGCAGTTGTCAGAAAACTGTAAGCTTCTTAAGAGAAACAAGCTATTCTCCTCAGAAGTCCAGCATAAGACTCTCAGTCACTTCAATGAGGCCAAGTTCAACCTCAAACCACTCTGTTGACCTCACCCAGCGGCTGGGGAAACAGCTCCACCTTTTAGACCATGTTTTCGGGGAAACAAGGATAAGTCAAGACCCTGAATGGAATAACAAACCTCTTGTGCCTTCTACTGACTGAGAAACTTATCTCAGCACACCACAGCCACCCCAGTACAGCCTCCAGTATCTTCACCCTGTAACCAGCTCAGGTTTGGGAAATAATTGATCTTGGTCTTGATTTGCTAGCCCTGATGCTCCAAAGGATGGCAGATGCCCTGTGCTTTCCCTGTGTCAAAGAAGCACTACTGATACAAGGGGGAAGGTGATGGCTTTGGACAGACATTAATTGGGTGCATGGGTCCAAGTCCAAATCTCTGTTCTTCCTGCTTTAAAAAAAGACTTTTAATTTCTCTATTTCAATCTTTTCCATGCAGCAAGAGTAATTATCACTATAATTCACAGGCATGTAATTAGAATAAGTGGGTAAAAGTGTCTGGAGTAAAAGCACTCTGGAAATGGAGAGAGTCACCGAGTCATTTACCTACACAATTATATCACCTTTTCCCCTAAAATTATTTAACAAAGAGGTGATTTTTAAGTGCCATTTTGACCTTGTTCTGCCCATCTGATTTTCTGCTTTTTGGTTTGTAGGTGCCAGTTCTATCAAAAGATGGCAAATCAAATTAAATACTGCAGACACTTGCACTTTAAATGCTGACTGCAGAGTCATGTTTGCACAGAGGCCCCTGCAGCATTCTCAAGGAACCAAAAACAAGTGCAAACAGAGTTGAGCTGACTTTATGGCCCTTTACAAATCTCTTCTGGCATATGGGAGTATTAGGTCTTAAGACACCAAAACGAGAGAAAAGTGTTTTATCACTTCTCTCTGATATCAGGTCATGCCTGTCCTTACACGTAGCCTCTATTGTGCACGCACATTGGGAAGAGGGTTTCAGATACACATCAAAGTGTGTCTCTTCTGATGTCAAGCAGGAGAGCTCTTTGCTCTTATTCAACCACGACAGAGGGCAGCTTGTCTTCCCCTGGCAGCGTGGGGCCAAGGCCAGCACAGCATGGCTGGAGCCATGCAATGAACGCTGGGGCTTGTACCAGCAGGCAATCCCACCCTGCATGACTCCCCTCTCTGATTCTTCGTTTTGTTTCCTATTCCTATGGACAGGGAGAGATCAGGAAGGCACCATCCCCACAGGCTTAGAAGGACGATGCAGAGACACAGAAGCATAAGGAACATTTTCTGATTAACAGTAATTGCAAAACAATTATTTGCTGAGGACTTTACCAGATTTGGGCACATTTAACAGAGATGGACATCAAATTGCTGTGTGGTTTTGTAGTCTTCCACCATTGTATTTCAGTGCCAAAGCCAGGTTCATCCTTTTGTTTTGTGGTACATGGATGACAAATTTAGCTTATCTCATTGGCTTCAGTGGACCAGTAAACACCACTGAGCATCTTTCTTTCCACTTGGACACTAAAGCACCATCGGGAAGTGAAGGTTTCTTTTCCATATTTAAGGAAACTTATGATTACTTTTTCCCTAACTTTGTTACCTCACCTAAGAAGGATGAATTGTGTCTTTGAAACACATCCTTATTTCTCTCTGAAATTCAAGCAAGGCAAGAAAGTACTTTGAATGAAAGGTGCTCTCCAGTGTTGCCTTCAAGAGAAATTATCTGTTACAGTGGGAACTGAGTGCTCCTGTTTGTCCTGGGACCGGGGAGAACACCTGGGAGAACACCCCAAGGAGCCCCTGGCTGCCTCCTGGGCTCCAACCCATGTGGACCACATAGGACAGATACAGCGATAACTTGACTTTACCCTGGAAACTTCCTGTGATGTGCCACGTCTCCCCTGGTTTTTTATTCCTCCTTACCATTCACAACTTTTCTTATCATGTCTTTACCTCCTTTACCTCTTTACCTCCTGTCTTAGGCAACATTAATGAAAATATTAATATTTTCAATTTTCCATATTACTAGCATTAATATTGAAAGTCAGCAAAATTTGTCTTAAACCTTTACCCACATCCTTAGCAAGATTTTGGCTCCCAGCTCCCACTGGTTTCAGCATCTGGGCCTCCATCCTTAGTTCTCTGATTAAATCATTTAGCTTAAAAAACCTTTACCATTTTCAACGTGATAATAAAGCACAGGGAAACATGGCCGAAAGTTTCATGAATATTTATTTTTTCAACAGTGAAGGAGCAAGTTTACCTAACAGCTTTGCTAACTGATTGTCTGCAGAACAAGGAAGTTATGGCCATGTTAATGCAAGCAGTAGTAGTTTATTGTTTTAGTAGACACTTCTTTTTCCTTCCTTTTGAATAAACACACCACAGGGTCTGGGAAGACGTGTGCCAAGACCATTACTGAGCACAGCAACAGCCGAACAAAGCGCGGCAAAAGCACAATCCTAATCATAACAGAGCAAGAAAGTATTGTTACAAATGTTCCCTTTAGTATGGAAATGAGCCAGGGGTAATAAAAACACCATAAAAACGTCAAAATGACTGATCACCATGAAGCACTGGCCTTTTTATAACCAAAACTTGCAATGAACTTAAAAAAATTCCCGTGTTAAGAGAAATGCCATTTTTACTTAACTTTATTGTTCGCCTTATCCTCAGTTCACTGCACAGTTAAGTGATTGGAGAAGGGAACAACTTCTGAAGTGCATCAGTAAAGATCTGATTGATATTAAATGGCATTCAAGCACGATGGTGGACTCTGTATGGAAAAAAACTGTTAACCAGGGCATTAACACTGCTACTGCCTTTTTATGAGAATATGGGGCATATTTAGGTACTAATTGAACACCAGCAATAAAACATAATGCTTAATGACATACAAATGAAGAGCTGTGTAACTCATGTAATTCCATCAGAAAACACTCAGGAGTCAGCAGCTTGACTCTTTAATTACTCAGATCAAAGGGAAAAAAAGGCATTTTGAAGTCTAGTGTAAAGTGTTATTTATTGCTCCTCTCACTAAGGCATAGATCAGCTCCAATAGAAATCACACTTATTTGCTTTGCTGATGTCCATGTATATTGAGGGATATGTTAAATCCTAATTACAGCAAACTGGCAGAATGGAAAAGAGAAAAGAAAGTTAAAATAAGGAAGTTAAAATAAGGACAAATAAAGGACATAGCTCCACATATTGATCTCAGAGACCTGAAGCTGGTAAATAAAAGTGTCTGGGCTAAACACAAATTGTAAAATGGGCACCCTCATTCCTTCAGGCTCCACGCTACACATAGACAATATGTATGTGCCACTTAAAAGTGCAATAACAGCATTTTAAGTATGGTTATATCAGCCATTAGTTCATATTTTCAACTACAATAATACATATTTTGGGTGGATTTTGTTTTGGGATGCATTTTTGTTTTGTTTTGTTTTTATTTTAACATTTCTAGCAAACTTAAAAACTGTGAATCTGAGTGCAAGAAACGCATTGCTGGTAAAAGAAGGTGAAAAGGAAGTCTGAAATACCAACAGCTTCCTAATTATTGGCATTTTCTGGCAGATCCACAATGCTGAACCGACCTGGCAGGTGACCTGGGTGCATCCCAGCACATTTGGATGACAGACACTGGCCACTCTATGCCTCATTTCTTCCTCTGTGAAATTCTTGCTGAGACTTATGTGTAAAATCCAGTCCATAAAGCTAGGTAGCTTTGTACCTCTGCCCCTGTCATGGTTTGGCCGCAGATGGGAACAAAGAACCACATGGCAGCCGCTCACACGAACCAGAGTCCCCCACCAGCGGCGTGGCTGGAAGGGGAAAATTGAAATTAAAACTCATGGGTTGAGACAAAGGCAATTTAACGAGACAGCAAAGGCCACAGGAAATAACAACAATAACATGAACAGAGGAGTATACAACCGCAATCACAATACCACCACTTACCAAAGCACCCGGAGCACACCCAACCACACCACTCTCCCTACTCCTTCTGCCCCAGGGGCGGGACTTCCTCCTTTTATGTCACTTCCTGTCCCTCCCCCTCCCCCTGGGCGTGGCTCAAATGGGATGGAATACCTGTGTCCCTGCTAGGTCCTGGGAACAATTAACCCTTTCCCCACCAGACCCAGCACAGCCCCTCACACTATCACTACATCAATCCACAAGAAGAAGAAATGCACATGGATGCCCTCTTTGAGGGTCCAACACCTGTTGAGATCCCATGCATGTAGGAAACCTGTAGGGGCATGTTGGCCAAACTGCAACCCAACATACAACCTCTCATGTCTGAATGAGAGTGCTGGGGAGAGCTGTGTCCCCCCAGGGTGAGGGAAGGGCAGGATGCTGGCTGGCTCCCATGCATGGCAACAAGGGATTGAAGATACTTACAGCAGTGTCATGGTTTAACACCTGGTGGGAGTTAGGACCATGCAGCTGCTTGCTTGCTCCCCCCATCTGGGATGCAGGAAAGAGTCAGGAAAGTGAGGAAAAACTCCTGGGTTGAGATAAAGACAGTGTAATAGGTAGGGCAAAACACACACAAGCAAAGCAAAGCAAGGAATTAATTCACTGCTTCCCATTGGCAGGGAGGTGTTCATCCATGTCCAGGAAAGCAGGGCTCATCACATGTAACAGTTACTTGAAAAGACAAACGCCATCACTCTGAACGTCCTCCCTTTCTTTTTTTTCCCCAGCTTTATATACCACGTATGACATCACATGGCATGCAATAGCCCTTGGGTCAGTTGGGGTCAGCTGTCCTGGCTCTGTTCCCTCCCAGTTTCTTGTACATCCCCAGCCGGTTCACTGGCAGGGCAGTGTGAGGAGCAGAAAAGCCCTTCATTGCTTTGGAGCAACTAAAACCATCTATCACACTATTCCCATCCCAAATCCAAAATGCAGCACTATACCTGCTGCTAGCAAAAAACGTTAACTCCATTCCAGCTGAAACCATGACAACAGCAATGAGTTTAAGCAACTGAGCAGGCCATTAACTGCATGTGTTTACGTACAAATTCACATGTAAATCTTTCATGATACTAACAGCAGCAAATCCAGTAAGATTGTATAAAATGCTGATAATGTAGAAGACGTGTGTGTGTATGCACAGGGCTATGCTGCTGTTTACACAAGGGATTTCTTGCAGGCACAGTATGTGTCTATGCACAGCTCTAGTTTATCTAAATAACACCATTGCTGTGGTAATAAGCTGGAAAGTACCGAGGTCCCATACTCACAGTCTGGAGGCAGCAGGGCTGGGTGTGCAGCCTGAGTGAGGCTGCCGTGTGCCAAATGTAAGTTTTGTGCTGCACATGGGCAGATACAGGACTTGCTAGGTGCAGGGGACCTGTGCTTGCATCTCCTTTTCTCTGCAGCTCAACTACACTTCTTTAGGGCGAGAAAGGACCACCAGATGACCTTCACCTGGATTAGGTGTATCTCTTTATCCTTACAACATTCCCAATATCTTGCGTCCAAATGAATCACCCCATTCACAAAGCACCCGGCCTTATTTTGAAGACTTTGAGAGATGCAGTGTCTACCCCTTCCTTTGATAGTTCCTTCCAAAATGTGTGCATTTCCCGTTTAAATGTGTCTGGCTTCGTACTCTACCCATTAACTCCTGTCACATCTTTCTCTGCCAATGGGCCAGCCAGAACGAAGATATGAAAACCTTGCAATGACTCCATGTGTCTGACTGATTTCCCAATAGACATTGCAGGGATTTTTTCCCACCAGCATCTCCAGGAGCTGGAATGGGCACTGTATGTGGAATTATCATCGACTTCAGGTAATTTGGAGTGCTGGGAACACTCAACATACCCCTTATAGGCAGAGGTGATGCCCAGACAGCAAAGGCATGATAAATTTCCCATTAACCTTTGACCACCTCCCAATTTTTGCTCATTGCTACATCTCCCCTGGGGCTTTATTCCAATATTTCAAACCTCTGAAGAGTTTCAGACAGCCACGGAATTGGAGCCAACAGAGAAATATTTCCTCTTTCCCACCCCAAGTGTGCAATTTCTGCACAGAGCTCTTTGGGTCCAAGGTCCAGGTCAGGTCAAGAAGAAGTTTGGGTGAGGGCAAGCATTTCTGAACTTTAAGTGTTATAGCTTGGGTGTTTTCTGCCTCTGGAGTGAGTAGTGAGACACTCACACATTCGCCTCAAAGGGCTGGAGATGCTGGGCTTGACTTTGAAATCCCTGCTCCACTCCGGGCACTGGAGTTTCGCCATCAACTCCAGGGACCCCAAAATTTTATCTTGCTAATTGCAGTTTGGCTCCTGGTGCAACTATGGTATTTGGCTCTAGAAGTGAAGAGAGCAAAAATAGTCCCTAGTCACTAAAAACCAGAAACCTTTTCCAAACCATTCAAAAAATAACGCCTCTGCTCAATTCACAACACTTACACAGAACATCAGACCAAGTTGTGGTGCAAAGGTAGTTTTGGAATATTGTCTGCTTTGCCTTGCCAGCATGTGTTCCTGATGTATGCACACCCTCACACACACGCATGGGTAACCTTTCCTTCACAATACAATAAGTTTACAGAAATCTATCATCCATTAACACTATTCCAGGTTTTTATTCCTCTCTTTTGTTCTGTAACTAACTTTTATTACACAGCCACAGACATACACATGCTGTGCCAGGCTGCCTCATTTTGATGTGTTCAGTTATTGCATTTGCCACTGAATGAAAATCACATGATGCTTTTTATTTTAAATGTCTGATAAAAGTTTTCAGTTTGAATGGGGCCGACCATACAAAGACTTTCCATACAAAGTTAAAAATGCCACACACAAACTGGCATATAAGGCCATGTTAGATCTGTAATGCAAATGAAATAAACAAAGATGGTGAGTTTTAAGCCTAAAATTCCTCTGATCTTTGAAGTCCCATGGCTTTAAAAGTATGACTGTCTTCTGTATCACAGCCTGGCATGAACATCTATATGCCTATGTGTGTATGTATACTTACACCTTACATAAGAAACAGCTGTGTTCCAAATAGTGTCAGTAGATAATTGCAAGACTGTTGTTTTCTTCTCTAAACACTCTCAGGTTGTGAGTGAAGATGAGTCCACATCTTGTCCCACTGAATAAAAACAAATCCAAACACAAGCAGGACCTGGTTGAATTTATTCAGATTAAGGAAGACTTTGCAATACATGCAAGGCACAATCAAGCCCTAAAGATATAAATGGCATGCAGTAGGGCATTGGGCAGAGTGACTTTTAAGAGCACTTATAAGTATCTTGTGGAGGCAAAATAACTCCACAAAAATGCAAAACCCATCCAGTGGCAGCAAGAACAGTGCAAGCCCAGACAATATATACAGCCCCACTTAAACAGAGTGTAAGGTGGTATTTTCCTAGGGGGGAATTTCGCACCAGTTTGGGGGATCAAGAGGGAGTTGATACTTAAGGCAGGATAAGCATCCTGAGCTTTCTGCAAATCAAGACCTTTATAGCATCCCACATGGCACATCTAAAACCACAACTGTCTTTTCAGTGCCATGGCTGAGAGCTGCAGCTGCACTTGGCTGCTCCATCATCCATGCTGGGTGGTTTACTGCAGTGCTTGTCTTTGGAAATCTCTCCATTAGCATCACTACAGATTTGTTTCTAAAGGCTGGAGCTTTAAAGGGCAGGAAGAAGCTACTTTTGCATATCTGGCAATATGTAAAATTTTTGACTGCATGATGTAATGTTACGGAGCTGGACCACGAAGGGCAGAAGGCACCAATGGAGAGCATCACAGTCAGCATGGAATATTGTGCTGTACAGGAAATGCAGGATTGCTTCCTTTAACCCACTGACCCTCTCTCTGAGGGTCAGCGATACAGCTGCCATTTGAAAACGTGCCATAGGACACTCCCTTAGGGCTTGCTTAGAGCTAAACCATCCCAAACTAGTGTTCACTCCCACCTTTGAAGCTGATTTCAGTGCTGCTATCACAGTGTGTGTTGGAAGTGTCCTCTCCCTGCAGCACTGGCACAGAGAGCAGAGAAGGGACGGGGGCTTACAGGTCCCTCCTGCCCTCTGCCATGTCCCTGGAGCTGCTGAGACGTGCAGTAGCTCAGAACATAGCGTGGTGCAGTAAGTAGCTTCCCACAGGCATGAGACATGAGATGTGGCCCTTAGAATCTCTCTCAGGAAAACATCCATTTACCACCTTCTTAAAATAAGGGTGATGGACTTAGTGTATAAAGGCATTTCAGGCTTGGCTTTTTTTAAAATGAAATGACTCAATAAAATACAGCAGTTAAGAAATCCTAAGTTGTGTCTTGTAACCAGAGACGTCATTGAGCACATTTAAGTCTCCCTGTAGCCGTGAGGATGTATACAAAGGCACCCATGATCTGAATTTAGCTTTTATGGACGTTTTAAATTTGCGTTAACAAAGTGTAACTGAATCCTCCTGATGAAAAAAAAATAATTAATGAGTTGCTTCATTATAACCTCTACAGGAAGACTATCATGAGGGATGTTCTTCTTGTGGAGGTTGTAACATGGATTTCCTACTACAGCGTACAGGAAAGCAGCAGTGTGCTATGCAGTGCTGTATTGCAACAGTACCAGCTGGTAAGCTCCATATGAGTAGAGGGTCTCCTTTCTTCTTCTTCCTCCTCCCCTTCCTCAGAGTTATCAGATGGCTCCAGCCAGCCCAGCCCAGTGAGCAGGGATGGAGACACTGATTCAGGCAGCTAAGGCAAAAAAAAGGGTATTTGGAGCAGCATGTATTGGTGAAGGAAAGCAGGAGCTTATGTGCTTTGCTGAATGGGGGCCCCATCTCACAGCGCTACGGCTGAGCAAACAGGGACTGTTTGGTTTGCTGGTGACTCAAACAAGCCCACAGAAAAATCACTGCAGGTCAACCCAGAGCAAATACCTTCAGAAACGTTCCGAGAAAGGCAAAGCCTAAAGCACTGTTTTGTTTCAGGTTAAATGAAGTGTTTCACTTTCAAATGGAACAGCTGGCTTCCTGAAGATCTCTTTTGCAGAGCAGGCTTGAGAAGGAAGTAATTTCAAAGTTAAAAATTGGCGTGTTTCAAATTTTCAGGGTTTTTCAGCAGCAAACTTTAAGTGAAACTCAACTGGACAGTGAAAGTTGCACCATTGCTGAACCTGTCATCCCTAAAGAAAATTTTGGTCACGAAAGGCTTGGGTGCCTCTCCTTGACCTGCAGCAGAATGAAGGTGTGAGCCCTCTGGGAGGGGAGCAGCTCTTGGTGTGTTCTTCTTACTGCATCCAACTCACCCTCCACCCCTCATTTTACAGGCTTACAAATTATTATGTTTACAAAATTTTCTTTTATAGAAAACTCACTGCAGGTTTTTGCTTAAAAACAAATGCAACCATCTACCCTCCCCAAAAAAACCCCAGAACATGCATAGTGAGACAAATTTCCCTGTAAGCAGAGATCTTTGCTACTGAAGATGACAAGGTATCTATGAGAAGATACCTGCAGACCCTCACAGGAAAAGTACAAACAGTGGAAAAGGCCAGTTTCTGATGGAAAGGAAGGAATCAGTGGTACCTGAGATGATGTTAGAAGATTACACGTGGCTAGTGTGAAAAGGCATAGAGATAGGTGATGCCCAGGTTAGAAGCATGGTTGGTCATGTTACATTGAGCGTATTCTGAGCATGGCATCTATAGAACCCGAAAAAAAAATCTTTATTTTCTTTGATCAAAAATACGTATAGAAATGCCTGTTTCAAGGAAAATATCATACACATTTTTTCTTGTTTAACAAAATAAATTAAATATACATGACTTCTGTTTAAACTCTATATAGAATTACAAAGGTTTTATATTTGCAATTGGACTAATTTCCAGTCCATATACGTATTTAATTCGGTCCTTATTTATTTTGTTTTCTTACTGTTGTTTGAACGGCAATGAAGTTGTATCCTTTCCAAAATGTTATCTGAGGGGAGGGGACAACCACACACAGCCTAGGTGAATACTTCTCAAATGCATTTTTTCCTACAAGATTATTATTTCATTCTGTTTCTTACTCTTTTTTCTAATGTTTTCATATATTTTGCATTGATGTAGAAGATCCAGTAGCTTGTCACTGTGAGCCATCAGAGGACAGCAAGTTTTGCTTTCTTCACCATCAGCAGTTCAATTATTATTATTATTAATTATTATTATTTCTTAAATATAAATATAAAGGTGTTCTGTACAATGTTTCTTTTTCCGTTTTGACTTTTTCCTGGCAGTGGCACTGAGTCCTAGGACTGGGGAATGGAGCACTTGTGATCTGCAGAACCTACCACGGGAAACACGATGCCTTCAACTTGTAGAAATTGAACACACCAGCTCAGTTAGCATTTCAGACCAAATGACTGTGATTGAGAAGCATCCAGCATTTCACATCATGAACAGAAATTAATTTTTCCAGACCTTCTTGTGTTACTTTTTCTCCCTGGAAAAGGTGAGTTGGTCATGTCTCCTGGTGCTTTGGCACTAAACCTCAGGTACTTCAGAGCTTGAGTCACTAAGAGGGAACAGGCTTTCCTGAATGCTCCCAAGTGGGACAGGCTTGGGTCTTCCCACCAAAACAAGTGATGTGCAACAGGCACAGGAACAGCAGTGCCCATCCAGGAAAAGCACCACAGTTGCCTCTTGTTCTTCTTGCTCCTTTCAGCAACACAAGGAAGGAGGTGGTTCATGTCCTTGTGTCCTGTCTCACTTGTTGCCACCTTGATTAAAAAATCCAGGAAGGCTCTGCTGCTGGGGATGGCTGTCTCTCTGCTGAGATTTTGAGTTCCTTCATTATTCCTCAGCTACATCCTGATTGCAATAATTAAAAAAAAAATCTCTTTTCTCTCTCTGTCTTTCTCTATTATATATAAATTTATATAGATAGATATAGATATATACACATATATATATACACACATACACACACGCATATACAATTATATATATATGTATATATATATTTAAAATTATATATACTCTTTTCTGTCTGCTCTGCCTATTGCTGGCAGTGTGAGCTGACTTGGAGCAGTCTCTTCTGAGGTACCACGAGGAAAAGCCCAAACGAGCTACTGTACACGGGCGCCTTCTTAGCACTGGTACTGAATGTGCTGGTGCTGATGGACTTTGCCTTCCACGTGTGAGTGGGTGTGGGTGTGGATGTCCGTGTAAATCTTTGGGTACATTTTGGATGCCATGGCCGGGGCAAGTGCAGGCCCTTGCGACAGTAAATGTTGCTGCTGAGCAACGTATTCCTCATAGTTTATGGAAGAGATGCAGTCTTTGTCGGGGACCTGGGAGACACAGATTCTGTCCCGGGGTTGTGGCCGATGCACAGGGGCAGCAGCTGGTGGGGAGCAGGGTTTCTTCTTGGTCTGGCAAAGCCACAGGAGGATCGTTCCGAAGATGAAGACTGCTCCGGCGGGGATGCCGATGATCACAGGCCAGGGCAGGCTGCTGGTTGAGGAAGGGGGCACAGGTGCACTCGGAGGCTTGGGATCTGGACATCACAGCAGGAGAGAGACAGAAAGAGTTAATTAAATGCAGGCAAAGTGAATTCAAAACAGATGTCACACTTGGGCTGGCTTTTGTACAGCCTGTCTGGCAACTCTGCCAGACCAAGTAACAAGGGAGAAATCAAGCCAGCACACAACGTTTGGTAACTGCTTCGCTTTTCAGTGCTCCTGGAAGCACAAGCAGCTCATTTTCTTTGGTTTAGGGGTCAGGAGGAGAGTCTTTGGGGGATTTTTTAACTTTCTTATCCAAGCTTTAATGGATGCGCTAGAGCCAACCCGAAAGATTTTCTTAACACTCTCACTCTACCCAGGCTGGAGGATACGTGGGATGTGTTGGTAATATCTCCATGTCAGCAGCCCAGGAGGCACGTTCAGGTTGCGCGGAGCAACAGCACGTTGCCCACTTGCCTCTGCCAGGTGTAGCTGTATCTATGTGGGCTTCAGACACTCTTTAGTATCACTCTCTAAACATAGCTCTAGAGATACTGGAGTTGCTCAGCAGTGCTCTGCCATGGCAGGCAGCATGAATGTGGTGATTTGGGGGGTGTTGTTTTGAGTTTCTTGTGTGTCTGGGAGGAAGGCTGAAGGATGTATGTGAGCTGGAGTCCCCTCCTTCATGCCCAAGCCATGAAGAACTCAAAGTTCACATGGCATTGAAGTGTGTGTCCAACTCCCTATGCCAAATGGGCACGACCTTCACCAGTCTATTTCTTGGCTTTCCAAGTGCAGGAAATTCAGCTACCGGAGGAGGTAAGATGTTTCACACCTACCTTCCCCTTTCCCTTTCTGCTCTTGGCAGTCTTTACACTGCCGCATAGCCACTGCAGTTTCTCAGCCTGATCTCTTGATTTATCAACCCAAGAGGAGGCCTGGGATAGGTATCCAAATCCCCACCTAGATAGCTACCAGCTGGGATTTCCACAGCCTTAAAAATACCTACTCTCAGAATTCAGCTTGCAGGAAGACACTCAAGAAATGTTGAAAACCACAGGTTATCCAAATCACCCAATATGTTATATTCTAACACATATGACTTAACTTTCAAGGCAACTTTCTGTAAGACTAATGTCTTTTTCTATCCTTGACAAATAATCCTAGGGCTAGCTTGAAATGTTAAATATATACCATGTGGTCCCTTTGAAGTCAGAAGCACCTATACTGTTGACCTCAATAGACAAAACTTTGGTTTACTAACACTGAAAATTACAGAATAATTTGGATTGGAAGGGGAGTTTGGAAGTCATCATCTGGCCCACTCCCCTGCTCAAAGCAAGATGGGATCAGAGAACTGACCCATCATCTGACCACAAAAACAGCAGTCTTTATGTTGGTTGGCAAAAATCCTCCACTGGGATGAAATGAAAGTGTTTTGATATTCATGCATGTTGTTCTTCGGAGTTGTGTATGTCAAATCTGGTAGCTTTACAAGGAAAATGGTGTTTTTCTAACTCACCAAATTGCTGCCTCTGAGGACAAACTGTGTTCTTCTTCTCAGTCATTGCCACTAACAACAGGCCTGCAGGCTCTTTGTCTGGTATGAGGCCCCATTATAATCCCATTTAAATCAATGGAAAGTTTCCCATTGATTTCACTGGGAGCTGGATCAGACTCTCATAGTTCAGAAACTCCCAGAGGCTCTATCCCACCCACACAGCCTTTTCCTTGGGATTGACAGGCTTTCTAGTTGGGAGTCCAGTCCTATATCTACATGATGCAGAAGAAGATGTCAAGAGCATTCTCTTACTTGGCAATGCGCTGTCAGTATCTAAATTCAAGCTAGTGACTCTCAATGGCTGCTGAGACACAGAGGTTCTGCAATCAGTGAGCAGAAGAAGTCATGCTGCCCTAGTTCAAGGATTCATGAGCATTTTCCCACAATCTACACAGAAAACCAGTCCTAACAGCCTGGGAGAATTAATGATCTCTGTTTCTTACTGGTATCTTGACTGGAGACACCCCATTGGACCTGACAGCTAAAATGTTCTGATATTGGCTCCAGCTCCTGAACTTTCTTATCTGTGTTGGCCGTGTGTTGGTGAAAGGAAGAAAAAAACCAGTAAGATTGATTTTTGTCATAAGACTGGTGGATCTGAAGCTGTATTCACACAGCAAGATAACGCAGAAAGAAATGCCCTTTTCCATAAATTATATTTATCCGGGCATAACTGCACAGTCAGGAGACAAAGGAGTAAAGGACACAGCAAGTATGTTGTGTCTCACAGACACTCAATACAGTCTCGGTTGGATGTGGCCACCAGCTCTGAGGACCGGAGAGAGAAGGAAGCAGCTGTGAGTTTGGTACAAGGGTCGCCAGGGGATCACTGGGTAAGAATTTAACTAATCAGTCACTCTCTCTTTCACACTCATTCTTTTCCTTTCCTTGTGACCAGGACAGGTTTTATTCTTCTGTCATTTTATGGGCCTGTATCATTGTTTCCTTTTACCAGTAAAAGCAATATAAATAAGAGAAGAGAAAGGAGAAATGTGAGGGAATAGCGTTGCAAACCGTGTTGTTATTCTGTTCCCCTCTCACGTGCTGCACCCTGGCACTGAAGTGATGTAGAGCACACAACTGCTCTACATCAGTTTCACAGTTCCTCTTCCATACAGGAGCAAATTATTTATTTTATTTCACCTTGCTGGAATCACTATTCCCCACTCAAGGAGAAAAGAAAACACCACCAAGAGAATTTCAGCAGGGGCTGATTTAAATCAGGATTGATTTAGTCTGTCATGCATTCTTATCAGAACTGGGCTAGCCTAAATCAGCACAGCATCACAGAGGACCATGGAACCCAATGGGCATCAGTAGCTGTGTTAATAATTACCACAATGAAGACTATTAGTTCAGATGGCAAGGCATAACAAAAGGCATAACTCACCTGGTAGGACCGTGAGAAAAGCACTGCGAAAGCTGTAGCCCATGGTGTTTGCCCCTAGGCAAATGTACATCCCTGCATCCTCTTCCTTGGCTCGAGTAATCATCAGTTTGTTCAGGTAGGAACCATCAGGACGGGACCAGACCTCCCCTGTGGGCAGCACAACGAACTTCTGTCCCCCAACGTCGATGGTTGAGTTGTACTTGCTCTCTGTGCCATACTCCACCCTTTTCAGCCACTGGATGACGGGTTTGACATCACTGCGGACTTTGCACTGGAAAGATGTGGTCCCACCATAGTCTACCGTTGTGTTTACGGGGTGCGTCCCTGTCAGGATGGGCTTGGACCTCGTCCTCTCTGCACAAAAACACAGGGAGCTCCATGGAAAAAGGTGTTTGACAATTTTGCTAACTTGTGAGAGCAGATACATAGGAAAAAAGTATAGGGTAGATGAAAAATAATTGTCTAGTCCAACTCCCTGCCCCAAAGCAGGCTGAGATTTCTGCAAATCTCTCCTGATAAATTTGCCCAGCCTCTGCCAAAGCTTCTAATGGTAGACGCTCTTCAGGGAGACTCCTCCATTGTCTGAGGCTTAGCAAATCTTTTTCTCGTTATCAACTTGAATCTCATTGTTTCTAACAAGGACGTTACTTACTCTATCTGCATCAGACCTGGAGAAAAGTTTGCTGTCCTTCTTAGCCTTTATATTTTGGAAGATTTTCTTCTTCCCTCTCTTCTGTACACTGAACAACCATCCTAACTGCTGAGAAAACAGTCCTAAGAATCTTCTATAGAAGGTTTTTCTCTCTTTTCTGTGTTTCTGCTCTCTCAGGTCTCTTATGAAGCATTTATATTTGGGTGGTAGTTTGTGCCACCACATAACTCAGAACTGGCCTTTTTGCTCCTTGGCCAATATTGTAAGTCAAGTCTGGACTGCTGAATTTCCTCATTCCCTTTCTGTATGCTGCAGCTACGAGATGACAAAAGGGGTCATTGTTCCTTGTACTCCCAATTATCCGCATATCTCAGGACCATATCCCAGAATAACGGGATCTTAATGATGTACCTACAGGGACTTAGGCTGCAGTGATCTTTTTTGAGTCTTGACCAAAGGAAGATAAATGGCCTGATACTAGCCAAAAAGGCCAAAACCAATTTCAGGATTAAATTTGGGCAACAGTAGAGGTCCAAACACAAATTAAGTGGATTATTTTACTTAAAATGTTTATTTGATATTGACCCTGATAATATCTTATCAATGTTTATAAATATCTGGAGCGAGAGTGTAACGAAGATGAAGTCAGGCTTTTTTCAGTGGTGCCCAGTGATAGGACCAGAGGCAATGGTCACAAACTAAAACACAGGAGGATCCTTCTAAACATCAGGAAGCACTTTTCTGTTGTGAGGGTGACTGAGCACTGGCACAAATTGCTCAGAGAGATTGTGGCATCTCCATCCCTTGGTGAATCCTGGGCAACTGGATCTAGGTGAGACTGCTAGAACAGGGGGGAGTTAGACCAGATGACCTCCAGAATTCCCTTCCAACCTCATCCATTTTGTGATTCTGTGGTGCTGTGTCTCATACCGCTATGTCTGGTAAGGTGCAATTTACAAGTGAATATGAAAGAACCTCAGTTCTCAGACACAACCTCAGTTTTTTTACCAAATTATTTACAAGAACGTATCTATGCAGAGTCCACACCAGAACCACTGTGGCTACTCCCAGCTTGGGGACAGTGAGGAGAGGGGTACAATATGTTCTTTCTCCTTTTGGTCTTCCCAGATGTTCCCTAATGACAGACAAAATTGGATGGGAAAAGACCTCTTCTTTCATGTACTAATGGCAAGCTGTGGATATTGTCTCAACTTTTGTCTGGGAGTCCTTCTGAAGACATCTCATCTCTGTTTCTGAGCCTGGTAGCTGCTGGAAGCCAGCCCATGCCATGTCATCCACTGCTGGGGGAGCTGAGACCCCAGGTATTACTAATGAGGAAGATCTTCATTTCATCCTCACCTCCCTGCTTTTATTATTTCTTTTTTCAGTCTAATCGTCCACACACTCACTGTGGAACAAATTTTTGTGGAGGAAGAACTCAGAAGGCTTTTTCTTTACTAGCCAATAACAAAATTTTTCCTTTCCCACAAAATTTTTTGCCTCAAGTGTCAGCTGATGAAGGAAACATGATGGTAGGAAAGGAAATCAAATGCAAGAGGTTCACAAGACCATCTTTTCCAGCGTGATTGTAAGCCTTATGTTGCGTTAACACCACATAAAGTCAAAGGAAAAATATATCCCTCATTCTGAGGAATGTTAGGGTGGGGTTTTTTTAGTGCTAGCATCAGAGAAATCAGTCACAATTTCCAGAAAAGGAGGTACTGCAAACCTCTATCCTAAGTATAGAGATAAATTATGGTATCACAGTGGGTGGTAACTGCTGGCAATCATCAACTGCATTTGATGGCAATCACTGTAGAATTGAGCATGTAACAAAACAGCTCCCACCAGTACTGGCTTTGGGGTGAGAAGAAGGAACAATGGACCCTCTTTCAAAAACTCAGGATACTTTCAATAATGAGGGCTCTAAAGATGTGCCTGGGAAACAAAAATACCACAGTGATCTCTATAGGCTTTGCCTTGGGACCACGAGTGGGAATCGCAGTTGGGGTGAATAAGACTCAGATAAGCAGGACTTAGGAGTGGAGGCTCAGGGGAAAGAAAAAAAAAGGAGGAAATTGAATAAAACCTGAAATGCTCCACAGAATTATGGTAAAAATAGAAAGATGTCTGAAAACTTCTTAATGCCCTTATCTCCCTGACTCTGGTTCCAGCTTTGGTTACTGTTTTCACTCCTAGCCAGCAAAAGTTAATGAAAACAAAGGTTACATACATCTTTAAATTGATAAAAACCAAGATAAACAGGGACATAGAAAGGGGTTTGTTCCTGGTGCTGTCTGGTTTTGATGAAGTGAAAATGCCACAGCTGCCATTAGGATGGGGCTTGATTCATTTCCCTGTCTCTGCTCCTGGTTTTAGTGTAAACACATGTTTTTACTGTCTCCACACAGCTGCATCTTTATCAATCCCAGATGTCCAGCAGGTTTGTGCCTTTGGAGCCCAACAGAGCTCCCCACATGTGCTTTTAATTCCTGTGATTCTAGAGAAAGGAGTTATCAGAGAACAGATCTTTACCTTTAAGAACAATCTTTCACACTGGGATAAACTTTCTCATGCTAAAATGTATGCACAGACAGACAAACAACATGCTTTCCATGTGGCTGGAAATATAGCCCTCCATGCCCCCACTCCTCATTAATGAAGGTTATTCAGTCTTCCCTCCACTCAGCTCATCTTCTCCACTTTCCTGAGTTGGCTGCTCTGCAGTCACTTTCATGACAACTTATGATGATGTCACAGACAACGCACAATGATTTAAGAATAAGAGCTCTTCTCTGTTAGACTTAGGTAGGATTTGAGTATAATTATCTTCAGTAATAGTAGGAGAAATGAGAAATTAGAAACCAAGAATCAGAATAGCTAGATAGTAAGAAGAGCAATTTACTCTACCCCACCAAAATGCAGGGTAATCCCCCACAGCTCTTCTTCTAAGGGCTGACTCTTTAAAGCTATGTAGGCATCTACAGATACAGACAGGACCATAGTGGGATTCTGTTATGTTTTTAGTATCTCAGTTGTACCCACCTGAACCTTCAGATGTCCAAATGGTTTTAAAAATCTGGTCCTAAAGCTTTGTCTGGCTAATCACTCTAGTCAGAAGAATTCTGCTAATTCCCTCAGAAAATTTCTCTAATGAAGTTGACCTTCTATTATATCTATCTAGTCCAAATTTTCAATGGAGCGGTTTGACCCTATTACCACTCTGATCGAGTGATCTGGGCCATCCTAAATATTTTCACCCCTCCTCCCTGCTACATGAAATTGCTTTCTCAGTTAGTTCTCAGTCTGCCTTTGAACTGAATCTGTTGGTAGGATAAGATTGAACAGGGCAGTGGTGAACTTTCACCATGCAAGTGCCCTTAGAGATGGCTGTTTCCCAAGTATCTCCCCTCAATTCAGCTACTAAATCATATTATTACTACTCTGTATTACCCAGGTGTAAGGTTTATTCTAGAGTTGCAATAATGTTTTCTCTGTCTATGATGTTTTTAACATTTCCCCATTTCTCTGTCCAGCTACCAGCACTGCACACTTGCCATCACACTCTCTTTCCCCAGCCAGCCTGCTTCTCAAAGTTCCTTTCCTGCCTTTCCACCCCAGATGCTGAACTTACGGATTACTTCAACTTTGTATGTTGCATTGATTTCTCCAACTTTGTTAAATACTCGACAGGTGTATTTCCCACTATCCTCTGGCTTAAGGTTCTTCAGGTTCAGCGTCCACTTCTTCTTCTTGTTCTCCCCAATCTCTTGGGGGGTGAGGGGCTTATTGTCCTTCAGCCACGTGATGTCAGGCCGTGGGTTCCCACTGGCTACACACTTCAGACGGATGGAGCTGCCGACAGGACGGGCGATCACTCTCCGTCTCATCTTGGCAGGCTGTGTGAACCTGGGTCGAGCTGCAAAAGGCATGAAAAATTGACTGTGGTGAGCAAAGAGCACACAAAGAAAGATACTACTGTCAAGTGTTATGGCCAAATTTGTTTGAGAGGCACCCAGCAGCCCCATACATACCAGTGTATCACTCGCATATCAGCTCAAAATGATTTCCTTAGAAAGGAGTAACTATCCAGCCTGATGCATTCAAATGTCTAGGAGACTGCTATGGCCACCACATTAGCCTTCAGCATAGCACAACCCTGAAATTTCTCAGTGTCCATAAGGCATCTGCATCAGACAATCTCACAAAATAATACCAAAATTACACTACTGTAAGATGAAGGCAAAATGCAGCCCCATAATCATATTATAATTGTAACCACATTCCATGCCACAAGCACAAACCCTTAGCCAAGACCTAAGGAAAAACCTCAGATTCCTGTCAGGCTGACCATTTTCTCAGTGTTTCACTTGTCATTTGAAACTTCATATTCTGAAGACATTTTGACCCTTAGTTCTCACTGCTTTTAATGGGACTTAAGAAGAGTCAACATTTTTTCAATGTGTATGTGTAGCAAAGTTTTAGAAGTGTGTCAGACTTTTGTGCATTGATCTGAACTGAAATGTATGCAACTCATTCAACATTAATTTATGAAGCCTTGATGTTGACAGGTCCAAAGAAGTAAACAAACAAATGGAAAGACCCAATGAAAAATCTTGATTTTGTTATTAGAAGATACCCCATGCCAGTCCATCACACAAATGGAGAAGCTGAAGCAATAGCTGCTGGTGGAGAGAATCATGGGTAAAGATAGTCACCTTGTCTTAGCAAGGAAATCACCAATATTTCTAATGGCAGTGACAAGAACATTAGGGAAATGCAAGGTCCTCACCTGGCAAAATCTGAAATTTATACCTTCAGCTACACCTAACTTTAATTCAGATTATGTTAGAATTCCAGAGGGTAAAGAGGTGGTATCTTTACACCCTAGAAGCTTTACTGACATTGCAGTCTTCCTGTAAAGTTGTGAGTTGGTCAGACTAAGTAATAGAAAGGAAAAGATCTTTGCAAAAATATTTAAAACAGTTGAAACAATAGAATGTGATCTGTTGCAAGACAAAAGCTTGTCTAATAGTATCCTGTAATGAAGAATTCAAAAGAAATTATAAATTTCTCACAATTACTTTAATTATGCAATGCTAATCCAGGAGCACTTCTAACTGCAATCTCCTGCTGAGGTTAACACCGCTTTTGACTCCCACTTAGTACTCTCCTCCTACATCCAAAAATCTCCTATCAAATTCACCTGTCTTCTTCTTTTTTTTTGACAAAGACAGTTTCTCCTCCAAGTCTATTCAGCATCTCCACAAGAGGTTTCTCTCCCTGCTTTTGAACCCTGCTTCTTGCTTACTGTAATCTTGCTCTTCAATCAGTCATCCTGCATTTTCACATTCACTGGTAAATTCTCCCTGATCCTTTTCTTGGGAAATAAGAGAAATAGGTAACAGTTGGCTTGCTCTGTGGCACACTGGGTTGAGTTATGCCCATCAGCCACTGTCCTTCACTACCAGCAAGTGGAGATCCACAACCTCAGTAGCACATAAAACACCAAAGCAATCTGAGAAGTTTACTACAGGGTGGCACAGAAGGACTCCCTTCTATAGTGCCAGCCCTGCTGCCCATGGCTGGGGGCCAGAAGTTCTGGGATGTATACGATAGTAGAGCTTTGCTGGATAGAGGAGGCTGGTCTGCAGCTTCCTCTCTCCAAGCACTGGGGAACCACAGCTATTGCCCTCTGAGGTCTGTGAACATATCCCTTAGTCCTCACTCCCCTCCAGCCTTGCCCAACGTTCTTTCCTCTCGGAAGAAGACACCCTTTGGCATGCCCCTCTCTTCAGATTCCTTTTCTGTAGGGGAAACCATCTGCCTCCACAGCCTTCCCTTGCCCCCTTGGCTGTCATTTTGGGTCCCAGCCACTCCATGTTATTTCAAACTCTTGCTCAGAAATGCTTTACTGTCCGTACAGAGGCTTTCATGTGCAACTCCAGTGCTGAAAGTCCTTGCCATGACAGCTGAGCAGCAAGTGTGACATACTAACCCATTCCACAGGTCGTGGTGCGTAAATTGCTGGGTATTCCCTTGGGGGTCTGCTGCAAAAGGAGTCTCCCTCCCAGAAAAAACAATCACCCTCCCAGAGGTAATTAAGCCCACCCCACCAGAGCTGTACACTGTGAGCAACGACATGCTGAAGTTTGAGTCTAAACCAAGGGAGATGTGCTGAGAAGGACTATCATTGTGGAAATCCAGTGAATGTCTGCAAGGTGCATGGAGAGGTTAAGAATAAGCTGTGAAATGGGTCTAAACAGTATCCTCAACATGGAAGTAATTTACTCAGAGACTAGGAACTGTGGTTCAGGGATGGGTAGATCCTCGCTAGATGGGATCCCTGGGCTGGGACTACCATATCAAAGAGCAGGCTGGAGACAGGACACTCACACTGCCTATGCAGAGTGAAGAGTCAAGTGAGTCAGGCTACGCTCTTGCCTTCCCTGCTTTCACAGCAATATTTCAGAAGGACTTGGTGCTGTCCCTGATCATTAAAGGCATTTCAAGACAGAAACTCTCTTTCCCCACTTTCTTTCAGGCCTATAACATTTCTGTTTCTCCACCCGCTATGACTCCCATGAATCTGTCTGGAGTTTTGTGTTCACTCCTCTCACATTGTTGCCCAGATACAATCCAAAGTATAGGTAAAGCTAAACTTCTTTTGCTCTTTCTGTCTGTCTTCTGTTTAAAGAAGGTTAAGTGAATATGTGGTCTCAAAAGCTACTCCAGGCTGTGCACAACATGCTGAAACCAGATCCCATTTAAAAAGTCCTGAATGTTTCCTTGACAAAAGCCTGAATTGAACAAGTTTAGAAAAGCCAGTTAACAAAAAAAGGAGAAAAAGAGACATACACATAAGACAGAAAAAGAGACCAGTAAACACAAAGGAGAAATAGGGAGAAGCAGCAGTGTGAGAAGCAGGCAGAAAAACTCTTTTGAGCTGGTGCTAGTAAATGTCTGTCCCCAAATCTGCACCATTACAGAAGTTTTGCTTGTTGGAGTGCCAGTGAAGGCCATTACAAAGTGCCTCTGTGTTATTTATACTTCACATGCTTGTTCTCCTCCACATCACTTGGCGTTTGCTTCATAAACATGAACAGCACATTTATACAGTATAAATTATGCCACACAGAAGAGCAAGAGAAAAACACAAGTGGATGGGGACAAAGAGACAGTGTTGTGTATGGGTTTCTTGCTGAAATGCTGTTTACCATGAAGATTTGTTCAAGCTAATGAAAATTAAATGAAACAGAAGGCTCTTGGCACAAAGATCTGGAACAGAATTCAGCAATCTCCTCTTCCTCCAGGACACCTCCAGGTACATGGATTAGTCCCAGAGGCTCTTGTCAGATGTTGCTTATACAAACTGAGGTGGTTGGCTAAAACAAGTAGCCTACTGTGATCCACCACAAATACCTCTACACAGCTATGGTCACTACCACTTCAATCTTTCATGGTACTTATATAAAAAAAATGCCATGATAGAGCTAAGTATTGAAATACTTTCAAGTCTTTCAGATAAGAGCTCAGTCAGTTGTGGGAGGAAATGGTTAGGGGTATCTACCCTTCCCAACATCAGCCACGTGCTCTTGAGGGGGGGCAGAACCTCTCCCTAGTGATACTACTCCACAATAGTAACTGGAAAGCAAAGTGGAGACTGATTTTTTACCATGTGTCTCCTCTCTGGTGCCCAGGACTCTGAAAACACAACCTGGTCCTTCACCCATTATCTTCCAGAGACCCGCAGATACACGCCAACCTTCTCCTGCACATCAGCTCACACCAACACTTTGCTGATGAACACTGCTGGATGGAAAGAGTGTGGTGTGCAGCCTGCCCCAGCCATCTTCCTGCTTGGGGAGAGGAGATAGGAAGGAGGGAAAGGGAAAAAAAACAGAGGTGCAGGAACACTCTGTATCACAACGAAGGACTGGGCCAGGGCAGAACAAAGGAGGAAACAATTTAATATGAGATTGTCAATACCTAATAATTTTAGTAGACCTTACATCTTTTTTTATAATATTGTTGCATTGGTCCACTAGCTCTACCAGAAGCACATCTGCCATGACATTCAATGTCTGCTCCACTTCACTCCACCAGGGCAGCGAAGAGTGGAGGGATGGCAGCACTTCTTGCTACCTGCTGAATCCCTCCTGAAGGACACCTGACATGAAGTTTATCTAAGCCACTCTTTCTCTAGCTTTAAAACGTTGTCAGCCTTTTCCAGAATGAGTTGAAGTTGCCTTCCTCTCCCAGAGCAAGCTCTGACTCAGATGAATCTGTAATTCAAAGCTACTGTGGCATTGCCTCCTCTAGGTGTTGGCTAGACTACATCACAGCACACCACATCCCTTGTTTGCCAGCTCCTGAAGAAAACTCAAGTTTTCTTCAGCTCAAGAAGTGGAGACTCATACAGTGAAAGCCTGACAGGTTCCACCCTTACCACTGCTATGAGGTTACTCCCTGGCCATTAATGTGCTATAAAGCCACCTCTGTATTATAAAATTAAAAGGAGGGATGTACTGCAAGAGCAAAATGGAAATGCCGTGCTTCATCCCTTGAGGTCATAAACTCACATCACACTCCTGTTGGTAATGGCCAAACGCTGTTTGGCATCAGCCTGACAACCTACTGTCCTTCAAGGACTGCTTGGACCAAACGTTGGACCTGCAAGTCTTGTGGTGATTCAGAACATGTTCCAAGTAAGATTTTAGAAGTTCCCCAAAGCTCTGCAACAGCGTCAAAATCCTACACTTGAACAGCCCAGGGCTTGGAGCAGTTCATGCAGGTGTCTAAAAGAGAGCGTAATTTTTAAAAAATACTCAGCTTTGGCCAGATGCTAACGCTCCTGAAGTGAAGTCAGACCTTCGATTTGACCTCAGTGGGAGCAGTGTTATATTGGCACTGAAGGCTTTTGGAAATATTGCTGTAAAAATCAATATGCCTTTTATAGGCAGTCTATGAAAGCTATAATAACTGCACATGCAAAAGAAAATCACTGCCCAGAAAAACAAATGCAAGGGAGAACCATGCTGGGGTACATGGCAGGGGGCCCTAGAGCAGACCATGGGCTGCATTTCACAGAAGGACCATTGGAGAGGATCCATTCACACTGAAATGTTCAGCTGACACTCTGTTTATTATTTGACCATCTGTAGGGAGAACTCGCTCCAGTCACTCTGCCTTTCCTCTCCTTCAGCAACTGAGAAAGGTACCATGTGTACAGCACTGAACCAAGAACTGAGAAAAGCCAACAAACATACATGCTCCTTACCCCATTGCTTCCCAGTATGATCTTCATATTCTCCATTGGAGCCTTCAGGTACCTGACTATCCTTTCCTGAGCTGGCATCATCTGCAAAGGAAAGGAAAGAGAAGATGTTAAGAAGGTCTCCTGCAGTGCAGCATAACGATAACAAGAGTTTGCATCTCCTCCTGGAGACACCAGGCAGCTGAAACACATTCAGCACACATTTGGCATCCACATCCTGGCACTTACAGCCTGGCCAGTTTAATGAACAATTTAGTTTGCTGCTTTATAAGTTCTTTGTCAGGCTACCAAAGCAATGGGAGATTAATCAATGTTTCCATTAATAGCTGACAAAAGCCTCTTTGTTTATGTTTACAGGTTGCTGTTCCCCAGGAGGAGCTGATCTATTGTACCTTCTATGCAAATAATAGTATAAATCAAAATTACACCTAATTAAACCTAGGAGGTGGGGAAAGATCAGTCACACAGAGCACAAGCAGTGGAACGAGGGCCACTAATTCGCCTTCCAGCTTCCATATAAAATCAGGAAAGCCAGCAGGTCTGGGGTCAAATGAGCCCTCAAGGGATACTGAATGCAAAGCTATGGTTGTAAAAAGCAATAGGGAATTGAAAAGTTTTGTTTTGGTTTGTTTTTAAGGCTACCTATCCACCTGTATTGACAACTCACCGTTTTGTCCCTTATCACTCTAGTTTTCTATACCACTACTACAGAGAAGCATCAAGGTCTCAACTCCATAGCCGGTAGCACTGAGAGAAACAGAAATCACCAAAAGTTGAAACTCTCAGCTCCTCAGCAGCCCCCATCTCAAATTGCCACTGTGATACAGCCACCTGCAAGGTCTCCACAAGGGCTGAGGGAGCAGGAGAGTACCCTGAACCTCTTTGTGCAAGATGGGCTGTGCTGGTGCCCTCACACCGCTGCAGTGCCCAGATGTGAACTGTTTTGTTCCTCTAATAATAGCCTGACCTCCTCTGCACAAGCTTGCAGCTCAGCGCAGAGCATCTTTTTACAGCAATGTCTCACACCAGGAGGGAGGTCCACCTAAGGGACTTCGGGCACCTATGGGGAACACTGCAGCGAAGTTTGGCTCTTCCAAGGCTACTTCTGTGCACTACAGGTGTCACAGCCCCATACAGCAGCTGGATTTGAGGTGATCTCGGTCAAGAGCTACTCAGCTCCTAGCTGAAGTGCACTGAAGTGTGTGAAGTTTTATTTTCAGAGACAGGTCAGGTGAAGGCTGTGAGAAAATTCACTTCAATAAGGAACTGCTCTGCAGTGGTGTAGAAAAAATAAAAATCAAGAGAAGTGGGAACACTTTACCAAAGGAATGAATCCCTTCAAATATCCAGCTCCTAAAACCCATAAGAAAAAGGTCTCATGAGCAGAAGAGGGAAAATTTCTTGCTGTAATTTCTACAGCAGAGAGAGAAAACTTGTCTCAGCTTATACATGATCATGCCCCCTCCCCTGCAGGTACAAATAGTACAGCTGCAGAATACAGTTGTTTTATAAGTTAGGCTGTGCTTAGACAGTGCTTAGTGCCTAAACTTGTGTGAGGTCTTTGTGAGGGAAGAACATGTGTTTAACCCCATCCTCACCCCAGTTTCCACTGTTTTGGAAAATTATCCTGTCTCTTCAGTATGGGCCGACACGTGCTCTGATGTTGTTTGCTGCTGTCCCTTAAGCAGAGAGGCTGCAATGCCATATGGGTTTGTGCCCCTTGCTCCAGACAGATTTTTCCCTTTTCCTTGTGGTTACTTCGGCACAGTTTTCCCCAGAGGTATGTGCAGCTGTCACTTCGAGGAGAAAAGAAAACTTTCAGGCCAGGAGCATGCCATGCTCTTGCTTTGGCAGCTCACTCCAGCTGACTGCCCCTTTCACCTCCCTCTCGCCCTCGGTCCATTGCTGGAAACCCAGAGGCTTTCCTGAGGGCTCCAGCCAGCTCCCAGGCCAAACCACAGGGAAGCAGCCTGAAACGCAGTCACACTCGGGAAACATCAGCTCTTGAGCAGTGCTGTGAGTGTAAATGTACCGTCCGGGCCCCACTGAGGCTGGCCCGCAGCCTGTGCTATGCAGGAGACCAGTAATCCATGTGCTGCGTTTTACAAATATATTTTTACAGCCTTGGCAAACCAAACACAACGAATACAAATATACCCATTATATATGATGGCTTGCATATGACAGACCGTCTCCTTTCAGTCAAAATACTGAGTCGATTATCTTCTGGCACTTGTACAGTTTTTCACATAAATATCAGTAGTGCTACAAATGAAATCTTGGATGCTCTCCGACAGAGAACTTAGTAAATCCCTTAGCACAATTAGAAAAATGTATTGAGTAATGGAGAAGAAAGAAAAGTTGTGGTCAGAGATGTAGGATTCCTGCCCATTGTTAACTGCCGAATATCTTAAAAGTGCTTAAAACATTTAAGCGGCGATGTTCTGTCAACTGTATCTTAATCCTACTCAGTTTGATGTACAAAGAGCAGTATATCCTCCCTTGCCTCCTGCCTCATGTTACAGTATGTCAGCTCATGTGCACTCCTCCTGCCTACACACAAGGACTGACTGTCGTTCTCAACACCTCTTGACATGCTGCCAAGCTTTTGATGTAAGTAGAATTGTTCTGAATCTGTTTGATCTTTGAAGATCATCTCTGGTTGTTATCCTGCCAAATTGCAAACCTGCAGAGTAACCTACCAAACCCAGAAAAGATCACATTGGGTGGAAGAGCTCAAGATAACTAATGCCACCATGCCGAGCCTATGAAATAGATAATTTGGTGGAGGAGCAAGACTGTAATAAATAACTGCATGCCTTCAGAAATATTTTCAGTTTTAGATCCACTGGAACCAGTTTCACTTTTGTTAGGAATGACGTAATGATAACAACACCACATACTAGAAGTTTCAGCGGTGGTGGTGGGGAAAATGTCATAAACATGAAAACTCATGTAGAACAAAACTACTCCTTCCCATCCCCAGAGCTGCACACTGGGTGAGGGATGTTACAGCAGTCTCCATTCCAGCTGCAACCTGCACTGAACTGGGCTCCTGTGTGTGTGTGACAGTGTGACTGTATCTGAACAAACTCATCTGAACTCTCAAGCTTCCTACAGCTTGAGAACTGTAGGAAAAAAGCTGACTCATGAGATACAGGTGTTGGATGAAATTCAGCAACGCTTATTTTGGAAAGATTCCCTGGAGCCCAGGAATCTCAAAGTGTGAGGCAGCAGAACAGCCAGTGATATGATGTTAAAGCATTAACCTGGGATGCAAGTGACCCAGAGTCAAGTTCCTCTTCAGTTGCATTCAGAGCGGGATTTGAACCTCCCCCCTTTCACCTTGTCTGAGTGTCTTAAGCTCTGAACTGTGGTCTCAGAGAGCCAAAAAAGAGCTTATTATTACATAAAGTGGAACAGCACTGTGGGAGACAGATATCTCAAGAACACCCTTAGGATGGAAGACCCATGCCTAATTCAGATATCACCAAGATTTGACTTCCACCTGCCCCATCCAAGTTAGTACTGCAACTGCATGGAAATAATCTGTCTCTCCCTGTTTTGAAGAACTTTCCTATTTTTAAGATTTTAATATCAAGTGGTTTCCTAGGGTAGGGAAACACTTTTGCAGTTGTTCTAGTCCTTGTGCTAGCAAGGATGGGTATCTTTCTGTACCACAGGCACACTTGGTCAGCCTGCTCACTCACAGGGAAGGATCTGTGACACTGAAAGCCAAATTTTCCAAAAGTTCCAAGGCATCTGATTCAGTTCAAACCTGCTGTCTGAAGCCTAGTTAATAGTGCCAGATCTGAAGACCTGCCATTTTTATTTCACCCCAAGCTTTACAAATGCAATTGGCCTGGCAATATTCTTATTAGACAGAGAGTGGACCTGAGAAAATGAGCCACATTCTGATATGTATGATCAGCATACAAACCCATGAGTTAGTGGCAGAAATCACATGAGTCTTAGCTATATTCAAAAATGACCTAATAAGCTGATTGCTAACTCATGCTCTTGTCACCTCCCAGAGAGGTAGGCAGGTCAGGGTGATAAGTATATTCAAAAAAATCAGTCTGCAGCCAAAGGGCAAGCAGGGACCAGCCACGCAGTGTGTCCAGTTTTGCTGCCAGCAGATTACCGCAAGAGGCAGTGCTAAGAAGTACGAGCTGCTGGAGTTTCCTACAAGCTCCCTTTTGTGTGACCTATATTGGAAGGTCATCCAGTACTGGACTTCTTGGACAATATCACAGGCTTAGGAGAGCAGCCAGTTGGAAGATGAAGTGGAAAACCCGCCTTGAAAAATAATCACTGACTAATTTTGTGTCACAAGTACCTGAGGCTAAGAAAACATATATGTGATTTAGGTGTCCTCCCTGTACAATTTGGTTCCATGCTGGCTGGTTGAGAAACGTGAAGTGAAAGTCTCTGAAGTCATGTCAGGTGACAGGCTTAGAGACATGGGACAAACTAATGTAGCCTCTTCCACTACAAATACCACACCTGGCCATACAAGACAGGACCAGGAGGGATCCAGAGGCATCAGCCCGTTGTTCAGGAATGTCATCCTGGTGGTGTGATCTCTAGCTGCTTTGCAGCCATTGCCTCTCCCTTGCTTCAGGATCTTGTCCCAACCTGGTTTCTAGGTCTGAGATGTCACAGGACTGAGATGCTGGTGTTGTGCTGGGGAAGCGTGTGCTGGGACTAAAACAGGCAGTCATAGGACTGGTTTTGCATGGACTTGACATGTCTGAGTGTATAAGGCCCCAATTATCAGCACAGACATCATGGGCCAAATAGCCCTTTCTTACCCCAGAAAGCACAATGCTCTATGCACACTGCCTGTTATGGTCTACCCCCTGTCCCAAAACAGGCTGGATTTCTGCAGAGAAGGGATTTCTGTATGTAACTCCATCAATTGACAAAGCACTTTGGGGATCCTATGGGACAAAGAGTGCCACATAAGTAGGGTATAGTTACTGTTTATTACCATAGCAGAATTGTTCTATTCCCACTTAAAGGTCAAAAGAAATGGAAAATTCTGCATAACGCTCCGGCTCTGAGAGAAACTGATGGGAAATATTCACAGACTGTTACTGAGCCAGGATCAAATTTTATTTACCCACTCTCTGTGAAGGCTTCACGTTTTAGCTGAACGTGTATGATTGGTTTTCAGGCCAATACTACATGCTGAGCATCATACCCCAAGTCTAAAAAACGGCCCAATTTTTGAAGCAAAAACCTAGCCGTAATATTTCTTTATGATTCACAAAGTTGCTTCAATTTGTTATAATGCAAGGCTCGTCCCTGCTCTGACTTGATGGGACCAGCTTTGGAGTCTTTGATGTCAGAGGCCTTGAAAGCCCCATTTCACAGATGAGCCAGCTTTGCATAAATAAACAAAGTGACCTCTGAACTGGAGCCTGAGACCTGAGCACACTTCAAAGCACTGGGGGAGGTGATGGGGGGGCAATGGGGAATGAAGCGATCAGCATGCATCATTAAGGCAGCCCCCGCTCAACTGCTGCCGAACAAGGGGTGTAAATAAAAGGAGGGAGGCAGGCAGGGAGGGAGTGAAATGAGGGGGAAAGTGATGTAATCCAGTCAGGCTTGAACAATTATAATGAGGCCTTCTCCCATGGATGAATGAAAGAGATCTCTCTGAACTCCAGCTTTAAGAGCTGACTCTCACGTTTACCCAGATGCATCATATTTGCACATCATATTTGCTCCCCAATGCCCTTCGCTGCTGCAGATGTCTAGTGAGTGACAAAGCACGAGCTGCTTGTGGGAGGTGACTCTTGGAACTTCCTAGGACTTAAGTCAGAATTTGTTCTCATGAGCCTAACCAGTAAAACCGAGGGGTGGGAACACACCATAAACTTATACTGGGAAGCTCTTGGACTTATTTTTCAGTAGTCCTGATGGTGTAGTAGATAAAAGATAAACACGCATGAAAGTAAGTACCAGCTGAAAAAGTAGGTCTCTGCAGTTTATCTCAGATAAATTCAAGATTTCCTGTAATACTTTCTAGAATTTAAGGAGAAACACAAGAGAAAGATCATTTTGTACTTTGTTTCAGGGAGTCTTCTGTATCCCAATTGGTTCATCTGATGCCCAGATAAATGGTTCATGAGGTAAATATATATGTAGGCAGGCAGTAACAACTTTATCATTGGTTTTGCAGGGATTAAGACACTTGCTTTCCCCAGATCCCCTTAATATGGATTAACACTCCAGGTTTCACTAGAATTACAGCTAGTATTAACCCCTAATGGCCAGGGAAATACACCCCAACCTACTGGCTAGCACGTGATTTCCATCTGAAAGCTACCACTGCCAGCTGCCAGGATTTTATTCCTTGCCTTGTGATATTTGGGGTGTTTCTGGAGGAACTCTATACTGCTAAGTGTCTACTCGAGAATTTAATTTTTTTTTGTTATTGAATAACAATTCTTAATATCTGTTATTACAAAGAAGAACACTACTCAAATATACTCTAAAAGCTTGGAGGAAAAGGAACAAATTTTTGAGATCTTGTGATTTTTCACCTTGTTTCATGGTTTTGCAAGGTCTGAATCATGGCTTCAGAACCCTAGATGAATCCCAAAGATGATTTGAAATCATAAAAAAGATCAGGATGCAAAGTCCTCAGGATGCATTTCCTCCCATCATTGAGGTCTAATTTAGCAAGTCTCCTCCCTGAAACCTCCTTCCTGTGAGAGGCAGACATGACAAAACTGCAATGAACTCATCTCACTAAACCAAACCTGGTCTAAATCTTAGCTACTATTTTCAATGTTTTTCATAGTTCCTCCATCAACCCTTCATTTCATGCTCACCATTCCTTAACCTGCCTACTATATTTACACTGTTACCTACTGTATTAACAGTGCTGATGCTATGAAAAGTCAGGAAATGTCTTTAGAATTTATTTGGAATGGCATAGGGAAAGCAAAGGGATCAGGACGGAAGAAAAAAGATCTCATTAAGGAAACCCCTCTCCTTGGGCCCAGCCAAACAAAACCCCTCAAGATGAAAATGAAGAAACCCACTCAAAGGAGCCAAGGAACACTCTACTTTTTGCAAAAAAAAAAAACCACCAAAGAAAACCCAAGCAAAAACCAACAAACCCAACACAAATTAAAAGGTTACTGACAGATAATTTGCCTCTGTAACGGGTACTGAAGACTTTACTGCTTACTGCCTTTGACTCCAGTTGGGCCAAAAATAAGCAGAGCTATTGATACTGGAATTTCCTGAAAATAAAAAATGTTTCTCTTAGTGGCTTTTTTGTTATTTTCAGCTCGGACATTTTCATGAGAACTTCCATGCAAAATTTTTCATAGATTTCACTTCATCCCTAGCACTGGGAATCTCTCTGTAAGCAGGATGCTTTGCAAAAGAAATGTTTGTAGCCCACCTGCCTCCTGAACTCTGGAGAGGCTCCACATTCTACAGACCATAGCCCTGGCTAGGGAGTGAAGAAACAAGACTTCTGTTTCTAGCCAGATCAGTAACTCACACTTTTAAATTGTGATGATGTGCAGGCCCATCCTATTACCTGTAGACAACAAAGCTCTCAATTGGCGGATATTGCTGCATCCCACATCTCAACACACAGTTCAACATATATCAGAAGTGACTGCTTTAAGACCAAAGAAGACTTAGCTCCTACAGAATGAAAGAAGCTGTGGGGTAGCATAAACATATCAGAGCCTGTTTATTTTACGGGCCAGTTTATTTTATCTAGCTCCAAGAGCACAGGTAAACCACTCCCACTTCTCAGGAGAGTTTTGGCAGTCTACAGAGAATCTAGTACTGCTGTGCATATGCTGTTACTAGCACCTGAGCTAACTCTTCTACCACCAATTTCTTCTTAATACTGCAACCTCTGCTGGGAGTCCAACACAGACATATCCCTGCTCTGTACTCTCGCAGACCACTGACGAATGCTGGGGTTTATTGTTTGGGCTTGATTTAAAAACTTTGGTATGGAAAAGGACCACATATTTCCTGAGAGAGGTAAATGTGTAAAGTGGAGAAATGGAACTTCAGAAAAGTGGAGTATTTTAGGTATGTAAAGGGACTGATATATAAATAATGACATAGAAATCGAGAATATTTAAATTTAACATATGGGAATGTTTCCCAAGAGAGGCATCTGCTAAACTATGGAATAGTCACCAAGAAGAAGAGAAAGAAGTTCTATTTCATAGAATGATAGAATCTTTTAGGTTGGAAAAGACCCTTAAGACCATTGAGTCCAACCATCGACCTAACACTGTCAAGTCCACCACTAAGCCCTGTCCCAAAGCACTGCATCTACATGTTTTTTAAATATCCCCAGGGATGGTGACTCAATCACTTCCTTGCCTGTTCCAATGCTTGACAACTGTTTCAGTGAAGAAATTTTTCCTAATATCTAATCCAAACCTCCCCTGACAAAACTTGAGACCATTTCCTCTCATCCTACCATTTGTTAGGGAAAAGAGACCAACCCCAACCTCACTACAATCTCCTTTCAGGTAGTTGTAGAGAGTGATAAGGTCTCACCTCAGCCACCTTTGCTCCAGCCTAAACAACTCTCTGGGTCTTAGACTCTTCACCAGCTTCCTTGCCCTTCTTTGAATATACTCCCGTACCTTGTAGTGAGGAGCCCAATACTGAACACAGTATGCAAGTCCTGCTGGCCACACTAATACTAATACAAGCCAGGATTCTATTTGCCTTCTTGGTCACCTGGACACGTTGCTGGCTCATATGCAGCCAGCTGACAACCAACAGCCTCAAGTCCTTTTCCATCAGGCAGCTCTTCAGCCTCAGTCTTTGGAACATTTAAAATTATAATGGTCTAACTATGACGAACTAGAGATTTTACAAATACATTTGCCAAAGGAAGCTTTAGTAACTCCTTCACTGTTACTGTGCATATGGTATGATCAATAAGAATGAAAAAGTCCAACAGAAAAGGATATTAAAGAAAAAAAGAGTCCTTGAAGACCATAAAAAAATATCTCTATTGGCTGTATCTATGCAGAGGAACTTTGGAGCTCTTCTGAGCTTCTGCATGGAACTCTTCTGAGTCCATGTAGGATGAGACCTGTGCATACCATCTTCATATCTGTCCTCCCCTTCTTTCCGCCCATGACTCTGTATCTGGTTCAGATCTGCACCTACTTTATAACTCTTTCTCCCCCTCCTTCCTCGGGACCTTTCCATAAAGCTGTGGAAGGAGAAGCCTTCCTGATTCCATTGCTCCTTGTGGTATATAGCTACTCACAGAGATCACAAAGTCATCTCAGACATATTCTTATGGCATATCTCCTCATGGGGATGCTCCAGCTCCTGCTGTAACCACAAAAGGAACCACAAGGAGGAATGGCTGGAGCTTTTCACTGAACCACTGCAATTCCCCAGCCGACCATTATAACAATTGCATTACAAAGGCAATCACAGGTCTTCTGCCATGCTGACTCCTCCAGACACCAGGACCTCCCGCCTGTCTTCAGGTCTCCATTCCACAGGGGCAAGAAAACAATTCTTCCTTCTTTGTTGTTGTTGTTGAGGTTACTTTTTTTATAAGCATGGTCCAGCATACGCAGCAGCCCCAAGAGCTCTGCACCACAGGCACCAGTCTGCGGTTATATCCTTGATCTGGATATAGATCCTTGAACTGGAGAGGATGAAGGGCAGAAGAAATTAGAGAACAAGATGAGTGGTTAGGCTTCTGCCTTGTCACCAGCACTTTCTGAGAATGAAATAATAACACCAAAAAGACAGCAATTACTAATCAGTTGTTCCAGACCTTGAACAAGTTGATAATATTTCCCAGTGATTTTTGTTTGCATCATGATAGTACCAAGGATTTCTTAGAAACAGGATCCCATGTATGTTAGAGATTGTTCACACACAACACAAAAGACAGACCTTTTTTTCAGAGTTAACTGCCTGGGTAGTGCAGGTACAGAGCAGATGTCACAGGTACTAAGGTTCCTCGGGAAACATATTTTTTAGCATCCACCCATTTTGGTCTGGTTGGGGAATGATGGGCCTCTTGTACTTTTACAGAGTTGAGAAACAAAGCTTCATTTATAACACCAATCAGCCTATTTGAATTTATAACAATTTTCTTGCATTTATTATTTATAATAAAAAATCATTAGTTGCTTATAGTAAGTTTATAAACATTGGGAAGAATTTAACAATTTAATGTGACTTTAATTGTTATCTGAAAAATAAAGATGTTGAAACAGTCCTTACTTTAGAAACTCCTAACTCTAGTCCCCAAGTTAGGAGCGAGAATGAAAAAAAGGTCAGGTTGACATCTACCTCTCCTCCCAGACTGCAAAAGAGATGATGGAGGGGGCCTCAGCCACATGGGTGCCAAAAGCGAGGAGGTATGAACACCCCACCCAAGAACATAGGCCAAAATTCCATCTTCAACAATCCTGAATTGCTTAGGGTTGGGGGAGGGAGGCATGCCACTGAAAGGACTAATGCAAGGTTAATGATAAGAAGAAGATTACAGCACAGCCGAGGATAAACTGGTAAGACCTGGCTCTCAGCCTTCTATTTTAACCACTATGCAGCTGTTGTTCCCCATAAAGTTATGCCTATATTGCTCCCCTTCCCTGTAGCACTGATCAATATTTATGATTTCCTTCACCGAAATGTGTAGGAACATCACTGATGCGTATTCTATCCCCCTGAATGCTCATGTGATCAAAATAGCCAGCACAAAGGGGCTGGAAAGAAAGAGAGGTCATATTTGTCAGTGAATGAGTACAGGAATTATTTTTGGATGGCATTTATAATCAAAGAAAAATAATCAATCGTACAATCCTGTCCCTTCCAAACACTGAGCTAATTCCTTAGTGTGGAATTACCCAATCCATCATGATGAATTGGGAATTCTGATACTGGACTTAACAGACAAGAATGTGGATCCAGCTGTTTCTTCAACACCAGTATAAAAATTATTAAAACATTCTTTATGGGCTTACATATTTCATAGTCTTCTGGTAGAAAAGTAAAAATATCTCCTATGGAAGAAAATGAAGCAGCCTATGCAATGTTTACCAAATACAACAAACTCTCAGAGAGGACTGCTGCCTAACATCTTTAATAGGAACAGCAAGCCCCATGTGTGTTTGCTTGAGGTGAGAAATCCCACCTTATCAGCATTAGCCTATTATGTTTTAACTTTGATTTCAATAAATAACAGCACCTATAAGTGGTAGAAGTGCTAATAAATCAACAGAGGATGACAGTTTTTAATTAGACATTACAAAACATAAAGATCTCAGTGTCTAAGGTGTTAGTTATATTCAGTAAGGCAGAAAATGTTGTTAGGGAATCCTTCCTCTCAGGTTTCAGAAGTAAAGAAAATCATTTCAGAAAACAGTCCATATAAATAATAAATGTGGATTTAAAAAAATATGTCATTTGCAGCTGTCAGCCCTCAACAGCCACCAACCTATGACTATATACTCAAATATCTTTTGATAAATACACTTTCTAAAGGACAGGTAAACTACTAAGACAGAAAGTACAGAAAAGGGATTTGAAAGGGAAGAGAGGAAAAATTAATGTTAGCTTGCTTTTTTTTTAACTTAGATTTAACTTTTATTAATAAACTGATATGCAGTAGTGTAATAGCAATATGGCAATGGTGTAATCTCTCTAACCACTATACATTATAGCATGACAAGAAGCTAAAGAAAATGAGATTTTGGGGTCTAATTGCAAAGGACACAAAGTAGCCTGTAACTGATGATGTCAAGCCTTTCAACATTGCCTCCATTTCAACATATGCCATTAAACACATAATTTTATTAGTGAATTGCCATACACCTTATACATAATGTTCAATGAACAATACATATATCTCTGTGTCACTGTCAGACTAATAATAAACTGGTTTAAGTAGCAAAATGTTACCACTTTCACAATTCTGTCCAAGAACAACTCTGGACAAGTGGCAATTTTGTTGGCTCCCAAAACAAACGGAATACTTGGCACCCTACCTAACGTGAGGATTACAGTATATTACATGGGATAATATGGGCCTATGTCTCGCCAAATTAAACCTCACCTAATTACTTGGAGTAAATTACAGCTTTCCATGTGGGGTAAAACACAAATTGTAAAAATCGTTGCTCCACAATTAACTATATAATCCCAATGTTGTCATTACAAATTTCTAAAACATACTTCAAAACAATGACTAGTGTGGTACAGTCATTCCTGTGGGATGGAATTAAATTCCCTTGTGTGTGTTCTTTGTGTTGTTTGTTGTTGTTTTTTTTTAAATGCCTGTCCTAGGACATGACCAGCAGTGTATGAGAACAACAACCATCTTAGAACCAGAAAGGAGAGACTGTAGCTACCTAAGAAGACACATGAAACCCAAGATCATTTTGGGTAGAATTCAACAGCTTTTGGGTGCTCAGTCACAGAGTAACTGAATGTTTTGAAGAGTGAGGGAACAGACCTCCCCGACACTCAGAACCCTCTACAGTCAAAGACGCGATGCATCCCATGTTAGTCCGCTTCATACCTTGAACCTCTTTCAAAGGCTTCACTGAGATGAAGAGTGGCAGAGTCTGCATGAGCAATACCATTTTGCAGATGGGGAACAAAGGCACGGAGACCATACGAATGCATTGAGAAGACATACTACAGCTGCAATTTTAATTCAGTGCTCGTCAATGAACCAGAGCTAACACCTAACCAGAGTTAGCTATCACCTCTAACCTTGCCTTGATGATCCATAAAAAACTTTTTCTAAGTATTTCCTATTCTTCAATATTTAGAAGCTAAAGCAGGTCTGGTTTATTCGCTTTCTATGTAAGTTACTCCATAAGGACTGCTCTTGGAGAACACTGGAAACCACAGTGTGCACTAAGGGTTCTTTATTTAAATCACAAAGAACATATCTCAGTGCTATCTGTGAGGGGAAAATATTTATTTTTTTTACTATTTACTATTAAACTGTGCTTTCCCTGAAACCTCTAAATACTTAGTCTAATGAGCTTTGCAGTTACGCACCTTATTTTTTACTGTGATAATGTATACTATTATTAACATACTCATATGAATATTGCATACTGAATGTATCCCACACGCTGTTGGCTATTTTAAACAACAGATGTGAGAGGGATTTAAATGCCAATTTTAAAACTGCAGTTGATTAAAATCCTGTGAGCCATTCATAGATTGCCAGATATTCTATTTACATGTATTCCTCCCATGTAAAATACTTCAGGGAATACTCTAGAGCCTGGCATATGGTTTAGAATGATGTTGGAGATGCCACACAGACAACAGGACATATTATCCAGTTACATCTGTGCGTAAAATGCTTTGAGATCTTTTGATGGAAGGAGTTATGAATGTGTAAGGCTGAGATACTACTTTTATGTCCCCCTAAATCATGCTCAGAGATAACAAGCAGTTAGAGCCCCATCAATGCAAAAACAAGCACTTTTATGAATGCATTTCATTGCATCCATGTGCTGTTATCCTCTAGGGTAATTATGACTTGTGAGTGAACCTTGAAAAATTGCGGAGCATCAGCTTAAAAGGAGAACTCCCATGCCAAAACTCATCCAAACCTTGAAAACGGAAACCTTGTGAGAATAGCCTGTGCACAGTCAGGCTGCAGCACGCTCAGGGCTTACCCTTCACTTCTTTAACACCGGGGAAACCCCTATCCATGCCACAAATCTGACTGACTTCAACTTCTGCATCTGTAGCCTCACAAATCCCATGGTCCCAAAACTCCCACGCTCTATAGCAGAGGCCCTGCCTGACAGATTACATGCAAATGTTACAAATACATCATAGGTTATAGTGGAGGAATGTTCACAGTGCTGCAGACGCGTTCAGGAAAAAGATCCAACAGGACCCCTTGGTAAAGTCCTCATGGTTGTATGTCCTAAATGAGAAACTCTATTGTGTGAAAACATTCCTAATAATTCCTTCTGTTTTCATTAATAATATTAAATTTCCTGCTGCTGGGGTATCTTTTTGTTTTAACAAGCACAGCTTTTTGCCTTGTCTTCTGAAAGACTGTGCCACTGTAGTCTATTATTACTATTTATGCTGAAGTCGTTTAAATGAACCAGGCATCCATATCCAAGATCAGCAATTTGCAAGCCATAATCTCATACCAACCAGATTAATGTGACACCTAAGATGTGTTTTCTTTCAAGAAATAGGAGCCTGAATGGCTGAAAGTGTCAGAAACGTGAGAAAATATAGCCTTTCTACTTCAGAAAAGTATATGTAGTTGATTCTGCAGTGCTTTAAGTGACCTCTTGTAATTTTTTTCTTGACAACAGACAACTAAAATTGAATCAACTTGTAATAGACCAATGGTTTGAAATCACTAGAAAAAAATAGGAGAGTTGTCTTCTTACTATTTGAAATACCTCATTCAGGCCCAGAAATAATTAGGGGCGGATAAATTATCTAGTCTACAATTTTCTCTGGCATATTATTTTACTCATGTCTTTCTTCTTCCTCTGCAGGGGTGCTTGTGGTCATATTGTTCTTTTATTTATGGCTCATAGCCTTTTCAGTGGCAGCAAGCACACCAAAGCACAGGCACCAAGCAGGAATGCAAATTCCTTGCGAGGTAACCAAGAAGAGAAAAATGTCCCAGACCATGCCAAATCTTTACAAGAACAGCAGTTAAACAGAAAACTATACCCTTTAAAAAAAAAAAAACAAACAAAAAACAAGGAAACCAAACAAAAAAATCTGCGAAACAACAACACTTAATTACAGTGTCATGATTTGTATATTTATGAGCTTTAAATATGAGACCTGGTTACCTATTGAAGGCTAATTGGTTCTTTTGAAATTCCCTCATAAAACAGCACTCATATTATCCAGCTGATGCATTCCCCTATTTATTTTGCTCGATGGTGACTTGCTTCCCCTTTGAATAGGTCGCTCCCAGGACTGCTCTCTGGCTCAGCTTTCAGGCTGATTTCTCTGACAAGCTGGCAGCAATAAAATAATTCATTCCAGAGGCTGAGAGAATCACCCGCAGCATATACTGCAAGTATCGTCTGGCAGCAGTACAGAGGCCTACGCAATGGGAAGCCTGGGGTAAACCCTGCCCTGGGACGCACGAATGCTGCAGGGAGGACGAAAGGCTTCAGTCATCCACCCAGGAATAAAGGCCGCATCATGGCAGTGAGATGGGAGGAACGCTGGAGATGGATTACTCCAAAGGTGACCCGCTGAAAGGAGGAAGAAACAACCAAGGAGAGGAATATTTTGAATAAAGCTGGAGTTTCCAAGAGAAGAGGAAAGGCTCTGAAATGAACCCCGCACTGTGGCACAGGTTTCAGCCTGTGACCTTCAAATCAACGGATGGCTTCTGGGTCTTCACCCAGAAAAGATAACAGAGGACAAGCCTAGCAGCAGTAGCCATGCTTTTACAATGCTTTTGATATGGTTTTTCTGTACTTCTGGAAATTCTGGGGATCCACAAGCTGAAAAAAAATTATTGTGCTAAACAATATTTCACTGAATTTTCACTGAATTGTTTTGGAGTTGGAAGGGACCATAGAGATCATCTAGTCCAACTCCATGATGGAAATCCATAATGTTGGAACTCCATGATATTGGAAATCTTATAATTATGAAACTCTGAAAAAAGACAAAACAGCAGATACACTTCCGTTCAAAAAAACCAAAAAAGTTAAACTCCTCAGGACCTGGCAAGACCATGGGTTTTTGGACCATATCTGTGGCTGGGGTTTCTATAAGAAAAAATAGGTTTGAGATACTACAGCTCCCTGCTGAAGTCACTGGATCTCTGAGTGCTCAAGGCAATCAGCATGATGTATAATAAACTGACCCAATACCTCACTGAACAATCATCGGCCTGTTACCAGGAAACTTGATTACATATGCCCGTGTACCTCCAAACCAACCACTTCTGGGTAGAGATTAGTCACTGTTTTTACAGCCAACTCTTGGACTAACATCTGGCATCTGATGCATTTCCGAGCTCTACCTATATGCCCTGAAACCTGTATTGGCGGCAGCCCCAGATGGCTCCCACTTGCTCCCTTGGAGTCCCATATAGCAGGAAAGAAGTCAGGGTAATTTGGCAAGTCCCCTCTGAGATAACATGGCAGGAAAGCAGGGTTTTACTGTGCTGGCTTTGCTCTTTGAGCACTCAAAAATTGTACCATTGGAAAACTATATCAGCCTCTACATGAATCTTCCTTAATTTGACTTCTGGCTGGTGTAAGCATAATCTGTCAGCATTTCAAACTGCGGGAAGTCCCTTCTGCAAGACATTCTGGTAAGAGAGAGCTGACCCTCCTGCACAACCCAGTTTGTTCAGCTGAGCGGGCAGATTTCTGTTGCCTCTGTTCAGACTTGTCCTGGCACAGTCTACAGACAGTTCATTGATCCTTAACAATAGCCTGGACGAGGTCAATCACCTGACCTGCATCTTGGGATGCTCTCCAGAGAAGCTGTCTAGAAGGTGATGCACCACATTGCCCTTCACAAGCAGGAGCTTATGCAAGCACACTATTAGAACACCAGAGATGTAAACCAGACTTCATAACATGAATCAATCACAAAGCCCCATACTAAAATCTTTCCATTGAATTGCCAGGGTGAAGTTGGCAGAATTTAGGATTATGTTTTAAATTAAGTAGAAAATTGCTTCTATTTTATTTCTAAGCTATGTGTTACTTCAGTGACCAGATATTCCAAATGAAAACTGCATTGGAAACTTTCCAGAAATTTAGGTGTAGCTTATAAAGCAGAGCAGGAAGCAACTATCTCCTTTCAAAAGCAGTGGTTAGTTGGTGCCCAGCAGTCTTAAGAAGATTAAATATCACCTTAATTTCAGAAGCCTTCTGCTCTGGCTATAAAAATGCTACAACTGCAATCATAAGACAACCGATTGTGGTATGTCAATGTTTGGTTTGGATTAATACCACTGCCACTTTTTTCTAAGGGGAAAGTAGTGCAGTGGTCTTAAGTGTTATCTCCTCCAGACAAGAAGGGTTAATTACCCATTATTCATCACAATAGTTGTGTTTTTGCCTGCTCAGTGGAAAAAATACATTGTTTTCTGCTTTATAAACAATGGGTTAACTTTATCAAAATAAAAAAGAACCTCTGAAAGGAGATTTTTTTCCATTAGCTTTTTTTAAAATGGAAAAGCGTAAAGACTGAAGAAGGATTTTTAGACTGTTTTTTTTTTAAAAAAAAAAAGTTTAAAAGCTAATTTGGAGACAGTAAAGCCAGGGAATACGTACCCATCTCCTGCACATGCTATTGTGCAGGTGACTTCTCTCAGAAGAGACTTTCAGGAAACTGTTATCTCAAAGCTATCAAAGCCTCTTCCCCTTCCTTGCCTTCAAGGGGCAAAAGTGGAGCAGAAGACACAGGCTCTCTTCTACCACCAGGGAGGTGACCTTCCCTGCTGATGGCACAGGACCTCATCTGTGAAACTGGGAGCAATAGGTTCCCACCAACTGGGAGTAATATGAGGATAAATACAGCCAAATTGTGAGCCTCTCTGGTATGAGCATAGACGCAGAAAGACAGGCATGTTGTTTTAGTCAGTGTGTATAACTCACTTAAATTTACCATGCAGTTTCAACTTGCAATCCCATATTTCCTGTCCTAATCTCATATACAATGTGGGTTTTGTACTGTTAAACAGTTTCTCTGTGGTTGCTTCATAGCAATGGGCAAATTGATTCCTAAACGAAAGGCCGGACTCTGCCTTCAGATATGTTCACTGTTTCTAGTGGGATGAAACGGGAGTAGCTGATCTGTTCAAGAACAACTGGTGGAAGGATAAACCATAGGTATAAAGCACAGAGAAGCTGATTGCTTCTCAGCTCTGCCCAATGCCTCTGAGTAAAACTGAGCAGGTTATTCTCTCCACTTTTTTTTTCTTGCCTTTTCTCCTGTCACTAAGATTACTTTTTGGTCAAGGGTACTCAGCTGTCCACAACAGGACCCTAGTACAAGGAGTTAGGAATAATTAAGATCAACAATAATATTTGTTTAGAGGAAAGGCTAAATATAAACTCCTATGAACAACCTGTACAGCATGACAGCAACCTTATACAACTGTCACAGGCCTGATCAATGCATGCTAGAACAAATTAAAATGTTTCATTGGCTTCAAAGCAGAATAGATGAAGAACATTAATGTTTAAGGATGGATGTGAACAACAATGAAGACCCAATAACCTGAAACTGTTCTCCAATGGCATCACCCTGAAGGAGATGAAGTGTTCTCTATCACGTAGTAAGGGATTATATCAATAAGACTGAAGCAAACAGAAAAAAAGAGAAATGAAAAGAAAGAAAAAAACACCAAAAATAACAAAAAAACTGCAAAGCACAAGCTATAGAAGGTTCCAGTATAAGAACAATACAAATTACTTAGAAAAAAAGCCTTCACCCTTAAAAGTTTCTGCCTGAAACCAAATCTAAATCACACCTTAGCTGCACAGCAGTATTACTGGATAGGAAGGTGAAATACCTAGTTAGTAGCAGCAATGAAAGAGTGGCAGTGAAAGATGCAAAACCATCTGTTTAGTAACATGTTGCCTTAGGACAACATATGTTATGTAGGTTATTTGTGTGAGTTCTTTGATACCTGGTTTGATCTACACCTTGGGGTTTTTTTGAGCTTAACAAGTAGTAGACCTTATGATAAATTCTGATCCGTATACACAGTCAATGACCCCCTTGACAATTTGTGCCAGAAAAGTCTGATTCTTATGAAAAATGTTTATTACAACCATTGCTTTAAAAGGAAACTATTTTTCCAAAGCATGTTATTCCTTGTCTGCACGTAGTAGATAAGTAGATACTGGTTTGTGCTTCTGTCATCTAAGCAGAATCAAGCTTTGAATATCATCCACCAAATCAGACAGGACAAAAGTGAGTTCCCATGTGCTACCGGGAAAGGGACTACCCCATGTAAGAGAATCACCATCTGGCTCTACATGCTTATTTTGTCCTTGTGATTCCTGAAAATAAGTCACTCATCCCTGCCATGGCCACAAAGCATATCTCAGGAATATATGCAATCCTCTTGTCTACCAGAGTTAGGGAATGACAAATGCTTTGCTTTCAACAACAAATATCTCCTATGGGAATGGTGGACAGGGTGAAGCCACTCCAGCATGGGCAATTCACCTGATAAAAGTGACAATCCTGCAACAGACACAATGAGGCAAGGTCCCAGTGGGAACAGATCAAATGCTGTTTGATTGGAACTGAGCAGGCAACAAGAAGTCTCAGAAAGGTGAGAATTTCATTGTCTAGACAGCCTTACTCCATGCAAGGAGAGGGACTGGACAACTAGTGTAACACTTCCCACCTTTGGCATTTCCCTAAGGTGAAAGATAAGTCAAAAGATTGCCTTTTCCAGCAAAATCACTGAATTTCACTGCAGGTCTTAGCTGGTGGATTTTTAAATCATACATCCTCAAGATCTAAGAGCAGGAGCTGGTTATTAAAATGGCAGCAGCTATGAGTGAACACAGTTGACAAGTGTCACCCAAAACAGAGGGGAGAGCTGGCTTTTATGTCATACATTACTGCTTCTGAGCAAGGAAAACATAACTGGCAATAAATTACAATGAAAAGAAACAAGATGATCAAATACTCAGCACTGAAAAAAATGTCATTAAGAAGAAACTGATTTAACCAGACACAGTTTAGTGCATAACGACACATTTGAGCTTCACCCTGTGAAAAGCAAAGGAGAAGCTCTTGGAAAATGAGCTGAATGCCTCATAACTTACAGAACATAAAAGCAGAGACACCTGTAGTGCAAAGTCACAGCTGAGAACATTTTAAGTAGCAAAACCAGGCTCACAACAGCAGGATAGAAAAGAGGTTTCTTTTTCTTATGTCTCAAATGTTGCATACTCAGCATGAGAAGCAGATACCTGCCTCTTCACTCCAGTCTAGCCAAGCAGGACAGCTCAGAGAGAAGTAGGGCATCAGTGAGAAATTAGCTATGTATCAAGACGTGCCTTAAATCCATTGGGATAATCTAGCAGGTCTAAAGACTCTGATTCACAGTTCAAGCAAGGTAAGTTTAGACAAATTCTAGAGAAGCCAAAAAATAGCATAAGAAAGCAAAAGAAATCGAAAGGCAGTGCAGTAGCTCTAGAGGAAAGACTGCTGTATTGGCTGACTGCAAAAGCAGTCCCTTTCTCCAAAACTTGTTCGAAAACATCTTTCTAATATTGCAGAGAGGATTGTTCTCTAATACTGCAGAAAGTATTGGCAATGTGAAGAAGCTCAAGAGAAACATCCTCCCCAAGAAACCCTTACCCCTACCATTAATAATTTCTTATCTTTCAAGAAGTTCTGCCCATATCCAGATAACTCTGGAGTCCAGGAAAATTCAAATCTATCTAAGAATGCGGCAGATCAGATCCAATTGCCGACCTGCAACTTATCCAATTTATAGCACAGTCATTATCTGCAACTGTGTGCCATTGAGACACCTATTGCAATTTTTCTCTCCAGAGCTATGGGGACAGGGGCTTCATCTGCACAAGTGTCTATTAGCACAATGTGCAGAGTACCCAGGAGAAAAGCAGAAGGATTATGCTACCAACAGTTCAGTAGCCTCCAAAAGCCTTCAATATGTTAATAGCCTTTAAAGTGACATTTCAGAGCACCAGTGGCACCTGGTTCAACTGCTCGCGGCTCTGCTTCCATCTAAACCTCTCGCTGCCCATCTCCCAACCCCTTGGGCCAAGGTGAGGAGGGTTTGTCCCTGCCTACTCAGTGCTAAAATTTATTGGTTAGGCAAGAGGAAAGGACACAGGATTCTCCTTTGGTTTCTTGTGCACATTCTCCTCTACAGCTGCTGAACGTAACTTTAGCAAACATCAAGGAGAACAGGAGGCTTTACTGAATTAAAATATTTAACATACTGGCTAGTCATCGTTCCCTTTGAAACCAATACCCATCTGGGATTTGACTTCATGAAGACTGCTACAGTCTTTCCATACCATGTCCCAAAAAAGTTCAGAAGGGAAGCACATTGTTGTATACTTTATGTAGGCTCACAGAAAGACTGGGTTTGGAGTGCACATGCACACAAAAGCTTTTTATCTCCAGAGACCTAACCTTTGATAACTGTCATTGCAAACATTTTATTTTGCTCACTTAAGTAGCGCTATCAATAACTGCCTTTCGCTCTAAAGAAACGTGTTCTGCTTTTCCAAGCAAAGGAAAACAAATTAAAGACTTAAAACACCCATCAGTTGTTCACTTCAGCAATTTGATCGGGTTTTTTTTTGGTTTGTTTTTTTTTTTTTTTTTATTTCCAGAAGACCCTTCAGGCCAGATAATAGTTACTCACTGCCTGCAACGCTGCACTTCAGTCCACAGCATGTGTATTTTTTGAGAGCTTCAGTGAAATACGAGCAAGAGGCACAGATTAGAATCTGGCCTAGAATTACGGTTTGAACTCTGCAAAAACGGATACAGCAGGTCAAATTCTACTCTCAGTTACACCAGAGTAACATTCCAATGAAGAACAGAAAATCCATGTTTTCAGCCCTCATTTTTTAGCTTATTTATACAACCCAGAATGATGAGGGGGGTGGTTTAAAAGGATTAAAATAATTTATAAAGAAATCTATGGCAAACTCCATGTATATAGCTCACTGGTGCATTGGCTGAATGCTTGACTGAAGAATAAAAAAGTGAGTGGCTCTATGTCATCTGGGAAAAGGCAGATAGGTCTTACTGCCTTGCAAGTCTTATGCCTCTCCCTGGCAGTTCCTGGAGTCTGGCTGAATTTAGAAGAAACTCTCCAGGTAGCAGAAATTTAGTTGCAGAAGCACGAAGTTCAGCAGGGTCAATTTTCAAATACTCTTGATTCCTCAGTAATTCTGATTTACTGTAACACACAGACTTTGACGCCACCGTGGCTAGGTGGGTGCTGCTCCCCTTGATACTTAGTCTAACTGCATCTGCCATCACTCCATTACACTGAAGACAGTGATGGAGGAATACCCAAAAGCCAGTGAGAACAACTTGACATTTACCTAAATAGGGAAGAACTGACATAAATATGGTGGCAAAGAATAACACCAAAAAGGATGCTGAGCAATACAATCTAGGGAGCACTAGTGTGGGAGCAATGTAAGGTATTTATGATGTAGAGGCAATAAAAGCAACATTTTGAGCCCCAAACACATGTACTCATGAGTGGGTGCAAGTGTGAGTTATACCCACATGCACCCGCATCCATGAGAGAAAGGGAATGGGGCATGTGGATCTCTGGTGCTGTTGCAATGGAGTTATTCAAGAGAGCATTTATTGGCCCTGTTCCTCCGGTTGCTTACACTGGAGAAATCATCAGGGGTAAATTTCATTCTGTGATTCTAAGCAGCTGGCCAAAACAATAAAACTAAAATCTGTAAACGTGCTCAGATTTTTTTTTTTTTTCTCCCCAAAAGGTAATCACTTCCCCTTTCATACACACATGTACATAGTACAAAAATATTAGCCATTTCTCCCCTGGTCTGGCTCTGGTAAATCAGGTAATTGAAGCTTCAAAGAAGAATCACGGTTTAATGGATCTGTGCTTGCCAAAGAAGACAAAGGACTTTCATTAGATTTCTTGCAGCTTATTTACATGACTTATCTTTTTATAAATTCAACTTCCTTCCAAAGTTGATAATGAGGTGCCTTGAAAAAAAGAAAGAAATGGAACGGTTTATTTTGTCACAAGACAAGTGATTATTTTTGTGATAGAGTGTGTCTGGTGTAAAGTTCAAAAACAATGGAAGTAATAGTCTTTAGGCAAAACACATAAGTGTTCCTGATAACAGCCTCCCAGGAAAAAAACAGCATTTTTCTGAATTCTGCAGAATAGCATTGACAAATACCTTCCAGAAGCAGCTGACAAGGTTAATTTCTGCTCTAAGATCTAAAACCAGGAATGGCTTTTCAATGAGACGTTATTCATAACTTTTTTGCATTTTATTTCTTTTGCCTGAGTAGAGAACAGACATTTCCAAAACAGGAAAAGAACCATTAACATTCTAGATTAAAATGTTTCCATGCATTTCAGCCCTTGTCATTCTGACTTGGACACAAATATATCCAATTTCTCCACTGTGGAGTACTCGTAAAATCAGAGGCGTGCTGATATTTTCCTGAACTGGTGTCTACAACGTGGCAATGAGCCTTGTGAATATCAAGATCTAAGTGAAATAAAGAACAGAAGCAGAGCAATTGGATAATTTGAAATAATGATGGAAGTTATGTCCTAGGCAACAAGCGATCAAAAAATAGGTGATCAGGGCAAATCAGGTGATTTGCCCTGATTCATCATTCAGCAGCTGGGATGCATAGAGAAGATTTACCCAAAACAACAGAAAAGGAGAGACGATTAGAAAAAGGATGGAGCAAAGCATCCTCCTCTGCAGGGAGTCAGCTTCAACACTTAAACTAACTGCTTCATTATGGTTTGCATAAAACCCTGACAAATTAACACTCACCCAGGGCATCTGACAAATTAATCTGAGGGTCTACCCACATGAATTTATCCCAAATAACTACCACAGTTAAATTGTGCCTTAGCTGAATCTAAATTCACTACAGAAGCACTCAGTTCTGGCCCCAAGAATCCTGTTTCCAAAATTTTTCATTATATACATCAGCAAACGAATGGCTTGTATGCTTGAGTTTCACTCAAAAAAAATAATTCCATGTCATGAAATAAAAACATTAAAGCAAAACTATGCATGCAATAATTAAATAAAAATAAAAAGCTCTAGCATACTTGAGCAGACAACCTAAAAATAGTTTCCAAAGAGAATCTCAACATTTCTAAAATTAAAAGCTGTCATAATAAGAGCATGTTTCAATAGCAAATCTTACTGTAAAAAGTTCTGAACCCTGTGTGTGAACTAAAAGAAACTAAAGCAAGAATTTTTACAAGTCACTTGACTCAATATTATGGTACATTAACCTTGATTTTTATTACCGCTCAGCAATTTTGCTTTTGGACCAGACTAAAACCCAGAAATACAGATGAATACACATGTGGGGGTGAGGAGGAGAGAAATGGGAGGAACTGGGGGTTGTAATCACTGAAAAAATGTAGTATGAGTTCTGTGCTAAAACTTGAGTGGGTTGTCATTTCATCTAACTGGTTAGCTCCATCCATAATTAACCCACCTTTTCTCCCTATGAATCGAAACACATGTCTGAGAACTTGTGGAGGAGGGACAGCCTGGGATGGGATGTGGTCTCAGATTCAGGGCACAGCTCAGCGTCACCCCATTGAGACTAGACTCTAGAAGGAAAGTAACTTGCAAAAACATCCATTTCACTGACCACCTCATATTCAGTAGAATATCACATGTTTGCAAATAAAATTGCTAAAAATAAAAGGGGTAGCTGCTCTGCCTTTGCACTGATGGGAAAGGCAGATGTTGCCTGTAGCTCTACCCACCACAATTTTATTCTCAATTTATCCACCACCCCCTGTTTTATGGCTCACCCTGTGGTAAGATACTGAAATTCAGAGCTGCTGATTGCCAGTATGAACCTCGTGCTGATGTTTATAGTGTCTCATACCAGCAGCCTTCACTGGAAAACAGTTTGGAAATATTGAGAAACATTCTCCAATCATTCCAGTGGGAACCCATGAGACCTCTAAAATAACCTTGGCCAAAAAGGAAGTGAAAAGGGAAATAAAGAAAATGAGTGACGATAGCATTCCTGATAATACATTCAATTTACGTGCCTAAATCCTGCCCTCAGATAGAAATGGGTGACTCTGCTGCTAAACAAACCCACGTTTCTAACCACACACAGGTCACTGCAAAGCAAATAATTTTTGTTGCCCTTTGCAGCACTGGAAAAAGATTCAGGGCCCCAGGGGTGCTCTGAGTGGGCCAAGAGACCCCAGAAGCACTGTGGCAAAGCATGGAAGGCAGCATGAAGTGGCAGCAAAATCAGTTCATGTCAATGTCTTCTTCAGGTGACTGAGTCTTTCTACAACCTTCCAGGTATGGCTAAAAGCTGCTAGTGTTCGACAAAATAAGATGCCAGTAGTGTGGCCAACCAATGTCCCAGCCTTTCCAGGCTCCCTCTCATCTCTCTCATTAGGAGTTTAATGATCTCATGATCATCCCAGATCCATCCCATTTCATAGATTTAAGCTATGTCAACACAGGGTGAATGCCCTTTCCCACACTGTGTTTGCATCCCTCCTGGATTAGACACACCTTTACTTTTGTATGCAATCAAATGTCAGTATGTTACTGTGGGACTTCTGTAAAATAAATATTTGAATTGTGATTTCTCCTAGTAACAGAGAGCTCCTGAACTGATTTGTGAACACTGTGAACCATGTAAGATCATGAGCAAATGGGCAGATGCAATTCAAAAAAGCCAGATGATAGCAAACACACTGGCACCCAAAAGTAAGAAACAACACAGCAAAAAATTATCCCAGATTTCTTTAGTCAAACTGACATGTGAGTTGTTCAGCTGCGGCTCATTGCTAGTGGAAACGCAGCATATGCTGAATATTTCAATGATGTGCTGAATGCACTTAGCACAGAAATGCAAGCACAGAGAAACAAACGCATGGCTGGTTTCACAGGAGGTGCAACAAAGTCTCATCTCAAACACAATCCCTCATCTTCAACCCACCTCCATCTACCCAAATATTTTTGAAAAATGCCCAAAGTGCCCGATGATCAGTTGTATATCTTCTTATCCATAGAGGTGTGCTCACTGGTGTGCCTTGCCAGAAAAGGATTCTCACAGGTGAAATTTAACAACTGGAACTTGCAACTTGATGATTTTTTTGCTCCTAGTTGAAGGTATTTTTTGTCTTAATTGTTTGTGGCTCTTTCCTTAAGCTAAATGATCTGGATGCCTTTATGTATGCAGGCTGGCATGGGGAGGCAGCGAGACCGGACCTCCAGGCCCACCAAAACTCCCACTTCTCCAGAGGAAATAGCTCTGAGAGCATCTGTGCTTGGAGTTGGTTCCGGGATAATTATTTTGCTGTCAGCCCCATGGCGATACCTTTAATCCCAAGCTCTCTGTCCAGATAAGGAATGAGTGGTGAGCTCAGACCCCTGGAGAGAGGGGTTTGCACTCCAGAATCAAAGTTTAACAAGTGTTAGTGCAAGGGAAGCAAAGTGGGCTCTCTGGATGGCTCTCTGTGGCAGCTAAACCTGCACTAATTCTGCATGTGATAGTATTCCCCTGAAAGAACAAGAAATATTTTGGTTGCAAAAGGAATATTCTATAGGTATAGCAGAAGGGAAATCCTATAGCCTTCTCTTGCGTGTTATACTGGCCAATACCTAACCAAGGTTCCCAGAAAGGACAGAGGGAAGTTACCTGCACACCAACTTCACGTTTTGGTCCAGAGGGACTATCAATACCTAAAAGAAAAAAAAAAAAAAAACAAACAACCCTTCTCTGCCTCCAAAGCAGGAGCATTTGGGAACCAAGGGGAAGTCTGAAAGCTCCTAACGAAGGGAACATTTCTATGGAGAAACTCTTTGGTGCGGGCAAATTAGAACTGGAAAAAATCAAAGCTGGAGGGTTTTATGCAACAGTAGCCAAAACCTTGAAAGAAAACATTGTTAAAGGTTTCTATTTTCTCTTTTCTTTGGGGGGACCATTTCTTCTGGAGTGGCCTACATTCTCAGGCCTGAATGCTCCCAAATTAATTGCTTTGCGTACTCTTCCCTCCCCCTACCCCCTTTTTGTTTCACTCTCTTTAGTTTAGTCCCAAGCTGGTGAAGTCTTGGCTGGGCTATAATGAACTGGCAGAATGATAAAGAGATGCTGGGCTGGAGGGAGGTGGGGGACCAAAAGCCCGATAATAAGACCAGGATCCCCTACTTACGCCATGCCCCACCGCAGGGAAGCCATTAAAGAGCCTCAGAATAGAAGAGAAAAGGAAGAAAGTTCTTACAGAGAGACCTCCCCTCCCCAGGCCCTCTCCAGCACTTTTTCAGAACAGAGCTCTCGACATGGCTAATCCCTCCACCGCTTAATGAACTACAAGCTTCCCTTTCACTCGGACAAAAGTTTCTTTCCTTTCTCGGGCCTAATCGCGGACAAATGGTCCCCCCACCATGATGCCTGTTAAAAACCCATTCCCTTTGTGGAGGCCGTGAGGCAGGAGGAATGCCACTGGCAAGAATAGGTACCCTTGAAATGAGCTCCTTCTGCACTTCTGAGAGATAAGTGGGAGATGACATTGGAGCTATAATGGAAAAAATATTTTCACAAGACAGCATCTGTTGTTTCAGTGGATGCAGCCCCATTTTTGTTCCAGAATGCTTCTGTGCATCTGTCTATATCTTTTCTGTCAGTGAAACAATTACCTCCCGCCTGCCCTCTCTCTACACACACATATATTACTGCTAGGAATGTTGCATGGCTGCACAATGAAGCTGCCACAGCCTGTGCCGAGTTTCGTACGGACAACAATTTACTGCAAGAAAGTTATTGGTTTACTTCCAAATAACTTTTACAATTTATTACTTCACAATGCATGGGATGAACTCAAATATTACCAGTTCCATACAAGAAAAGGAAGATATGCTAATTGACCATCAAAAAGTTGAGCACCCACATTTTGTTTTGGGGTATAAGTAATTATCCTTATTTCAGGATAATAAAGAGGCAAAGCATTTGCAGATCTCACTTCTGCTGAGCAACAATGAAACCAGACTATTTATTTTAGTGTTTAACCTTCCAAATACAGTATGACTATCTCATCTTGGATGACTTTTTTTAGATAACCATTCAAAGTTGATTTCCCCAAGTTTATAAGATACACCAGTATCAGAGGTGGGAATGTGGCAGGTCTGCCAGGTCTCCCTCTAGAGCTACATCTTCTGTCTCACACTCTTTTGTGACAAGAAGATGTATAGACTTTAAAGCAAGCAAAGGACCTTTTGGGCATCTAATCTTAACTCCCATCTAGTCAGTGCTGCTGTATTTGGCAAAAATATTTTCCAGGAAAGTTTCCAGAAATAAGCTAAAGACATCAAAAGATGGAAAATTCATCCTTTCCCTCGGCAGTTTGTCCCAGGGGTTTTTCACCTTCAGTGCCTGGCTAGGTTCTACCTTGCTTTTGTCCAGACCCACCTTTTAGCTCTTGTATCAGCTTGTGCCTTTCTTTCAATAAATTAAAGAGCTGTTTAATATCCTGTATCTTCTGCCCAAGAAGCACTTGCATGCTGCAATTAAGTCACCTCTCAATCTTCCTGTTGATGAGGTTTACATCTGGAGTTCTTTAAATCTCTTTCTTTAAGGCTCTAAGAACATTTTATTGGCTTTTTATAAAGCCCCCCCAATATGTTAGTGTGCTTTTTAATGCATGGGCCCTTCAGTTACGTGCAATGTCTCTCTATCTTGCTAATGCTGTTTACATGGCAAAACTACCTCCTGCTCCCAATAAATGAGACTACAGTAGCACTTCTGCAATGGCATTTTTTTGACACCAATATACAATCACATTTAACAAATAGAGAGAGGTATTCAACATAAAAAAATGCCTTTCTGGACTTCCTATGGGAATGGATACTGCTTATTTTCTGCACCTGGACTGAAGGAAAAGGTAGACTTCAATTTGCTTGAGAAATAGTATTTAGTTACTGGATTAGAAGGGAAGGGAGATGGAAAAACTCCTAAGCCTATCCCAGCAGAGATTTGCGACATGGGATTCTTTCATGCATAAGAAAATGTTAGAGTTTGAATCCATCTCTCAGTAGAGTTCATATACTATTACTTTACAGGGAGAGGAAAGCTGTGTATGGATTAAATGAGCAGCTGTAAATCAATTAAGACCAAATGCTCACAATGGATAAAAGTTTACATCAATAAACAGGTCAAGACCTGAAGCATGTCTCTGGAGCATCACACATTCAGCATTTCCTTTTCTATTACAAAGCATCACAGCAATAGTAATTACAGTTTCCTAACAGGCCCTTGTGTAGACGGATGCCCAGAGTTTTGGGTATGTCACTAGCAGCCCACAGAGCCTGTCTGGAAACTCACAGACACATTTTTCCCTGCAGAATTCTCAGCAGCTCTTGCTCCTGCTCTGCTCTCCTACCACTTTACTTCCGCCTGTACTCTGGATAGATCCAAGAAATGCAGAAGCAATTGAGGAAATGACAAGCAGGAACACTAACATGATCAGAGCTGTGCAAAGAGATCTCACGTTGCTGCGTACTGCAGAGGAGAGAGAAGCTGAAACGCACTGGTGTGAATAGGAGCTCTGTGGCTTTGATCCCACCTTTATCTAAACCACCACATTTATCTCAAACAAGGGTGATGACACACATTTGGACTGAGGGGGCTTTAAACCGAACTAGTAGTAGCTATACAGAATCAGGCCAGAAAAAGGTCTCTTTCAAGGCCATTTCCCACTACTACACAATTGAATTACGGCTCTTTTAGGGAAGGCTCTCCCCGTTCAAGTGGCAGAGCCCTCCCAGGTATCCAGGTCACTCTAGGCTTTTGCAAAAGCAGCACATGGCTTATCATCACCATCTTGTAGCAGAGTTCACACCACGGTCTAGGTGAACCTTTGCAAATGTCTGTAAAGCACCTAGGATGTGAGAAGTGAGTACTTTCAATCACACATTTCTGACTCTCCACAGCAGGCTCAGTTTCAAAGGGCTGGATTCAATTCTTATTTCTCTCAAGCTTGTCTGCACACCAGTACTTGCAGGGTTAGGCATGGGAGGAGGGGACTTCTACACAGAAAATCAAGCAGCTACAAAACAAATGGAATCCCGTTCAATTATTCCCAGCAAACAGATTAAGCAATGAAAGCGACATACGAGTCCTTTGTGTGGTATTTGTGCAATTATGTTCATTTTTCCTACATTACTAATACGCTACTAGAAACCAGACACCATGCCCAATAATGCGAAAACAAGACAAAAGAATGAAGCCAAGAAAGGGAAGAAAAAAGAGTGGAAAATACAAACCAGTAAACTATTCCTCTTAGCAAATGCTGAGAACCAGCAAGGGTACATTATAGCTAGGTCCCCAGACTCATGCAGCTATGAACTAGGAGCAAAGCAGCAGATAGTGGTGGAGCAGATTAGAAATTGCTACCAGCTGCCTGTCTGGAGAGCTTTGCTTGGGATTATGGACTTGAGGGTAGAGCAAAAACCTGTAGTGAGAGACATCAAAATGTAGGGATCCTTGAAAAGGAAGGGTCCAGGCTTCACCAAGATTTAATCTGCCCATGTGGACTCTACCCTGCCAGTATTGGAGAAAGCAGACAGAAAGTTTTTTGTGAATGTGTTACTAGAAAAAGTAACGAGATCATGTTACTGTTGTGACAGTGCAGCTGCACTGGCCCTAGCAGAACTCTGTCAAAATGTACTATGAAATTCAGGCTTCAGGAACCAGGTGAAAATGGATGAAGGTAATAATCTTGTGGTGGGCTTACAAAGGAGGAGAAATTAAAAAACCTACCAAGGTCTATGTATGTCCTAGAAAGAAACACTAAAAACTGACTGCTTGTTTGTTTTGGGTTTTTTAAAGACCACTTAAATACTCTGACCAGGTAGCACTGGAGTAGCTTTGACAGGTCTTAGAGTCTTTCTCTGCCCTTTTGCAGAGCCTGGTGTGCAGCATGCTGAACACTCTGTGTCCCTCTCGGTTTTGGGCCACAAAGATTCAGTATGCTAAGACTTCTAGTATAGAAACATACATGTGGTGGGAGAGTTCCAAGCATCCAGAAGGACCTGGACAGGCTTGAGAGGTGGGCTCGTGCAAACCTCATGAAGTTCAACAAAGTCAAGTGCAAGGTCCTGTCCCTGGGACATGGAAATCTCAAGCACAAATACAGACTGGACGAAGAATGGCTGGAGAGCAGCCCTCAGGAGAACGACTTGGGAGTGCTGGTGGATGAGAAGCTTAACGTGAGATTGCAGTGTGTGCTGGAAGCCCAGAAAGCCAACCACATCCTGGGATGCATCAAAAGAGGGAGATGATTCTGCCCCTCTGCTCTGCACTCATGAGACCTGAAGTACTGTGTCCAGCTTTGAAATCCTCAACATGGACCTGTTGGTACGAGTCCAGCGGAGGGCAACAAAGATGATCGGAGGGCTGGAGGACCTCTCCTATGAGGACAGGCTGAGAGATCTGGGGTTGTTCAGCCTGGAGAAGAGAAGGCTCTGGGGACAACTTCTAGCAGCCTTCCAGTACCTGAAGGGAGCCTATAGGAGAGATGGGGAAGGACTCCTTGTCAGGAAGTGTAGTGGTAGGACAAGGGGTAATGGTTTTAAATTGAAAGAGGGTAGATTTAGATTAGATACTAGAAAGGAATTCTTTACTGTGAGGGTGGTGAGACACTGGAACAGGTTGCCCAGGAAAGTTGTTGCTGACCCATTCTTTAAAGTGTTCAAGGCCATGCTGGATGGAGCTTGGAGCAACCTGGTCTAGTGGAAGTTGTCCCTGTCCATGGAAGGGAGCTTGGAACTCAATGATCTTTAAGATCCCTTACAACTTTAACCATTCTATGATTCATACCAAAGTGGCTATACAGTATTCCTTTCTGCAAATATCAACCATTAATTCTCCTTACTCTTCTGTCCCTGTTGTCTTCCAGGTGTAATCGTAGAGTGATGCATTACTATTTCACCATTAAGCTGCCATTACAGAGCAATACTTTTCTCTTAAAGTGCTGATAAAAAGTGATGTATGACATTTGAGGGATGATTGCCTTTACTGTTGGCTGCTTAGAATAGTAACTGCAGAGTACTGAGAGCTGAGAGTATTGCAGCTCTTCAGTTTGTAACAAGTGTCTAACAAACTATTTCATTGAGAATTTCATTCACAAGGTCATCCTCATGTACAATGGTTCTCAATTAAATTCCTGTTAACTACCAGCAGCTACTAGTTTATCAGTGCATTTCTATGTACAAGTTGACAAATAAAACATCTAAGCAGGAACCCAAAGAGTAAAGGAACTGACTTCAAACTTTACTGGATTTAGCCTTTCCCTTGTATGACAAGAGGTATTTTCCAGAGCAATAGTTAGATGAAAGCTTGGGAGGAGGTCTACTGTATCAGGATAGGGAAATGTGCATGTATGCATATATTTATCACTGCAGTCGTCCCAAGGACTCAAAGTGCCTTCTGCAGAGGGATATAGTTTCTTTACTGGGTGATATCCAAACAACAACTTCTGTCATTGGCTTTAAATAATGAAACATTCTGACAATAAATTGCAGCAAGCCACATGCCGCATCCATCGTGCTGAACCAGTGTGTGTTTGTACACGCATTTTTGAAAGCACATTTTCCTTGATGATCCTGTAATTTGACTCAGTGGGTCAAAGCAATGTGTGCTAGATGGGATGGGAGAGTTCTTCATGGTATCATTCACATGGCCAAAGATCTGAAGCAAATCTATTAAACGCATTATGTTATTCCAGATATTTAGCTGTGGAAACAAGATCAGGACCTGGCTTATGATCACAAGGAAAATGTCCTTTATGACCTTTGTCTTTCAAGAGTGAGGGGAAAAAACTGCCACTTGAACATATATAAGGTTTACTGATATAGATTTCAACCTGGACCAAAGAGGACCTAATGAGCGGGACAAGTGTTAAATAAGTATTTTATAGCAGTTCAGATTTGGGCGTCCAGTTGTCTGTCCAACCAAATGTTGACCTCTTTCTATTCCACCACCTTCCAAGCAAAGCAACAAAGGATTCCCAGTGTCTCTTGAGAATGCAAAGCTCCAACTAGCCTTGGAGTCTTACTATACAATGCCTACATACATATACTTTAGAATTGCACCTTTGCCTCAGCATGACCCATTTAGTTTATGAGAAACTGTCTTCATAAAATTATTTTTAAAAAGGAAAGAGAAAGAGAATGTCCTTGCATAAATACTGCCCTACACTTCTGAAGGAAGCCCAGCACCCAGTGAGGTAGTTGCCCGTCATAGAAAGCAAATACAAGGAGGTGAAACACCTGTCTAGTTGACCACTAACTCTCTAAAGCTATGTTTGACACAAAAACCCCTGAACATTTCTGAGCACTTTAGTACAGGTGCTCAGAAAGCCAGTATTTTCATGTCATATTTGTCAATAAAATAAGATCTTGCTGGGAAATAAATAAAGCATGCAGGCTGCCCTGCTAAGACTTTTTCTGAGAAGACTGGTGACATAAGCAGCAAGACATGTCACCACTTGCTGCCATGGGGGACCATTAGTGGGTCAGATCCTGCCAGCAATGACAGGCAGTGCACCCCACCGATACACACTGAGATCTATGGGAAGGGAGCAGCCAGGGTTTATTGCCATTTCCGTGAGGAATAAACCCTGGTTAGACTGGCCAAGGCAAACGCTGCCCTCCCGCCTGCCACAAAGGTCAGGGTTGGTGGGGCCAAGCCAAGCACTGGCTGTCATCTGCTGAACCTGTGCCATTCTCCACGCAGACAAATCTCTGCTTTTCCAATATGCAGCTTCAGCCAGGCCTGGCAGATGCTCTTTGTTGGTGATGCCAGGACTTTTGCCTTGGCTTGTCTTCTCCCATTTGGATAAGAGTCATCTTTAGCGGCAGACAGGCTGACGCCTGAGAAGGGCTGCCCTTCAGACAGAAAGTGACCCCTCAGTGATGACCAAGGCCTCCCTTTTCTCCTGCCTTGGAGTCCATGCTCCAACTCCAGAGACAGAAAAGAGACAAGTGAGCGATGCACAGAGGTGCTGGATCTACCCCTTGCTGCTCAGAATATGAAGGCAAGAAACATTCTCTGAAAAGAACTTGAGTGTATAAAACAGCAGAGCTGGCAAAGTTTATTTGAAAGCCAGTGCTCTTTGAAATTAAGGCAAAATAAACCTGTTAAACTAAACCACCAATTATAATGGTCTTTTTACATCAAAAGAGAATTTAGTAGCTTTGTTGCTTTGACAATAGTAATAATAATAATAAAAATCACTTCTTAGGAGACACAAATTAAATATTTGTCTTCTTTGCTGACAGAAAGGGTGAGGTTTCTCTCATCTGCTGCACAAGTAAATCGTGCACACTCCCCTTGTGTAAGACTATCCCTCTCCACCATCAAAGCAGTGTGGGTACAGTTTAATTGCTGCCCCTACTTGCTCTGCTTACAAGCCTTGCCTTAGAAGACATGTCTCCCTTCGGAGATGGATTTTACCATCAAATCCCTCTTTTCAATGCCACACCCACTGCACAAGATCACAAAGAAAGGGGATTGTTTAAACACAAAACCACAACTGTTTGATCACAGCGGTGCTATCACTTATAAATACTACAGAATCTTTCAAATCGCCGGGTATTCATATAAGAAATACTTAATCTCTGCTCCACATCATAACAACATATTAGTCCTCCTTCACCAAAGAGAATTAACTTAAACTCTGAAAATGAGAATGGCACTTATATAAATAACACACCATAAATAAATTATACTCCCTTTTCTATGCATTAGAGACCTACTTGGAGATTAACCCAAACCAAATGGCAGAATCTAAACAACCTCAGGTTGTGAAAACACATGGATCCAACAGAATTAAGGTCTATCTCCAGTAACATATCAAGAGGATACCCTACAGTAGAGAAACTAGGAACCCCTTCCCCACCTGAAACAGACAAATTTTAAGAGAGTCCTTCCTTCAGGACAAATGGCTTTATAGAACATCAGTATTGTCTGTGGGTTATTTCTGATGCAAGGACTATGGAAACGTGTAACTTTGTTGAACTAAAAAAGGAAAATGGAAAAATTTAGGAAAGGAATATACCAAATGTCTTGAAATAAATAACTGTATGGCTATTGCCCACTGAGCCTACAAAGAAGTATGTTAAATTTGTGCAAAAGCAACTAACACAGAGCTATTAAGACAACTTTGAGAATGGGACAAAATAAAGAGAAAAAAAATGTAAAATTCCTGCTGTATGGAAAATTCTGACATTTCAACATTTGTTTTATATCCTGGGTCTGAAATGTTGACTCCTTTTAATAATTGTCTCATGGACCAAAACATGAAACTGTTTCATTTTCATGTTGTCAAATCAAACCAAAACATGCTAATATTCTCAAAAATTAGACACACCATTGTGATGTATTTAAAAAGCTCAAAACACTTAATTTCTCACTATATTGACACTAGACTGCCTTTTTCCCCTCTTGCACATTGCCTTACGGGAGCTGTAGTTCCTGGCCATACTTCTTCTAACAGGTATGTAGAATGACTGATTCTTGTGATGGACCAAACAAGTTTGGACAAGAGATACAGGTAATTGTATTACAAAAATAACCCATGGGAAAATATCTAAGACTAAAATGTCACTGCTAGAAGGTGCTTGCTGCATTAATAGAAGCAACTTAATACCTTATTGAACTAACTCAAAACAAAGTAAGTTGAGTCAGATTCAATAAAACAAAATATTTTAATTTGAATCATGCACACTCAAATAAAACTTCTTATGGATTTTCCCAACAGAAGAACTGATATTTTTGGCATAATCAAAGTTTTCTGAATTAATGGGTTTATAATTTTATGGAAATTCCATTTTCCATTAGAAAACGCCTCCAGGAAAAAGTTTCCAAATAGCTTTCATAAACCATTTTCCTTCATTGTACACTGGCTAGTATGGCTAGTACAATAGGGTCCCAGTTTGTGTTGGGGCTCTTAGATGTTACCTTGTTACCAACATCATTAAATACCAGAAATACACTCCTATGGTCTTGTTTTTTAACAGCTTTTCTGATTTCTTGAGGTATAACTCTTTCTTCTCCAAGCCATAAGTCAATTCTACATTCATGAAGTTTCTTGCATTGACGCACAAAAGACTTGGATCATGAAAGAAGCTGGCAAGGCTTACTACCCCTGGCAAAACTTTACTGAATGTGTCTCAGATGCCAAATTTACTATGAAAGCACCCAGAAGAGAAGCCTCACATTGATTTCTTGTACTTCCCTGACACACCACCAAATACGTCTTCTTCTGTGGCTAGCACTTCACTTCATAGACAAGTGAATAAGAGATATGTTCCATGCTGGGCTTCATTCTCATGGCACACACCTACTCCTTCAGGCAAGAGAAGTTATTTTCTGGGCCTGGGGGAAAGTATTTGACAGTAACTGATCAGGACGAATGGCTGCTGTGTGCCTCTCCAACCCAGTGAAACATGGTAACACACCATCCAGAATTTGTACTACCACAGCTTAAAACACATTAGGAAAATAGCCCAATCAATAAATCCTCAATGAATGCACTAGCACATTGCTGCGTTATCACACGAGTGGAAACAACAAATGTGTCACTCCAGTGATTGTTTGATGTGAAATCATGTGGAACGCCTCATTTGGAGAGCAGCCCGGTCGGCCTCTCTGAAACCGATCCCCCTCGCGCCATGTTAACGAACTCTGGAGCGTGAAATCCAACCTCGCATCTGCGCTGCTGCAATCTCATTTTGTGCCCGCTACGTGTCAGCGTCTGTTTTTATTTTCTGGCACCTTGAGCAAGTGTTAGTGACTCTAAATAATAAGTGACATACGGACACTTTGCTGGGAACAAGCACCTGGACTGAAGCACGGCATTCATTAAACCCCGACACATTCACCCTCTGCACTCTTTTCAGTACCTTCCTTTCTTTCCCTTACCACACAATTACTCATGTGCCTAATGTGAGAAATGGAAAATATAGCATGCCCCACTGGCCTAACAACTGGACCATGATTCCAGCAAAACTCTCCTCCTCTATGGTCCCTTTCATCCTTTCTGCTTGGCACATTTAATAAAACCACAGACACACCTTGGTCAGCTTCTTCATTAGAAAAGATTAGGCGCTTATTTTTCTTTACTGCATTAAAACCAGGGATGCCATACACAGGTGCAGTCAACCTAAAAGGCTATGTATGTTTTGCCTTGAAAACAAATTTCAGAGGAAGTTAACTGCACTTCTACAGCTTTGTAACATGCAAAAAGCCTGAATCTTTGATGCGCATCTTCCATGAAGTTGACCTCTGGAGAAAGTACAGAACAGACTGGGCATTATCACGGTTTTGAGATGAGATTTGTTAGTGCTCTCTTACCTTGTGTACCTACTCCCTCACCTCCGTGATTGGGGAAGGAAATGAGGAAACATACTAGTCAATCATTTTAAAAACTTGAGGATGAACTAACACTGAATTTTCTATTCTTGTGGAAAACAAAAAAATGTACCTTGTCAGCTTCACTGCTCTAGCCTATGGCATCCTTAGTTTCTAGTAAAGAACATACAAACTACAGGTCTTACTCTTTGCAAATGAAGAACCTAAAATGGCTTTCACATTTAACTTCAGATCCCTATATTTGATGTCATTATATTTGATGAGTCAACAGAAATAGAAAGCTGCAGAAGATACACTTGTGGGTAATCAGGAAGTTTCCAGCAGTCACCCTCCCCACAGGATTTTCTGAATAAAACACCTAGTATCCTCCAAAGAGAAAGTTCTGTCTGGACAGGTGATGGGATTATAAAAACTGCCTTTGCTAAAATGATGTGTGAAAGTAATACTAAAAGATCAAGACAAAACATAGCTATGCACATTCCCCAAAAAGCAGGGAGAAAAGATTGATGACAATGTCATTAGTCTTTAAAAAACACAGCCTACAATAAACTCAAGTTAAAGGAGTGAAACACCAGGGACTCATCAAGCCAAAATCAATAAAGCAGCATTTAAAAATCCATTTCCAGTTAAGGCTGTTCCAGTAAGGGGAAGGAAAACCCATCAGTAGTAGCACAGAAAGGACAGATACAAAAGCAAAACGTGGAGACTGTGTATCCTAAGAGAGATGACTGTTAGAACATAAACTGCATCATCCACTGAATAGGTAACCATTCAGCAGATTGATGCAATGCGCACACATTTGAGGCTGGAAGAGTGCAGAGTTTCAGCCTGTGAGATTTAGTCTTCAAAAGCAGAGACTTTAGGACAACCAGATCAACTTGAACTCTCAGGCAAAATCTGTGGCGAAAACAGCTAATGCATTATTTGGATACAAGGAGAATACTGCATAGAAGTGGATACGTGATCTGACTCTATATACAATAGTATCTGAGATAGCATTCAGGGTCCAGACTTGATGCAATGGACCAAAAATTAAATAGAAAGAATGAAGAAAAGAAAAAAAATAGTGCCAAAGTGAGCCAAAAACATTCAAGAGAGCTGGAGAAAACACTTGTAAATGCTGAAGTACTCAACATATCCTATATAGTTACACAGAAGGCTGAGAAGTGAGTTAAGCCCCCTTAAAAGATACTACTACATAACCAACACATAAAATTAGGGCCTCTGCAATCTTGGTGAACCAGGGAAAACATAAGCGAGTGACTGGGAGTGGAAGTCAGCAAATGCCAAAGGAGAAATGGTGACAGTACAGTTTTTTATGTTTCATTCAGCAGCATCAAGTCCCTGAATAAACAATTTTCCAATCTTTTCCTGGACACATACACAGACTCAGAGCTGTAATACAGGACTGAGGTTTTTTCAGAGCAAATTTTTCATTATGCCATTTTTCATTAACTTTAATCTTGGCAGATAGTAATGTTTAACCCTATTTTCTTAAAAAAAAAAAAAAAGAAAAAAGAAAAGGCAAAAACCGAATGACTAACTTAAACATTTCACCATTTTTCCAAACAAAAGGAACTAATGTAGCGTAGGTAGCAATTGTGATGACATTTGAGATTATCCTATAATCCAGTTTCAATCTTCCAGCTGGAGAGTGGAGTCTGGATGGTTTGAAATCTGTGAAGGTATTTGATTTTAAAGGCTTAACAGGAAAATAAAAGGCAGTGTAGGCCAATGACACCAAATTTGCTTTACAATGTGTTTCGCTGGATCCAGACTTTATACGTGTCCTCTGTGTGCTTACTGTGATATAAACAGTTACAGCAAACCAGAAATATGTGCTGTCTGTACAAGATGGACTGGAATTCTGTCCTTGCTCACATCTGATCTGTTCACACAGAAGTCAGCAGGATCAGCCGAAGGAAGAGAAGTTCTCAAGACAGAAGGTATTTAACAACAACCAAAAAAACCCCTAAAAAGTTAGATCATGAAGAAGGAAAGGTCATGGGGAGCAGAGTATGCATCCTTATATTATTTGTATCATATTGTAGTGTGTGGCTAGCTCTTGTCCACTAACTTAATCAGGAAGACATATTTTAGAGAATGACAAGTAAGAATGAATACATTCAGTCTTGTTTTCACTGCAGGACACAGAGATTGGCTTTGGATGTCTTCCTGAAACATTAATTTTCCAGGCAGAATGGGAGCCTGAGGGCAGAAGGCTTCAAAAAAAGAAAAACTATATATATATCCCAGAAGTCATCTAAAATATAGCGCTACGCTGTCAGCTAGTGTAAATGAATGTAACTCCACTAATGAGGAGCATCTATAGTATAAACCAGAGGAAGATCTGTCCATGACAAACTGAAATTGTGCCCTTGGTCACATCTGATCTATTCACAAAAATATGCATGCCTTCTGGGGTAAATTTTACTCTCTGCTCAAGTTTGTTTGGGGAGTATATGCAGCTATGTCTGCTGGGAGAACCAGGAGGGCCATAGGGAGTGCTTGGCACATAAAACACTACATCAGTAAACATCTTGAGGAGCAAGTTCAACCCTCAGTTGCACAGAGAACAACTAACCCCCTCCAGAGCTCTGCTCCAGATGATCAATGCAGCGCCCAGTGCTCATCACTCTTGTAGTGAATTCCTGGTAGAGCCATGCTCTCAAAACATTGTCTTGGCACAAAATAGGAACAACTTTGCTGAAATAACCATCATAACCATTCTACCATAAAGCTGAGCTGCTTTTAAGGGGAGCACAATTAGAAATGAGAGAGAATTTATCTGTCATGAGTGTCAGTGTGCTCCAGTTCAGAGCAAATTCCTTGTCATTTACGCATGCAGATCTATGTGGTTTTAACCTTAGCATAGTCGCTGGTAAGTCAATAGTAACAGAAGGGGTGGGGGGCAGGATGATTTATTTTTCCTTCTTGCTGCTCCAGAGTAACTGCATATTTTCCTTGTCAACAGCTGTGGTTCATATACACTATAGAAATAGGCAGAAAGAGGGGAAAAAAACCCCACTCAATAAACACAATGTAGAACTGTAAGGAATTCTTATTACATGCTGAGCATGCCAATATAATGCTATTTGCTGTCTCCTCTCTAGGTCAGTAGAGATTCCATTGTCTTTTGTCCAAAACAGTTGCTCTTCCCTGGGAGTCTGTGCAAACCCCCATCTTTGTGCTGTACGGCCAACCCCCGATGGAGGCTTTAACCAAGGAAGGGTGAGCAAGTCCTACTTGTGCACCTAGCTGAAACACCTCTGCTCTTCACACCTCACATGCCTGTCTACCCTCTTGCTTTGTATCACTCTTCTATGGTTCATTTCTGATGCCTTCCACATGAGTTGCTTGTGTCTATAAATCCTTCTCCGTCCCAGTCTTCTAATGCCTTCCACACATTTCTGCTGGGAGGTTTTACTGACAATAGAGTCCACAGGGACACATGGTCTTGACGCTAACAGCCAGTGACACATCTGCTTGCTTTTCACCTTCTTCACACATGGCATCTTGCTTATGGCTTAGGGATATTGGAAGTTCAAAGAGGACAACTCTGGCTATGATCCTTTTTAGCATAAAAGCTCATAACCAAAGATGGTGGAGTTGCAGTGTCTACCCCAGCCACCTCTTTGTTACAGTAAATAGTCACTGAGTCTGCCCCAGGAGCAAATTAAACATGGAAATATAAACTGCTGTGAATGTGATGGCATAAGGATGTTGTTTCAGCTACTACAGCTCAGCTGATGCAAGGTAGCTCATTAAGTAGAAATCACATCAGCGTTGTTCATCAAAAGCCTGTGATTTTATTTGCTTGAACTTAGCTATAAATTCACTAGCACCTTACTGACATGAAAATACAAGAGCATTCAGACTCAACCCTTTGCCTCAGCTTTCTTCTGGGTAGGATAGCAAATATCGTCAGCTGTCTATGAACACAAAACACAAATATTGACCTAAACCTTCACCCACCATATGAGCCAAACTATAAACTTACTCAAAGGGATACAAAGCCCTTGCTTTACTCAAAAAAACTGTTTTCAATTACTGTGACACTTTCTTTGAAAGCTAACGTCACAGTTTCAAGTCAGAGTATGTTCACTGAAATGTTGATTAAACTTTGTGTTGTGGTACTGCCTCAAAAAAACTGCCAGGTGCCCACTGTTTGCAGCGCTCTCTCCAAAAGCATTCAGCTTACTAAAATACCAAATCACTTTTGCAGGTATGAATGCAAAAATATCTGAGCTGGTTCTCAGGAGACCGTGACAGCTGTAACTGGACCACACAAGTCACCATCTGAATGGCCATTAGCTTCTGCTGGGGCCAAATCCACCTAATGCGATACAAACATGCCCCCAAATTCGCCAGACTGGCTGAAACTGTGGAGGAGAAGAAACGAAGGTCAATTATTTAGAGTTCCAGTGAAACCCAAGCAAACGTATTTATCCATGCAGTTTTGAGCTGAATTTGTCTGTAGAGGAGCTCAGCAGAAGTTGAGGTCAGTAGAAAGAACAAAATTGGTTTTCCACTGTCTTGTTTTCACCACAGAGAATATTTTTTGGGGAAAAATAACAGCATTTGAGATTCTCACACAAACCATGCTATCCAAATTTTTCAGTTTGAGATCTCATTTCATGTATGTAATACTGGCTCAGTAAATGGCTCTTGGAGAAAATCATGTTACAAATACAAACATATCAGGAACAGATGCGGTCCTGCAGAAAACTAGCTGTTCTCAGGTAGAAGAGTAAGTATTTAGAGCACCCAAAACAATTTTAATATCCATCTTCATAAAAAATAATATAAAGTAGTCAGTGATGGTCACAGTGGTTCTGCAGCCCAGCTGAAACCTGATTTCAATCAAAACACCATGTAAAAGCGAGCAGCATTGCTGGCATTTCCACAATGCAGGTTGGAAGGAACACTATAACCACTGACTGACACTTGACTCCTTCCAAATAACCTTCAGGAGTTGCACAAAACCAACATCTCTCTGCACCCACTTGCCTCCATTCCCGCTCCCCAGAGAGAGTGCAATGTCCCCAGACGTTGCATCTTCCCAGATGGACTGAAGTTTGATACCAGCAGCTGCATCAATGAGAACAACAAAATGCAAAAAAATCTCCCTCTGCCGGGCTAGGCGCTGAGCTATGCCTACGTGTCAGGAGCCAGCTACTTTCCTGCATGGCTTTCACAATGACAGCTTCTCTTTTGTTGTGCAGCACGTCTCACACAAGGAACCTCGTATCTGCTTTCATTCACAAAGAAAGATCACCCACAGAGCAGGACCTCCATGGGCCTGGAGGGAAATCTTTCTCTTTCACTTGGTGGGTTTTATGAGGGCTATCTTCCAGTTTGCACAGCAAACATATGGCCTGATCCAAAGATCATTCAAGTCAACAGAAAGGCTCCTCTTGACTTCTATAGGCTTTGGCTCTTGCTGCTCTGGACAGCAAGGAACTGTAGTCTTCGTAATAAGGCCCTGGGCCAAAAATAGGGTTGCACACATGACACGGCTCTCACCCCAACCCCATTCTCATCCCCCACCTGCTTCTACAGGTCACAGCTTTGTGGCCACAGGAAGATGTTTACATCATGGTCCTATTGACACAGGTCAGAGTTCAAGGAAGCTCAGTAAATCATAAGTCTAAATAGGGTAGGGCTGGAGCCAGGCAGACGAGAGAGGGGAAGCAATGAGACCAGAACCATCTCTTTGAAGAGGAACAAATGTGAATGTTTACAGTCCCCTTGGTGCATTCTCCTTCTGCTGAAAACATGTTCAGACGCTGGTTAGCTAATCTGCCTTCTGAGAAGTTGTGCTGAATGGCAAGAAGCCCTATTCATGCCATCAACAAGATCTTAGCCTATGCTTCAGTTTACTCTGCAAAAATCCTAGTGGCATGGAAGGGAACCAGACCATTAGCCCTGTATTTTCATATGCACTGTACCAAAGAAGCTTAACTATGCATTGTGTATTCCCAAAAGGTTGGTGAAATCAGACATCCTGGCACACAGTGGGATTCTTCTCAAAAGGGAGAACAAAACAAACAAAAAAAAGAAAAAAACCAAAACACACCAAACCATCAAAAACCCAGTTATCAAACAAGACAGGGCATATTTCTGTACTAATCTAAACCACAGTACATAGTCTAACAACCTTTCACAAATCTTCCTCATTTATCATTAATCCGAAGGCAACATCTTTTTCCCCAGCAGAGGATGTATGATGCAGCTCCTTTATACTACAACATTTCTGGGTTTCCTACACAGTTCAGAGAATCTCAAAGATATTCCCACTGCCTGTAATTACTGAAAAGTGCCTTAGCACTTCACTCTGTCACTCACTGATTTCCTCTGCCTCATTAAGACTTCAGGAGCGTCTTATGAGAGCATTTAATTAAAAGTGAGTGCAAACTGATAATAAAGCCTCATGATTCTTTTGTTCATCTGTTTGTTGATCACTAAATGGTAAACTCAAGGTATTGAAGTCCAGGACAAAATGAGTGGAGGAACAGTAAGAAGGGAGAGTCAACATCCAAGTGTGGCATATCAACTCAGCAAAATCAAATTTCATGCTGAGATCCACGTAGCAAGATTGGACATAGTATTAGAAATGCTTGACCTTTCTTCCTTTTAAGAACAGTCCATATTTGAAAAACACCTGAAAAGCATTTACGAGACAGGACAGTCCTGTACACAGGGACAGGCTTCTAAAAGGAAGTGTGATCTTCCTACTGGGCTATCCACTTAGCAAACATAATCCAGCTTGTCTTCAGCACAACCTCTTTACTGATGCCTCATCTACATTAGAAACATTATACTTGCATAGCTTTATTGCCAGAGCCTTCCTTGCTCAGGCACAGAAAATTATCATATGGACAAAATCCTGCTATTGTAAAAATCAATTTATTCCAGCTGAGCAGCTGGTTATAGGATTGGTTTTTTCTGCAAGAAAGTCCCAGCAGAAATAAAATGATACCCAGGTAAGCAACATTCACTTGGCTTCCCAGACGTAGCCTTGGCTGATACAAGTATTATTAGATGGCTGTTTCAAAGAAGAAACCATGTGGGCAGTCAGTCTCCCACTTCTGTAGCTTTCAGTGAAATCTCCAACTTATCTTCATCCCTTTTAAACCACAAATGTTGTTCCTGATCAAAATTTTTATAAACTGAAAAGGCAGCTACCACATTTTGCAGAAGACAGTGGTGGCCCAACTTTGCTGCTCTACAATCATAAAAATCTCTGGCCACAGATGCTGAATGGCTCCTCTCTTGAGGCAACCACATAAAAGTCTGTGGGATGAGATTGGCCTTTCCTACATAACCTGTACATTTAGATGTTGCAGCTGAAAGTCAAAAGAGATCACAGGAATATGTATACTGACTGCCTATCTATCACATCAAACATGAGACATTGCCCATATTCTTCATGGGAAATGCAAAATTATTTAGTTAATGCACTTTCCAATATTTATGCAACTACACTGAGCACAACAGTGAAGGAAGGCCCAACGACTGACTCACTTTCCAGGTCTCGATGAAGAATAGGGTTAATTGCCTTAGGTATGCCCCAGTACTAGCAATATCTCTGGATGCAAACACACACACAAAAAGATCTGGAGAGATCCCTGCCAAAAGCTCTAAAGAAAAAATTGCTGGTTCCTATTCTGGTAATGAAAGGTGCTTGCCATGTGAGAAAGACATAGAAGACAGACATGGAAACTACTGTGCTGTCTCAGAAATAAGATAAAAGGCCTTCATTTTGTTGGTATGATCTACTGGATTGGACTAGAAAACAGAACAATGTGAATTATTCTGTGGCAGTAACTAGTTTCCTTATTGTTTCCTACCTTACTTTTGGGTAACCTGTGAATTTTAACAACATAGGATGACAGTTATTAAAATGGCTACAATTTTTTTTTCTGGATGCCCCATCCCTGGAAATATTTAAGGCCAGGCTGGATGAAGCTCTAAGCAACCTGGTCTAGTGGGAGGTGTCCCTGTCCATGGCAGGGGGCTTGGAACTTGATGATCTCTAAGGTCCCTTCCAACTCTAAGTATTCTATGATTTATTACTTATTCTATAGCTGTTGCTCAGAAACTCCATTCAGGCCATGAGACACACAGACCAGGAGCACAAAGCATAGGGTGACATGGATATGCAAACAAACCTTATGTCTGATTTGTAGGTTTGAGCCACTATTATTATTTTCTTATTAGGTAACTAGATGCAATGGTATCAGTCATCCTTCCTGGTACCTGTCTCGCCACCCAAGTGATAAGCAACACAGCCCACAATATTGCTTTTAGTAGGGGGATGTGCACAATTCCCTCCTCCAGCTACCTGGAACAGTATAGTTCAGTCTTATCTGCACAGGAGAAAAGCATTGTGTTAGCAAACATACTTGTTAGCACAACATTCAACATAATTTGTCCTTCTGAACAACGATTATCGCTTTTAAAAACATATTTAACTGATCTCAGATATTTCACAGAAACCCAAGTTAATGACTTGTTAATACATTTTAACTCTGCCTTGGCTCAGGCCCTCTGAAAAGTCAAGGACAAGCTTATCTCTCTACCTGCAAATGATTTAACTATAGCTACCTTTTTTTTAAAAAAAAGAGTTGGTTGTAGTATTTGATTGTTGAATTCTCTTCTGCTTTCTGTTCTGCATATTCTGAAGCACCGAGCTGCTGGAGGCATTTTTGATGACCCTCAATGAGAGGCAATCCAGCAGAGATCTGAATGAGCATCCGGCATAGGGTGCTCCCTGCTCCGCTGGGGATGAAGTCCACCAGCTGCAGCTGTTCAGACAACTTTCCTAACTCCATCCCATGATGCAACGTCTCCTGCTCAGAAATTACTCAGAAATCCCCAATTACAAAAACAGGACAGAGGAAGAAGGTTTTAGGCTGGCATAACCACAGCTCTGTCAAAATATGTGTCCCTCTGTGGGCATAGTAACGCTCTTGCATGGTTAAATGATGCAACCTGCCATCTTCCAAATACGCACCACCTGCAATTTTCTCCATAGTTTGAAAATTACAGGTGGGTCTCAAGAACCTGGCAAATTGTCAACACAGCCCCTAGTCTGGTGCAATTTAAGTGTCCTTAATGCAAATGGTATAAAAAGAAACATTTACAGAAACCCTGAAAATAAAGGATGATGTTGGGTTGATGACTTCCTAAAGATTTCTTAAAATCCTGGGAGTGCTGTCTGTAGACATCTACTTTCAGGCAAAACTTTAAAAGCCTGAGCTGCCATCACCTTCCAGAGAAGCTAGTTTAAAGGCTATATTTAGAAGACTTTAACAAAAAAGATTCCTTTAAATCAGGCTGCTTAGTCTTACCCAGAAAAAGATGTCATTTTATACTCATTGGCTTAACTTTTAGCTATTTACACACACACACATTTTTTAAAGGAGAGAGACGACTGGGCTACCTCCTAAACTTAAATTAAAACATCATAAAAAGCTCGCAGAGAAAATGCCAGCTTTGTGCCTAATAAAAAAACAATGTAGTATTTTCCTGGCACTGTGCAAATGACTGATCCAGTGATTGTTATCTTTGCGAAATGCTCAAACTATGAAATTCTTTGTTGGTTGGCAGTTACCAAAACCTTTTGGGTAGAATCTGACTTATGTGATTTGAACACTGCTTAGCATCTGTCATGAGAAAGCCTTAGGATGAGTTTTCTTCTTTTGCAGGAATGCAATGAAACTGAAGAAAAACCTAAAAGCATGAGGAAAAAAGCAAGTGAACTGAAGAGCTAAGTTATTACTACTGAAGTGCTCTTCAAGTATCTTTAAACAGCAAACATTAATGTGAACCTGTCTTCTTGGGGACAGATTACATGATCTCTTTCTGTAAGTCTTTTCCAGGTTTTACATCGATGATTCATCCCTCTTTTGGGCAAAACATAAACACAGTGCACTGACCATTCACCATCATTAAAAATCTCATGGCATTTTTCACAAAAGCCCAAATTTCAGTTTGCCCAATTAGTGTACACTGCCTACCTAAAAAAATTCCTTCAGTTTGAATCACAGAAGCATTACTTTACTTTATAATAGCTTTTGTTCAGAGGAAACAGCCTTCATTCTTCACTTTCGTGAAGATTGTGTAGTCATTTGCACTTACCCAAAGTGGATATAAAATGCTATTGACATACACTGCATTAGACTCCTCCTGGGTAAAGCATCACACAAGATACCTTGCAGGGGAGAAATGAGTATTGTAAGTTGTGCAAGCCATGCGAGTGTAGCAATAAGGATAGAAAAACATTTTGCATGCTATAAGATGTGATTCCTTCCTGCTGGAAAGCTGAAAACCTTCATAGTGAGTACAGGACACAACCCTCCTAGGAGACATCTCCTTAGACTGGTCCCCCAAGGATCTCAGCTTTTCTGCCCATAATTTGAATTGGGTTTAGTCAGAATGGTCTTACAGCAATGTTACACTCTGCCCAAGGTAACATCTTCTATGGGTATAGAAACCTTACTGTTTTTCTTATGGAAATTTGAATGGTTCTTAGCACAGAAACCATCTTCTCACAGAAAATCCTGGTTTCACCAAATCCAGAAGATGCTACTGGGGCTTGTTTACCAGCTCCTGCTCTCCCTTCCAGAACATAGCACCTTGGGTGACTTCAATGCACCACATCTTCTAGCCTGGTGGATATCATTTCCTGAATCCCTCACAAAGGGTCTATCATATCACCCACCCCTTCACCCAATGGCCACATTTATCTGCTGGTGTTTCCTCTGCTGCTAGCCACCACAGGAAAGATACAAGAGGACATGGAGAAGATAATTCCATAAGCCCTGTTCTCCCATGATGCAAATCTTGGACACTGAAAAATACATGCAAGATTTTCCCTCAGACAGAAAGTAGATTTCAAAACTGGAGAATCAAACTCAACATTGGCATATTCCCAAGCAAATGAACAACTCAGGCTAGACTGAAGCCCAAGGGACTGCACAAGGCAGCATCCTGCTTTTTAGCAATGCACTTCTGACCATCACACTTCAAATTAACGGCTTGCAAAAACCTTCACATTATAAACATCTATCAGGTACTTCCACGTCATACAAAAATGTGACAGAGAGAGGTAAGTGGAGAGGGAGAGAGATCTAATGCACTAAGGAAATCAAATGCTGATGCATAACTGACATAAGCACTAAATATTTACCTCATTTTAAAAACTTGAGTTATTTTCCTCTTCAGTCCCATCAAATCACCTTCCTAGTTCTACCCACTTGTAATTTTACCTGAAGGATATGAACACAGTAAGAAAAGCATCTACTTGAAGAAAAGCAAATAGTTGCTTGTGTGACATGAATTGCTGAAGAAATGCTGCTAATGGTCTGATCCAAATGCAAGCTTAAGCTATGGGGTTCCAGCAATATTGAAGACATAAGTGTGAAAAAAAGTTCTCTCCCTCTCTCTCAGTCTTCTGATTCAATAACTCTATGTTAACCTTTCAGATTACCAGAACCCACATTTCACTTAATTCATAAGATATGAAAACTGAGCTCAGCTGCTTTTGCCTGAGCCTGAGAGCTGCCACTTGAAATAAAGGGACTACTTTTTCAATTTCTATTAAATTATTTTTGGAAGGAAATTGTTTTAGCAGAAGCTACACAAATGCTGAACCTTTTGCAAGCTGTGAAGACCCACAGGAACTAAAGAACTTTTCTCCTGTGACTGTTGCATTGTTTTACACAAGGAAAGATGAACAGGAGGCCAAAAGCAATGCAGGAACAAGAGCCTTTGTCCAACTTTGTGTGCTGAGGACTAGGAAGTCCCACTAGGAATTTGTTCTGCAATATATAGAACCATATGGTTTCTTTGCAGTATCCAAAACTCCTGCCCCACCTCCTGAACAGTGGCACATAGGCCCTACAACAACCAAAAGCCGTTTAAAAATATTTCATCCTGTGCTCTGGCTAATGTGTTAAACCAGGCTTCCTTACACCCCTTAAAGTTCATTTAAAAAAAAAACAAAACTAAGCTATCTGTAAAGACAATAACCATAAATAGAATTATCTCACATCCAGGACAGACAGAAGCAAAATTAAGCTACTCTGACTCAAGATTTACATACAGAAATTAAAAGAAAAAAATAATTTAAAATAGTCTCATCTAAATTAAGTGTGGCTCTCCAGTAACAATGTTCTGAAGTCTTATTTAAAGCCTTATTAAGGAACTCCCAAGTATTATTGTTTTAGCATCATTAAATAACCATGTGAAATAATTCCAGATGTAATGAGGATGGAAAGGAAGAGGGTGCCTCACACTCCTTCACAATTAAATATTCAGACAACTCTTTTGCTCTAGCTAAAACTTCCCACTCTGTGTCCCAACAGTGGACGTCTGCAGTGTTTTACACACTGGAATTGCTAAAATGAAGCCCATGATGGATAATAGCACTTTTGTTTCAAACAAGCTCCAATTTCCATGGTTTCTTTTGAGAGCTCTCTCTCCCTTCACAGACTCTATATTTTGCTGACTTTTCCTTATATTTAAGTGTCAGCCAGCAAAGAATTGGCAACAATTGTGGGACAATTTCTTCTTCTCATCTCCCTCTTGCAGGGAAAAAAAAAAGAGGAAAAAGAGGAATTTAAAGAGACAGTCTGCATGAAGCAGTGAAGCTAAACCATAAGCTGCACATTTTCAGAGACAAAGAAGCTGTGAAGCGGAAGTCTTGGGGAACTGGAGAGATGCAACACACCTCAATATCTAGGTTCTTTACCATGCCACCTGAAGAGGAATTTAGGGCAATGAACCTGTATCACACGGTTCTTAGTGACTTACACAGTCAGATTCCACCTGCACAACATCACTCAGTCCTTCTTAGCCCAAGGGTGTTTGCAGGAAGGGCTGGTGGACTGAGGCAGTCAAGTTGGAAGAGCATTGACTTGGCAATTAGTAGACCCACAGGGCATCCTGGGTGGGATTGCTCTGTTTGTCACACCTGCTAGAGCTCAGAGCCCGGTGAGAGCATGATGTTGAACTATTAAACATGGAGAAAATATTGTGAAGCCCTAGAGTGAGTTGGACAGGAAGCTCCATTTTCTTCCTGGCACGCTATGCAAGTGGAGGAATGATCTCCTACCTTTCTACTGCCTTTCTATGTAGACCTAGGCTACTTGCTACATGGGACAAGCATCCAGTGAAGTACAGGTAAATTATTTTTAATGAATAGAAAGTGGTCTAAGCCACTTATCTCTTGTTGACTTTAGGAACTTCCAGGAATTGGGGTTTGCTACAAGTGAACTCAAATGGCAAAAGATTTTTCTAAATTTGGCAAAAATGATAGTCCTTTTATGTTTTTTCCCCATAATGCTTGCGAATTGTTGAACACAGCTAATATCCTCAAAAGAAGGGATCTAGGATCTCTATTGCCATGTTGTAGGACTGTCCTCCATTGAAACATGAATATTCTGGTCATACACTTTTACTTGGGATCAAAAAAACAGATGATTGCACCTCTCAGATGGTGCAATCCTGGGTGCCACAAAACTGCATTTTAGCCCTCCCAGCATCCTCTGTGAGCACAGAAAATTCCCACTTCTGCGCTGGATGGAGGCCACCCTGGTTAGATGTCCCTCCTACCTTTGCATTTGGTCAGGGTGACGCTTTATCTCCATGGTGTACAAGGGACTTGGCACACCATGGAGGAAGAAGACAGGGTAAGGGCAAACAAGCCCAAACCTGGAGCCAGACTGTCAGAACACTTGCAATGCCCAGCTGACATAGGGATCTCTACCACCTTAGACTTTATGGGCATGAACTTGTACCCTTCCTAATCTTTCACAATCCCCTTATTTATTCACCTTCCCAGCTTATTCTCTTCTATCTTCCCTAGTGCCACTAGACCTAATGAAACCCTAAGGGTCCCAGGAAACAGCTTTGTCATTACTCTGGCATGAATACATTGGTTGTACACAGGAGTAAGAGCTTAGCCTGGAGACATAAACCCAAATATACAGCTAGTACGGTATGCTGAAAACTAACCCAGCACATAGAGCTGCTTCTATGGGCAGAATTTGTTTTTCCAAATGGGATTTATTTAAAACAAAATTGAATGGTTATAAAGAGCTCACTCTAACAATAACATAGAAAATAAATTCAGTGTTCACTGCCCGCTTTGCTACATGCTACAACCCAGAAAGATAAATCTTGTGTAGAGCGTCCTAGCAGCAAATAGCCTGCCCTGCAGAACAGCCCATGCCTTGTGGGGAAACAGCTGGCTGAAAACTGGACTCTGCTAAAGACTGATGCAAAGGCAGGAATTTCACTTGGGCAGAGTGTTACAATGACAATGTGAGGAAGTGACTACAGGAGCACCCTGTTTCAGTAACCTGTATCAATAGCATAGCAAGACTCCAGGAGACAAATGGAACTTCCCCCTCCAAGAAATTGTTGGCGGTCCCCATTCCCCATTTCACTGTCTTCATCACCAGAGCCAGAACCCCTTCAGTCCAAAGGTATTCCCTTGTATGCTTGTATCCCCTTGGTGTTCCATCCAGCTGTATAAAATTTGCTCTGTAGAACCTTGTTTCAATTATGATGGCATTTGGGAACAGAAATGTGCATCAATAAAAACTTGATGCTTTAGGTTTCAGCATAAGGTGTCCTATTTGTCTTCTTCAGCATGTGACCAACAGGCCAATACACCCAGGCACCTAATTGCAGTTTATCCAGCTATCTGAAGAATAGAAACAGAAGTAATTACCCATGTCCATCAATGTTTCTGATATGATTTGATTCAGAACTACAAATCTATTTCAGTGACTAATTAGAGAGACCATTAGATTTCTTTAATCTGAGGCACATCAAAGACCTTTCCTCTCCAATTAGGCAATGGGCTTCATTCAGTCCTGCCCAGGACAGTAAGCCACGCACTGTTGCACAGATGTTTTCAAGTCACAAAGCACAGTGGGTGTGGGGACAATTTTTACAGCTCTTACTGGAAACTTACTAAGGTCATGGTATTGAGAAAGAGCACAGTATGGCCTTCATATTTTAAGCTTTGGAAATATCAACCCCAGAGTTATAAGATTATTTATATTGGAAGCTGGCTACTAGGCAGCTGCCAGGGCAGAACTAATCAAGGGACTGGCTGGCCTGTTAATCCTGACATACTCCCCAACCCATGGTCTGCCCATAGCCTTCCATGCCTGCTCCACAGTCAGCAGAAAATCATTACACTAAGAAGTTCTGATGAAACCCAAGGGGCAACTGCTTTTTCAAACCTGCCCCAACCATATTAAGATCCAGCAGAGAAGCAGCAGCTGGTCATTTTGCTGTTACAGACAGAAACCTGGAGACATGGATTAGCCCTCGGAGAACTGGCCCTTGAGATCACATGATCCCTTTCCTGATTCATTCACTCAAAATTGTATAACACCTTGAAGAGGTAAGACACTTGTGCAAGTAGTAAGCTTTAGTAGGGTACGATAATAGTGAAAATGAAAAGGAGGATATGAATTATGTGACACAATAAGTTTCCTAAGACCTCTGTAGACAACTCACAAGTAAGTGTTTTTTTTACCATTACATTGGCACATGTGCTGAGAAAACCAAGTTACCAGGGCAAAGGAAACCCTGTCAAATAGCTACCAGTATGAAAAAGAGGAATTTCCCTTACTTAACCTTTTGAGGAACAAGAGGTTAACAGAAAAGGTAAATTGTAAATCTTTCCAATTTAAAAAGTGGGACCTTTTCAACAGCATTTTCAAGGAAATCTACTGCCAGAGTGTTCCCAGAATTAAAATGGAAAACCTGACACCTTTAACAATTTCCTGCCACTGTATAACTGTCAGCATTGCATGGATTTTATCAACTCAAAAGTTAAGTTTCAAGGTTAGGAAATCTTTGCCTTCGTAGACTTTTGGGTTGTTTTTATACAGTTTTCTTTCCTCTGCAGCCCCAAGATACCTGGCTGAGGAATCCTGGGAAAGGCAGCACAGTGTTTTTCACAGATTATTCCTTCATCAATGGAAGACTATGCAATAAAGATCTGAACAGGATAGTTTTGGACCACTCCCATGGTCCAAAATAGCTCAAATCTATTGCCCTTTATGTCACAAGACATAACTTTCACAAGTGCTGGTGAAGGAACAAACATCATCAATGTGTCTACTATTTGCCATGCAATTAAACATAGATGCCATAGCAAAAATTAGAGCTCCACAAGGATGAACACTGTCTCTCTGGGAGTACGCAAGTGGCATGTATAAGACCCTGGTAGGAAAGCAATACCCAGTGGCACCCAGTAGCTAAAAGCCAGAACCAGGAATAAAATCCTTAACTCTTTGCCTTCTGGCTAGTATGCTGCGGCACTCCATTTCTGGGGTGAAGCAGAAATTTGGCTTAGCTGGACATGCTGAATGTAACTTAGGGTAGGCAAAATGGAGATGAAGTTATGGTCTTGCTGGATTCATACCACACATGGATGCACATAGCTTTTACTATCTTTATCGGCCTAGGTAAACTTTTTTTAAAAAAATCACAGTTCCTCTCTTTCTTGGTCTGTCTCTCTCTCTCATGCACTTAAAAGTCAAATCAGCATTACCAAGATCACAGTGAACATGGAGAGTCACTGGAATGGAAAAACATCACAGTATTTTACCACTTAGAATCATAGAATCATTTGAGTCAGAAAGGACCTTAAAGATCATCGAGTTCCAACCTCCCTGCCATGGGCAGGGACACCTCCCACTAGACCAGGGTGCTCAAAGCCCCATCCAGCCTGGCCTTGAACACCTCCAGGGAAATGGCATCCACAAGTTCCCTGGCCAACCTGTTGCAGTGTCTCATCACCCTCACAGTAAAGAATTTCTTTCTGGTGTCTAATCTTCTCTTACAATTTAAAACCGTTTCCCCTTGTCCTGTCACTACACTTTCTTGTAAAGAGTCCCTCTCTGGCTCCTCTTCTGTAGGCTCCCTTCAAATATTGAAAGGCCATTATAAGGTCTCCCCGAAGCCCTCTCTTCTCCAGGCTGAACAACCCCAGCTCTCTCAGCCTGTCTTCGTAGGAGACATTCCTTCATTCTTTTTATTACAGAAAAAGTGCTGGTATTCTTTTTCAGAGGTTTTCTAGGGTATACCAGCCCATTTGCATTACTGTGAAGAGATTCATGTGCTCCTGTCTCAGACAGAGGTGCTCAGGACACTGAAAGCACTACATGCTATGATTTGATCAGTTTTATCAACTAAATAAGTATAACAGTATAAACACAACCCAAAAAGCACCCCCAGTACCCCAAGCATGCAGACCACTAAAAGGAGAAAAGCAAAAGAGCTAACAGGAGGGGAGCTCACATGGGAGGAAGAGGCTACGACTACAGAAAATATTTCTACAGTACTGTTAATTATTTTAAAGCCATCCTCACCATCCCCCACAATATGCTATTTTAAAATTTTTTTTCTTTTTTCTTTTTTTTTTTTTTTTTATAACAGAAAGAGCATTTGAGACAGGAGAAGGCATTCGGTTCAGCTGTCCGCTCTCAGCCCTGCAAAACCACAGGGCACTCTCTATATTTCCACCTCCACCACGCCGGGGAATGACATCACCTCTGCTCGTGGGGGCTGGCAGGCCAACAAAAATAACTGTTACTGACCAAGAGTGCTATTGCAAGGAATATTTTTGGAACCGTACTCTGCATTCCTCCAAGTCCCCTGCTTCCTAGTCCAAACATATCATGGCCTAAAAATTCCTCGCATTTTCTATGCAGTGTTTCCTTTGGGCTCGCACAATGGGGCAGTTCTTCTGCTCAGCAGCTCTAGTGTTCTGGAAAGGGAAGGGAAGGGGAAAAAAAAAAAAGGCTGAAGCACTAAATAATCTTAATGTCAACCACAGGGGCCACAATGTTATTTTTAGGTCAGAAAAATGATGCAGAAGGCAACAGTCACCACAGATTTACCTTCCACTGCCCTTTACTGAACAAAAGGCCAAAGAACTTGGTTGTTTCTTCCACATGGTGGTAAGGGGGACTCACCTATGTTTGTGACAAAGACCCAACTATTTAGTGGTATTTTGCATGGAAGGAGGAGGCCAGAAGGATGTGGCATGTCCCTCTGACAGCACCTCTGGGACCATGAAGGGGTAACGCAGCCCCAAAGCCTCCTGAACTCTATGCTCCGCTGCCTTTTGGCTGCAGGAGGCACAAAACAATGGAGGCAAATTCTAAGTTGTGTCTAGGCTGTGCACCAGCCATCATTTTCACAGAAGAAAGAGTGGGAGACCCTAGAGGGGACAGTTCCTCCTAACATCCCACCCAAGCAACACTGTACCAATCTCTTCTACTCCCACATCTGTCGGCATATTGACATAAGGTCATTCTGGAGGCTTTCTTAGTAGTAAACAAATTATTTTGGCAAAATGTGGATACCTAAAAATATTCCAGCCTAAGCCAAGCAATGGAAAAATCTCTTATTGCTACATCACTGTGCATTTCTACCATTATTTTTTTTCCTTGTTCATTGGAAGAAAGCCATTTTTGTTATTATCAAGGTAAAAGTCATGGCTGAGTTCACAGGGAGAAGTTACATGGACCTAAAATGGTAGCTCCACTGCAGCCCTCATCTGTCCCAAGCCAAAATATTTACCCAGTCTTGGTACAAAATTCTATTTTAATATAAACAGAGGCTATTAAACAATGCATGCTTTACTGGCTAACACTTTGTTTCTTTTTTTAGCTGCCCAGATAAGAAAAACAATGCAGAGAAGAAACTAATAGGGGGCATAAAGAGGCTGTTTATGGCACTGACGTTCTGCACAGGTTTTAGAAACTCCCTTTATCTTTTTGCGCCTCTGTTACACGACCAGTCCTTGGTCAACTTCATCTGTTTAGACTATAAAGTCTGTGACTTGCTTTCTGCTATGCCCTACCCTTTCTACTCATAGTTGTGCCTTGAAGCACATGACTATTGACATTATTATGTTTATATTTGTTGCACAACCAGAAACAGACCATATGCCCCAAAACTGTTTTTCAAACAGGGACAGCAAACAAAATTCACTCTTTGGGGCATTACAATTGAGAGATGAGGAATGGGAAAGGGAGATTAGTATTTAGGTGGAACTAATTGTCAATTAATAAAAACTAAATGACAAAGTAGCCCATAGCCCCCTTCTGGGATATTCTAAAATGGCTGTGCAATTCTGAAGCATTTCAAGGACTTTCATTATCTGCTCAGTCTAGTGCTTTCACAGCTCAGATAAATCAGTATTTTCAACCACAGCATTCAGCCTGTTGCCTCACGGAATAATTCCCCAGTCATAACATCCAGAGATACAGAAGCACACAAAATATGAACTCTTTTACTAGGGTAATAAAAATCAGAAAGTATACTGTATAAATTTTATAGACCTCAAAGGTCTATCTTCCATAGGAGGAAACTGGGACTTCAGGCTACTGTCGGCACCGCAGCAGAGAGAAAAATATTTATTGGCTGCTTTAGAAAACCCACCAGATAGAAGTCACCAGCAAAGCAAAATAACATAACTGTAAACTTACCTGAATCTTTCCTCTTTGCAGAGCCCTTTCATGTTACAGTTTCAACTTGCAGATTAACCCCCGTAGAGCCACAAGGGAAAAAGGGCCAACCCAGCAAGAAAACTACTTCTGCTTCTTCGAGCCTACCCCGAGCAGGCAACTCTATACCTCAGAATGCAAAGCACAAGGGCCATATGGGTCTCACTCGCAGCTCCTCTGCATCGCTGTGCTGAGCCTGCTCTGCGCGGGGTCACCGGCTCCCTCCAGCTAAGCCGGGCTGGGGGCGTTCAGAGGAGAGAAGGCGCCTGCTCGGTGCAGAAGGCCCTGCTGATTCAGTAGGATGATTCAGGGAATCTATCTGTGCTCTGTTTCTAAAACGCACTAGCCCTTAAGATATTAAGTATATGATACTGTGTCACTGGGCGCCCTGAGGTATGTCAAGCACAGCCCTCACGGCTGTGTTGGTCCTTGCTGAACTAGGGATGAGAGATTGGAAACCCAAATGCCTCCTGAAAGCCATTTGGATGCCTCGCAGGAGCTACATCCTGAGTCGAGAAGATCCACATGGATTCAGCTTCTCCACAAAGTGGGAGGAGGCAGGGTATGAAACCTGGGGAGGGAAGGAAAGGAAAAGATTCACACATACTTCCCCAAAGAAACCAAGGTGCAGAGATAATGCTTTTAAAAGGCTGAATGACTAGGCAAGAGGTGAGAAGGAGGACTTTTTGATTTTCAGATTGGTGAAAGTGTGAAGAAGCTGAAGTCCCGAGGGAGAGAGAGACCGTGCTTTGAGCAGATGCCAGGAGCTGCAGAAAGACAGCCCAGTAGAGGTGACCCGGAAGCCCAGAGAGGCACTAACAGAGATTTCAGAGATCACCTTAAGGTTGGAAGGAGAATTATGGCCCCAGCAGTATGTTTACTTCTTTCAATACATCTCCTGTAGGGTTCAGAGTAGAAAGTGATTGCTTTAAAGAGCTTTCTGCAAATTCCATGTTGGCTTGCTTGTGGGAAAAATCTTATGCTTCAGACAGATGAAATCAGACACTTCAATATATGCCCTGGATTCTCAGAAAGTTCTTAAAGACCCCAAACCTCATCCAGTTTCTTTGAGATTAGAGGCAAGAATGATATCCTGAGTGCAGACCCATTTGTTTTCATGTGCCTTAGTGGAAGGCTCCACTTCTAAAAACAGTTATAGTTTTCCATGAAAGGTATGTTTTCCTACTCCAGTTGTTTGGGTCCAGAGGGCTTGTCCACATGGGAACACTTCTTCTCACTTTAATTTTAGTGATCCAGGACTGAACAGCTTCAGAGGAGGGACACAATGATTGTACAAATAAAACCACCCAGAGCCCATCACATTTTTTGCTCCTTCAGTGACCAAGGATGCCATAGACTATGGGCAATTTGAGCACAACTGAAAGCCTAAAGGTGAGTTTTACTTCCCCCATGAAGACAGTTAGGTTGAATTGCATAAAAAAATAAGATTCTTTTCAGGGTGAGTAAGCTCTTCTTGGCCATGAAAAAAACATTCCCCAGGTCTTCCCATTTCATCCGCCATGGATGTGGAAAGACCTGACCACTCTCCACTTCAGTGAAGCCTCAGGGAAGAGATCTGTTGCAAAGGAAGACAGGCGGGTATGTGTTGTGTGGCTTACACTTATATAACTTCAGATTAAGTCCCAAATTGGTTAGCCAATTTTCTGTGTTCCTAACAAATAAACAAATGGAATCCTACCCTGGATTTGGAGAATGGAAGGAGACTGCAGTAACCTTGACAGGTTTTGGGGAAACAGAGAGAGTAGAAACTTTATTGAGGCAAAGTTCCTCAAGTGAGATGAACCTAACTGATCTGAAGTATTCCATCTTCACAGTAGAGAGAGGGAACTACACAACCATCTTAGTCCAGGTTAGTTACATGAGGATCCCATCCCCACAGTCTAGGGGAAAAAACAACAGGTATCTTTTAGCCCGGCTTTAGTCCTAGTTTCAGTGCTAAAAGATGGAACAGACTGACATTTGCTCTGCTATCATCATCAGCTCTATCTGATAGGATGACACTACTTAAGCTTGGTAGCCAGAGGAAATCCAATGCTAAGGAAATGGACATTCATTTAATGTTTATCTAGGATCTGCTCCACCAATGAATTCCAGATGTTGGCTTTAATTGTCACATTCTGCTATGTTTAAGCAGTAGGAGTTTGTAAGGCCGATTTGTAAATCAATCTGGCAGGCTCATACTGGATCCCATCTTTGCCAGCTTTTCTTAGTAAGAAGATGCTCTTAAAATATTAAGTACTTAATGTGTTTGCAATGCAAAAGGAAGGAAAGATTTTTTAAAAACCCTCCTGATGTTTTTCTCCTTTTGCTCCTTCTCTCCTTCATTCCTCCCTGCGGAACCGCAGGACAAGCCATTCCCCTCAGATGAGTGCAATGAATTTTAGCAGCCATAAAGTCTGCCTCCCTGTAACATGGGCAAAGCACCCTGCTCTTTACTCACATACATTCCTTCTGAGTAACTCCACTGATTTCCCACCACACCAACGGCAACTGCATGCATGGACTACATCCAGAAAACAGTGCTCCTGATATTTGAGCCTGGAGTTTTCTCAAAGTGGAAAAAAAAAATAATAATTGATTATTGCAACCTTGGGACTGTCTCAGGCCCCGGCTTCCATGTTCTTATTAATTTGTATGTAAATGTTACAGCAGTTACAGCTCATATCCAGAGGTGGTACAGAAATGGCTTTCATCTTCTGAATCCCAAAGCATCATAGAGGCTCCAAATTAGACACTAGCAGACCTTGTGATTGTTTTGTGCTCGGTGTGACTACACACAACAGCTGAATGTGTTGGACTAGCATTAGAGGGATTACTTATGGAAACAGACAACTTATTGGTCAGGACTGGCTACAGCAGAGAAAACTATGTTAAAAATTACTTTCAGCTTAAGTACTGTGTCCCTATTGACTAGGGCAGACAATATAGCTCATTAAAATTGCTTTAAAAACCCATGTTCTCAATTTCCTTTCAAAACACCTGCTTCTGAGAAAGGTGTTCAACCTCAGTATTCAACACATATGAACCCTACTTACATTTTCCCAGGAATGTGTGCCTAGTACACACATTTTTCAAAAGGTGTCACTGGGTGGTTAGGTAGGGTTTCAAAAGCTTTCAGCATTGGCAATACTCATCTCATGGAAGTTCATGGGAATTCTTCAAAAGGGGTAGACTCAGCCTCGGCTGACTGCTTTTGAAAAACCCCTTTATTTTCCATCTTTGATGGCCCCAGAGATAAAGTCCTGCAAGTTCAGCTTACCATCCTCCTTTAAAACTACAGACCTCTAAGTCGGGTCCACTTCTACCCTCAACTGAGACCATGAAAAGCATTTCAGTCATGGCCTGAGTAATGCCACATTTGCAGAGGAGTTTGAGAAAAGCAGTGGCTAAAAATCCACCCTTACTTTACACTCTAAGCAGAGACCAAAGAATCAGCAAAGAACTGGCTGTATCATCTCAGATTAGCAGTGATTTAGCATTTAAGTCTGGAGAAGAAATCTCACTGCCTTGCAATAGTAAAGCCCACAAAATAGACAGGATGAAGTGAGCAGGCTTGAAACTACAAGTCCATTGGACCACATCTAAACAAGGCACAAAAGCAATGCCATCCCAAAAAGTTAAATTGTTATCACTGCACATCCTACAGAGCTGGGGTGGCACCAGATATTATGCCACATCTGAAATATAAAAAGGCAGGTCAGAAGTTCATAAGGGAATGAGCAAACTGTTTTTTTCACCACAGCAAACAGGCTCCCCATGCTAAGTGTCAAAAAAGCTGGTACAGCACTCTAGGGAGGTAGCTGACAATAAGAAAAGCAATAAAATAGTGTAAAAACAGGCTGCAGCAGAAATAACAGGAATGACATGCAGGCAACTTGTTGGCTTTTATTGCCCGTGTCTGAAACTCTATCTGTGCTTCAAAGCCCATGAGCAAAGACGAACAGATTTGTCCGCAAACACAGAAGAGTACCTTCTCCAAATACCAGGTGGAAAGGATCTAGTGAAACTTTTAAAGAGTTTCTACTTCAGGACATACCAACATGGCCTTGGAGGAGCAGAGATGCTGTCACAGGTTCTGCAATATTCCCTCTCTCACTGCAGATGCTGAAGAGTAGCAAAAATGTCACCTGTGAGCAGTCTGGTGTGCAGCCTGTCATCCTGTCAAGTGTGGAGCTTTGAACACAAGAAGGGCCAAAATTTCCTAGGAAAAGCTTACAAGGCTCAAATAAACAAATAGCAATAACCACATACAAGGCGTAACTGCTTGTTTGCCTTGTTTAATTTACAGATGAGTAAATCCACAACCCAGGTTTTGCCTAGGTGTAAAGTATCCAAATCATTCCTGGCAAAGGGACAGGAGATACACACAAGCACTGATGGCACTGAGGATGTTGGGTGGCCAAATTCCTTTCTGATGCAATTCCACCAATCCACCCTTGAAAGCTGTTGCCCTTTTGTCTGTTGATCATGGCAAGGTTTCAAGGGGCCATCACAAAATTCTCTGTAATTACCCAAGGACAGAGCACCCAGAGAACAACCTCTTTTTTTTGAAGGTCATACAGACATGTTTTTACAATGGCCATTTACAATTTATAACTACAGCTTCGTGGAGGAAAGGAGTTGATGGATTCCCCATAGATGAAGCCAACCGATCCATCAATGAGAGCAGGAGATGTCTCACATCTCAGGAGCACTCCTGTCAGGAAAGGAGGAGCATGCCTAGCAACTTATTTGCATTTCAAGCCAAAGTCAGAGACCAGCTTCTCAAAATTCACCCTCTGTATTACTCACTTCCCACAAGTTAAAGCTGCTGCATCTTCCAAGACTCCTTGAAGAAAAGGGATTAACAAAACCACACTCAAACCAAAGCAGCTCACAAGAGACATTGGCTGCAAAAACTCTCTTGATGTCAAATTCCCACAACTTTCTTCTGGGTTGGGGTTTCTCCTGCCAAAGCACACACAAGAGCTACCAGGAGAAAGTGCAGTGGGCTTGCAGTTGTCAGGAGACACTGCAAACAGAGCCCAAACATTGGACTGTGCTGTGGATTGGGGAGGCGCCATCACTCTCCTCCATGAGATTCCTGGGATTGCTCTGGAGAGAGCAGCAGGCAGGTCTGGGAATCCCAGCCTGCATCTGAAGTGGATCCAGCTCTCTTCCCAAATTCCCTGCCAGTGAATGAGGTGGTCTGTCACCAGCTCTTCTCTTTCTAGTTGACTGCACATTTGACAAAGGTGAGATGAACATCCATGTTTACTTCAGCAGAAAGGTCACCATAATTTATTCTATCTTGAAAAAAACCAAAGCAAAACCAACATACCAACTCATATACCAATACCTAATACCGGACCAAAGAAAACTCAACAATGAATTTGGTGGTGATGCTTTTTCCAAATCAAAATAGTTTTGCGATGAAGGATTCAGTCCTAAATACTTCAAATCCCTTTGTTGTCAATCAAGCAGAAAACTGACTCAACTCAGTAGCTCAAGTGACAATATTTTTCAGGGCAACAATGAATTTGAAGTACAAAGGAAAAAAAAAAAAGAGGTAATAAAAGACCTAAGCATCATTATGAATATGTGAGAAACTCAGATGTAGTGGCTTTGTTGGCATGAAGAGATCAGAAAACCATCCATATTCTGCATTTTTTGCCCTAGAATCTTTGTAGTGTGTCTATAAGAAAATTACATACACACAGAGCAACACATGTATCTGGAGCAAGATGAAAGGAAAAAAGAAAAGAAGAAAGACATCAACTGCCTTTGTTGCACTGGATTATTGCAATGGAAAATAAAATAATTTGCTTCCTTTTAATTTACATGAAGCATTTTCTGTACAGGACTGTTAATAATTTAACTTATTATTAAACGACAGTATTGTTCTTACTGTTTGTCTCCCTATTGTTCTGACACTTGTAGTAATTTAAAACAACCCAAAAGAAATCACAGACATGCATTGCATAGAGGACAGATGTGTTGACCCATACAGTGCTTTAACAGCTAAGTTTGCAAGGTATGTTTATGTTCTTCACTTTCACTGCACATTAAAAGAAGGTTCTCTCTGAAACATTAACTTGAGAGCTGCAAAATACATCACAGGAGTAGAAAGTGAAGGGATGAATTCTGTTATCTGATGCCTTTTAATGCTCGGAGGGGTTTTATTTCTCCCCTCTTTTCCTTGGCTTCAGTGCAAGGAGCAGGTTCCACCCCATCAGCATAACCAGAGTAAAACTGACATTTTATGAGTGGAAGCAGTCCAAGTATGGTGGCTTATGCTCTTAACATCCTGACATCTCAACCTCTGAGAGCAGCAGCCTCACTGCTTCCAGTGGCTGCAGAACACCTTAAAAAGCAGAACAAACTGACAATGAAAATAAACTACAGTTGCAGCACTGCTGGAGTCTGGCAGCCCTTAACAAATACAGCAGCGTCTGGGTGTTAAAATACATAAATCTGTCATCATTACCAGGCTAAGGGGTCGTCATCCTATTCACAAAATAAAAGAACTGTGCATAATCAGTAGGGCAGGGAGTTCAGAACAAAGTACGCCTTTTACAAACTCTCAACTGCTGATAGATGGATGTTTGCAAGGGACTTAATGTCTTTAACAGGGTACATTTAAGAAGGAGTGTAGGTTTCAGAACTCCTGGGATTAGTGCTTTTTTTCTCTTCTTTTCCAAATTTATTGCCAAAAGTGTATAATGTAAACACTCAGGTCTTCTGACTATGAAACTCACATTATTATAAAGCAAGAAGACTCAGAGTTCTAGCACAATGATATTATTCATCAGCCCAAAACAGAATATGTTCTTTCTCTCATCAAACAAAAATAAATTGGATTTTAAAATCGATTTATACAGTAATTGCCAGCAGTTTTGTTGGTTTGTTTTGTTGGGTTTTTTCCCCTTTTTTTCATCTTTTTCTTAATGTGGCTGCCAAAGACAGCACAGGAAAGGTAGAGAACCAGACCCTACAAGAATGTAAAAATACACCTCCTCAACAGCCATACATTTTAACAGGCAACACATCTACATGTATGGACCAAGAAACAACACGAGAATGATTGATGGTGTGTATGGACATTTACACATAAAGAGGGAGTCTCCAAAATCAACATTCAAGCTACACCTTATAAACTGGCCCAACTTGGTGCTGTTCTTTCTAGAAGAAATATTATACACTGTGCCTTAATTTACAAGTGTGCCTTTTTGTACATTTCTGAGTTAACATACCAAAGGGACTAAAATTTGGCTTTAAATGTCTATCAGTGGAATTTACTGGGCAATCTGAGGACAGCAGAGCTGTGTGATGGCACTAGTGAATGTGCCACAGTGTTCTCTGGCAGACACTGTGCCCATGAAGACCAACCCAGCTTTCAGTGGTTCTCTGAGTCCAATGAGGCCATGTTAATTAAATCATTTACTCCTAGCCCTTTGGCAAGAAAAAGAGGGATAGAGCACAGGTTCCAAGGAAACACTGTCAGGAAGAGGGGAAGACAGTAGTAGTTGTAGGAAAGTTAACAGAAAGATCCTCCTACCTATGGAAGATGGTTATCTTGGATGGTTGGCAAGATGGCAGATATCTCGAAACTGCTGATGACCAGGTCTGCAATTAGCATGATGGTTTCTCATCATTTGGGGTGCTATTAATTAAAAGACTCAAACTGCTATTCTGCAGTCACAGAGGACCTTTACAGGTAATCTAGACCTCTTTCTTCATGCCTGCTTTCTATGCACGAATTTATCACCTGCTTGGACCAGGGATTACCTCAGCTTTACAAATGCAGCTATTTCTAACCATTATAGATCCACAGATGTGGAAAAATCAGTGGCTGTCCACATCAGCATTGCTCTGTCAACACAGGCTGAAATTTTGACCATTTGCTGTATGGAGGATTGTAATAGAGACAACTCTGATTAATTAAGTCAGAGGCAAAAGATGTTTTTAGCCTCAGACATACTGATGAGAAAAACCTGACATGTATGCCACAAACTTATTGGGATCAGAGGCTAATTCTATTAATATCATTTAACAGAAGGAAGCTATAAATTGATCAGATCAAATGCACTTTTAACATCAGCCTGCCTGGCATTGTGTATTGCTTTCATTCCAAAAAAATATTCATGCAGCAAACAGAGCTGCAGTGTGCTATTTGGACGGGTGTAGCAGCAGCTACACACTCCAAAGCATCTGCAAAAGATTGCAGAGTAAATGCATCCATATGTCCTGCATGCCTTGAATTTACACTGGCTGCAGCTCTGGTTTGCCACAGTCTACCACAGGATAGAGTATGGGGAAAAATTATATATCCATACATATATGTATGGTTTTCATGCTTACATCCATGGAAAAAAATCTTTTCATTTCCTTTAAATTGTGAACAGGTGTTGTCACCTTCTTGACTTGGCTTCTATGTTACAGCTTCACGAAGGGAAAAGAGAAAACTACCCAAAACAGTGAGGCTTTTGTTAGCCAGAACATGATGTATCGATAAGCATACTGTGAAGTTTGCTATAAAATCAAATGAAACTAATAAAACCTAACAAAGATCTTGTAAAAACTGTGGACATTATACAGCATTAGCACTAAGTTACATTATAGATCTGGACTTGGAAGAAACAAGACTGCTGCCCAGTTGTGATATTTTCCAGCCTTTTACACCCATTCATCAAGAGCCATCAGTCAAATCCCTTGTCACCACACTTGATCAGTCATTTTTAGGATAGTCACAGCTAATACTGGCACTCACATCATCACCTATTTATGGAGAAAGCTTTTCAAGCACAAAGTATTATGGGCTTTTGTGGCATCAGCCTAGTGTAACAATCACCAAAATGACTAAAACTAGTGAAATCATCTTTCTGCAGCAATACTGGAATAGTAACATTTTCATTTTGGAGCATTTCTCTCTCCTCCTTCCCTCTCACAGGACAGTGGACTCAACATGCTGCGCACGGGGACAAGGAGTTTGTTGAATTCTGAGCAGCATTCTCCAAATGAGGATGAAATGAAGCACCATAGAAATTCAGAAGATAGGAATACCTGATTACTTTTAGATTTCGTTTAGCATGCTTGTGCTGTCCCTGAGCAACACCAAGTTTGGTCAGGGTGTGTGTCTTTATGCCTACACCAATAAACATTCTGAAGGAAGAGCCGTTGCTTGAGTGAGGGCATCATTAGTCAATGATGAGTCACTTCCAGTGGAAAAGGAGCTTCATTTCCAAATGACAGTGTTTAGCTATGAGCTTGCACTGAAACATGAAAATATTCACATTTTATGTACTGAGCATTGACTCCTTTAGTTAACAGTAACAGTTCATGCAGATTGACAGTCTCTTCCCACAGGCTGACATACAGGACCCTCTCTCCTGACAATACCACTAACACAGGTCTTGTTATGAACAAAAGCCCAACCTGCATCTCCACAGAGGGGTTACTCTGACCCAGTGACACCACACCACATGCTGACAAGAAGTCCTTGTGCGATGATTGCTCTTGCTGGACCTTGAGTAGTAAACTACGACTCCCCTTTTCTGCTCAGCTCCCAAAGACTAAAAACAATCTGAGCTTTAATTAGCAACATAACCATTACTAAGCAACTAAGCATCAGTGACTATGGCCAGATCCTCATCTGGTGTTAATCACACTGCGTATGCACAGGAGGCCACCAACATAGATCCAGCTGCCGGACTGGGGCCTTAACAAATTAAACATGAGAACTTTGTTACTGTTTATTGTCACAAGGAATTCTTCATTTCCATATAACAACTGACTAATCTTCATTAGTCATGATTATATACTCTGTGATTGTGTTAACGGTCCCACACTGGATGGGCTGGCTTTCACACTTCATGTTGAAGTAAATGCACTATAGATGGGTTGCAAACTCCATACCGTGACCAGCACAAGCCATGCCACCTTGTTCTCAAATGCAAATGCTGCAATGTTTTTTCTTTTCCTTTTTATTTTTTAAAGCATTGACTCATTCCAGTTTTTGCTTAGCATTAGCAGTCCCTTGGTGCACACATTGCTGACTCAATATTGATTCACATCTTCTTGCTGAGCACATCTCTCTCTGGTCCCCAGAGTTTATTAAGAGGCCAAAACCCAAACATAAATGAATTTGTCATGCTTTTTCAAGATGGCTGGTGGCACCTGACTGTGGGCTACAAATGTTTTCTCAGCTTTTGCACTATAAATGAGTTCTGAGGCACAGATTGATGACTTCATTGGAGAACTGTAATGCAAACCATATTTTACTGTACTTAACTTTTTTTTTTTTCACACAGCATTTTCTACTACTATGGGCAGAAAAAAACACATTAGAATAAATATCCATTCAGACATTGCCCTGTTGGTTTTTTTTCAGGATACTTATGCTGACTGTTTAAAAAAAAAGGTTATTTTAATGCAAATTTTTCACACATGCCTGTTATCAAAGAGAGCTGTCTTTAGACAAGCTGTAAAAAAGCATAAAATAGCAGCTGGCTCAGCAGGAAAAAGCTACTTTAAAGATAAATCTTCTGATGTCAGGGAAGATTCTCAAGCAATCAATTGCAGCAGACAGACAGCAGACATTTAATAGTAAATTTGATTTCTTTGAAAACAAGATGTAGCTCAAACAGCCCATCAGAGGTTTAGGACAACAAGCTGTGCTCTTCCTCCTGCGCTCCGCATCAAGATTTTATTGCTTAGCAGCTCAAATGAAGCCAAGTGTCTTAGTCACTCAAAGGGCCATGCACCATAGCAGGGCATGAACTGGATGGATGATGGACTCTTCACCAAAATCTTCCTCGAAATAAGCCCAAAGAAGAGAAAAAGCAATTACTGCAGTCAGAGATATGGGGCAAGAAAGATAAATAATGCAGCAGCTGTTGTTTGGACTTAAATGTTGATCTTTTTTGATGGTATCAGGAGTTGCACCCTAGCAAGATATGTCTTTGTCAATGTACAAACTCCAAGTGAAGCAAGAAATCTACAGTGCAGATACAATCCTAAACCCCACTCTCGCTGCTGCTTCCTTTTTCTTTGCTACAGAAGGTATTAAGAAACACACATGCAGATGCAAAAATAGAGACAGTCTGATCTTTCATCACTGGGTTAAGCAACTGATGCAAGATGAAGTATTTACTGGCAGCACCTGTACCAATAGCCCCACATGTTACAATGTTGGCACACCTTGCAGGATTTGGCCCATAACACTCTGAAAGTGAAAAGTCCTCTGTGTTGTGCATTAGTGAAAGAGGTCATTATGCTACAGCATAAATATTTACTAATAGTCTTTCCTACAGTTATTCACCAACACTTTTCCCTTCAGAGAATGACCAGGCTGCTGGAACAAGCAATACTGTTTATTATTGCAGAAAGACATGGTAATGGAGGTTGTCCAGCACTTCCTTGTTAGAAGACTTTGTTTTCAGTTATTTGTAAGTCAGGCAAATCTCACCCATTTGAGTTAAAATTTCCCAGTGAGGGCCTGACGGCTGGATAACTCCATGTGTGCAACCACACAGTTTCTCCAGTCTGGGCACAGCCTGATACAGGCTTCAGTTACACCACCATTTGCTATTTTTTTTCTCAGAACATACCTTCACTCAGCACAGAAGGTGAACAGTTTTGAAATAATAAGCAGCTATTCAACACTTTGTTTCTTCTTTGGCCTTAGGCTTCCCTTTAGAGCACACTGGCAAGGAAGTTTTATTCTGCAGCAAAGAAACTGTAGGTTTCAACCAAGCATCTAGAAACAAAATAAAGTTACTTTTCACACCTGTAGGTTATAAACCAGCTCTTATGAATTGATTTAGCTGGGGAAAAAAACCTCAAAGATAAGATTTGCACAGGCATCATTGTACAAATAAATTTTTGGGATGGTACAGCGCATTTGTTTTGATGAGCTACAGATAATTCTCCACAATAAGGAACCATTGTACTTAATAACTGCAGTGCTGATTTAATACTGATTAAAGAGAAGTTCCTCTTCCAGCATTTGTAAATCTGTCTGCAGTGTAATTGGCATCCCAAATCTTGTGGTAAGCCACAAAAACTATTAAGGCCGGCTAAGAAAGGAAATTGTAGTTTTGACTTATATTGGTTATCTGCTTTTACTGGCTTACATTTCACACAGGAGCGTATTAGACTAGGATTCCTTGGATCTTTGGGATCCAGGTCCTGCAGTCTGAGAAGATGGGGAAATAAGCAGGGCAGAAATCAATTGCTACCATCTGGGTTGGCAAAACCTTTGTCTGAGAAACAAGATCAAAAACCTAGAATAAAAGAAGACTCCCTTCCAACACAGCAGCAGGACGATGCAAAATTAGGAAGAAAAGATTTTACCAAGTGTTATGAAGAAAGAATAGTCTTTTATGGTGAGATTTAAGAGGTTTAGATTCAACTGTGAGCCACAGCTCATATTTTATGTGGTCTTGGACTAATCACCTGGTCTCTCTTTGCTTTAGTTGCCATCTGTAAAATCACAGTAATCTGTCTCATCTGCACTTACAGACTGAGAAGTTCTGCAGCTCAGCAACGTGTAGGTATATCTGCCAGACATGTAGAGGAAGACCTAAATTTGCTCTGCTTGTACATTGAGCTAGCTGGTTGCAAGCAATATCTGTCATGAAAGCTGCAAAGAGACATTCAAACAGGCTTATACCAAAATTATGCCACCTCACAGAGACCAACCTGCAATGTAGACAAGGGAGCATACCTCTGCTATGTCTTCTGACACATATTGATGTTGGTGGATCCACTGTTCTTTTTTATTTTTTTTTGTACAATGTCACAGACTTTTGTTGGTTCTCTATATTCTAATGGAATATAGAGACTAATAAGACTTAAGATTAATAAGAGTTATGTCGCACTGAGTGCAGCCTGAGTGGTTGAAGACAGCTGAATTTTAGTCTCGGGTCTCTGTAGGACCTTGGGTAAACCATCACCTTATCCTGCTGTGGTGTACATATATATAACACAGGTGTGACAGTTCTTCACTTGCCAGTGGTGAGGCAGAGCTCAGTTAAAAACATATAGCACAACTCCAAAATCTTTCAATAAGCTACTGTATTGATTCCAGGTATTACTGCTTAAATTCCCTGAATGTTTTCATGTCAAAATGGACTTTATTTTTTCAAGTCACAACATTTAATGAGTCACTTGAATGCCATTCTTGATTTAATATCTTAACCACCTTGCCCATGTCTGACACCTGCATGTTTTTACATGTTTGGTGTCAGCAATAAAGCTGGAATAAGAAGGCTTTTTCTCTTTTGAAGGAGTGGGAGAATAGAGAGGCCATATGGTTCAAAAGGCCACTCTGCGTAATGAAGTTTGTGCTTCCAGAGCACAAACAAAACAGCTCCATCAATTTGATCTTCACCCTCAAAACCGACATGCAGTTGGTCTTAAAACACTGCCTTCTTTTCAAAAATCAACAAAGGATTGATTTGCCCTCAACCAAATGCATTTTCACCAAGATGAACGTGAGCATCTGGCCAATACATTAAATGTTTGGATCCTTTGAAAGAACAAGTCAGTGATACCTTGTGTTTACTTGCAGACCTTGGGAAGAAAGACACTAGGGGAGCATTTGTTTTCAAAGGAAACTGTCCTAGTGAAAAGCACTTGGTTTGAAACATTATGTGAACACATCTGTACCACTGGAGACAAGGGACGTGAGTTATCTGTCAAAAATGGTCTGAGCAACAACAGTGCACAAGGGTACACTGTGAGACAAGGAAGGAAGGTGCAAAGAGGCTAAGAAATACTGGCTTTAGCCAGCATTAGAACAAGGATGCATGGAGATGAACGATAACTCAGCCCATATGTCTGCCACACATTTATTTTAACGTTGCCCTTTTCTTGGCGCTTGGTGATCAGTATTTGTTTGCACAGGGCTCAATCTCACACCCACAGAGGCCAGTGTGATCTTGCCATTTCCTTCCATAGCTGCCCGATGAGGCTCCAAATAACTAGTGTTTGTGCCCAGGGCTTTTCAGTGCCAAATATAATGAACACTATTGTTCTTAACACAATTAAATTTGATAATCCAATTTCCCTGAGCAACTGGATTGGAGTTTTTGCCTCAATCTTTCCTGAATTCTAGTCCAACTTTTACCCTGTGCCTCCTGGCTTTTCCCTTTTTATTTGTTTCTGTGGTGCTACCAAGAATAGTCAGAGCCTTCTTTGGCTCACAGATGTCTCAATGCCTCTTTGCCTTGGAGTAATGGGAGCTGGTTTGGACCCTGACACAGGACAAAGACTTTGGCATCTTCCACAGACTGCAAAAGCACAAGCAGGACTGAAGCAAACTCCTATACCACTACTTTCTCCACACCAGACAGTCTGGAAAGCATGTCCAAAAGACGTCTGTATAGACATGAGTCCATAGAGAGTTTTCACTTCATCCTTTTTGCTCAGTGTAGCAAAGAATGGTTGAATGTGGATAGGAAAGGGGTAAACAAGGAAAACCAAATCTGCAGACCATGTAAACTATAAGATGGCTTTTCTGGCTTTATCCCACTGATGCTGCAGGACTCACATAGCAAGAGGGTTTCCCTCACCTAAGCATCTCTTTCCTGATAAGACCTATATATTCTGGTCTCTCTCCCGTATTGGCTCTGCAGCAAAGCATCCTGTTATCAGGTGATAATCCTCAGTCAAGCAGCACCAAGAGTTTGCTAGAAGTTCTGAGTCCACAGCAGCCCTCCTACTGTGAAGGTGAAGAAGAAGAAATAGAACAAAACCAGGCCAAGTGCCAACCAGTATGCAGCTGGAATCTGCTCTAAATTCTGTCCTCGCTTCTGCTGTCTGAGAGAAACAGAACTTTATAGACCAGGTACTGGGGGTGCTGACCAGGCAATAGAGTAAGCAAGATCCTTCATCTCATCCCCTGCTTTGTAATCCTCCTCTTTGCTCCATCAGCATCCTCCAGCATACCAAATTTCTTCCAGCAGCAGACAAGGAGCTGTGAGCATATTTCTGTTGCAGCCATAGCAGAGGAATCTCTGATTACCCAGAGAAGTGACTTTGGGGGCCATCAGGAATGTTCAGCCCAGCTGACCCCAAAATCCCATCTCCAGGCCAAGCAAGCCCTTGGAAGACCATCAAAAGCACAGCCAGAGAGCCCATGATCACCAAGATGGCATCTGAAGCATTTTTAATCCTGCCTACAACGAGGGGATTTCTCAGGAATCGAGCATCCCTGGGTCATATGCCAGCTCTGAGCTTCGTTCCAATCTAAATGTTATTATGCCTGAAGACACCATGCTTTGCAAAAGCTCAGTACATGGATCTTCCAGCTGTGCGTTTTCATATGGGTGCCTTAACATTTGTTTTGAGAACTATCCTGTTCCAACAGCAAACATAAAGATCAGTGTGACCTCTCCTTATCGCACAGCCTTTCCTGTGTGGAATTCATTGTGATCTGGACCCTAGTGACTATTGCATCATTTCTGTTTATTTGTAACCTTTGGCACTGAGTAATCTTATCTGCCTGCAGCCAGCTGCAGCAGAAGATGTGCAGCAACATCGCCAGCTCTGGCAATCCTCAAACACTGGAAAGGACCAGTTTAGAGTGGAGGTCAGTAAATGATTAGCAAAGCAAATCTGCAGTCACTGACAGCTACACAGAAATAAGCTCCCTCTCTCCCCGCAAAACAAAGTGACATTTGGCTTTTCTGCAGCGCTACTCACCAATCACGATGAGGGTGTAGTTCACATTGGTGCTGCCGAAGCCATTGGTGGCTTTGCAAATGTAGGTTCCTGCATCTTCACTTTCCACCTCCTTGATTTTCAGCCCTTGCTGAAGGATTCGGAACCTTGTCCAGCCACTGTGGATAGTGCGTCCATCCTTCATCCACATGGTGAGAGGCGGGGGGTCGCCCTCCACTGGGCATAGGAGCTTGATGGTCCTCCCTAGCCTCACGGATTGACGGTGAATCACTTTATCAGCAATCCTGGGGGGACCTAAGAAAGAGCAGAGAAAAGAAGAGCTGTTATTGCTTTTGCCAGTGATATAGCACTGATTTAAAGTCCTCAAATAGGGCGTTACATTGACTGCCACATGGAGATACAGTGAAATGTGCTTACTAAAATTCACTTACAACCAAGGCTGGAAATGCAGGCAATTACAGAGGGATACAACAACAGAGATACTGGTTTGTGTAAGACCTGAATCATAGAATCATATGGGGTTGGAAGGGACCTCTGGAGATCATCTAATCCAACTCCCCCACCGGAATGGGTCTACCTAGAGCACGTTGCACAGGAACTTGCCCAGGAGTGTTTTGAATGTTCCCAGAGAAGGAGACTCCACCACCTCTCCGGGCAGCTGGTTCCAGTGTTCTACCACTCTCACATTAAAGAAGTTCCTCCTCATGTTTAGGTGGAACTTCTTATATTCAAGTTTGTGTCTATTTCCTCTTGTCCTGTCACTGGGCACCACTGAAAAAAGACCAGCCCTGTCCTCCTGACACCCTCCCTTTAAGTATTTGTAAGCATTGATCAGATCCCCCCTAAGTCTTCTCTTCTCCAGACTAAAAAGACCCAAGTCCCTCAGCCTTTCCTCACAGGAGAGATGCTCCAGGCCCTTAATCATCTTTGTGGCCCTTTGTTGTACCCTCTCCAGCTGTTCTCTGTCCTTCCTGAACTGATAAGCCCAGAACTGGACACAGTACTCCAGATGGGGTCTCCCCAGGGCAGAGTAGAGGGGCAGGATGACCTCCCTCAACCTGCTGGCCCCCACCTGCTGAAGCTGTAGCTTTGACATGATCATCACACCTCCTGACAACCCACCAGGGAAGGCTGGCTCTGAGTGTCTTTTGCTTTTCCAAAGCACCCTCATCTATAGCAAGGAGGAGTCCATAACAAACCATTCAGCTGTATTTGGTAAAGCAACTGTAGTTGATTTAAACTTAACACCTCTCCTGAAGGCAAAATTAATAACAGCACTGGTACTTAAAACAAAACACCGCCCCCCCAAAAAAAGTTAAAATCCTTTCATGTTGTATGTATAGTAATTCCCTTTAATAGTCACCAGATGGGCTTTATCTGAGATACATAAGCCTGCAGTTGTCAGACATAAAGCATTCATTGGATAGCACTTTATTGAAAGATAGAACATAGCCTGACATGTTAGGACTACTTATAGTCCAAAAGAGGATATATTTATAAATTGCCTTGGCGACTCTGTTGGTTTGACCCAACTGCAAATATTTGTTCTTTGTAAATGGTAATCATTCTATGCAAAACAGAGTGTCCCTGGAACGCCACAGAGTGAACACACTGTTTGCCACATGATAACAGGATACACTTGGACAGACCAACACTCAGAGAAGAAGTGTTAAAGACTCCAACAGTGGGAATGAATTCAAACAGGAATTTCTTCCCAAGGCTATGAAAAGTTGAAGCAGAGTCTTTTTCCTGCCTTTTCTGCTTTTGCATTAATTGCAGAAGTTCCCCGCACAAACTGCAATAGCAATGCTCTTCCCAGAATACTCTATTAATGGGTGTGATAATAAGTGCCCTGCTCTTGCATAAGGACAAAATGTTTTGCTAAGGATTGCTAATGCTGAGTTGCACCCAAAACCCACAAGATGTTTGTGGGATTTGGAATTGTTCCCTCATATTTTATTCCCATTCCTAGTGTTTTGCAGGATTGGACCCACATGGGATAAGCTACAGAGGTCACATTTGCACTTCCTCATGACTAATTCCTATTATTCCTGTCTGCCTGAATTTTCCCCAGCGTGACTAAGGCAATACACACAGTCCAGCTCATGAATGACTACAGAGCTGCTGGTGCAGTTACTCATGTTGAATCTCACTTACAAATTTCGCAGTTTTGCTGGTGAACAGAAGTGCCTCTCAAGCTGAGAAAAAAAGCCTTGAACAAGCTCAAAACTCATCAATTAGTTTAACTAAGAGCCTGGTTAAATCAGTGTGTCATAGACACACTCAGATTCTGAAGACCCAAAGCAGGGATCTGTAGAGAGTGCTTACTCTGAAACAGTTGGTCCCTGGCAAAGACACCTTCTGTAGACACCCAGGGGACAGTGACTCAGACATGAGGATGCCCTCCCATACTCCAAGGGAATGGGCAAAACTCCATGGGAAATCCTGCCTGTCCAGGTCTTTCTAAGCGCCACACTGTTAATGTTCTTCACCCTGGGAAATCTCCAACCAGCACTGTGGATGGAGATATAATCCCAAGATCCTTTGAATGCTGACCTGACACAAGTCACGTTGCTGAATCTTTTAAAGAGGAAATCCACCCATCAGAAGGGTATGTGTGTGTTGGCTTTGATAAAGCAGCTTTCACCAATACTGTGTGAGGATCCAGCCCCAAATTCTGCTACATTTTCCTACATGTTGCAGCTCCTTCCTCAGTGTAAAGGAGCAGAACTGTCCAGACAAATCCACAGTCTTTTTTAAATTTTGGGTTGGCCCTTGGAGAGCTCCTTTCTGACCTAGAGCCCTACTAAACCAAGTTAAACATTAAGAGTAACTTCATTGCGATCTACTTGTGAGCCAGGATACTACGCCATGCATATTCAAATGGAAAAAACAGTTCTATAATTAGTGCTAGGAAAAATGTTTGGTGCAGGGCAAGCAGGGACAGTGGAGAGTGCCCTCCTCGCAACTTGGAAACCTAATGTAGCTCCTTCAAAACCCCTTTCCATCCAACATTCAGGTTGACTCCTGATGAATTTTGAGACGTGGAGGAATCAGATAGTTTCCCAGTCACGTCATGTGCCTCCTTGGGGCAGACTGCACAAGATCTCCCGATAGCACCAGAGTTGCCTCTGGATCTGTCACATGTTTGGGTCAGCAGTAAGCTTGGTCCTCCTAAATGCCATTTTCCTTTGATTGACCTTTCATTCTGAGGAATTGTTGGATCGCTGACCGTCACAGGATCCATTCGCAGACATTTATGACATTTAGAAAAGGCTGCGTTTCTTGAAGCCTTTCTGTCCGAGAAGAAAAACACGAGCACGGTCCACTGCAGCCCTTCATTAGCCCCTCCAGTGACTTTGTTGCAATGAGGAATAAAAAATTTCACCCCACTCTTTTCCCTGCTCTGATTTTTACCAGACACAGCTGCGTGCACTTCCCAGTGAGGTACAGCCTCAGGACATAGATGCAAAAACCTTGCTTCTGTTTATTTGGTGCTGTAAATATTCACATTTTATTACCTATCATCTTTGCATTAATAACTTTCTGCCCAAGCAATACTCTCTCTCTCTCTCTGGAATCAGTGCCTTCGTATGCACCAGAGGCTTCAGAGACCCTGGCAAGCCAATGATAGCTGGACCTGCATTAGATGGCTACAGCAAGAATAAAATGTTGATATCATCACGGATCTCTGCCTCTCTTTCTAATATACAGGCATCTACTGGGTCTTATTTCAGTACATATCTGCACAGCTCTGCCTTGGGACTGCAACAGTGATGGATGGATGCTTTTCAAGTCAAGATACACTTTGGCACATCTCGCCACTCTGTGCTGTCAGTATTTGGAGGGGAGGCAGTGGAGAGACGAAAGCGTGTTTTGCAAAAAGGCCCCTCTGCAACATCCCCTGAGCAGTGGGTGCTGCTGACACAGAGCTGCCTCACATGGCTTACCACACTATCCCGACAGAAATGCATTCCCCCTCTGAATCCATACATTAAGATCCAGGTTCCCCTCTGAATCCATATATTAAGTTCCAGGTTCCCCTGGAGTTTAATTTCCAGGGCTTCTCTATGGCAGTTCTATTACATGAACCAAGCAAAAAGATGTAATAAAAAGATTCTGAGCACCCCAATTTCTTATATGTACCACTGGTACTGAAGGGAGCTCCACACCTTGCAGATCTGGTCCATGATATGCCACAAGGGTGGCCACGAGAGCAGAGTGCCCAATAGCTGCCAGCTCTCCCAGGATGCTGCTCTGGGGCTGTCCCTTGGCGGCTGCCTCCGGCAGGGCTGGAGCATGCCTGGGCTCGCAGCTGAGTGTGGTGGGATGGGAGCACAGCCCCGGGCACAGCCCACCACCCTGCAGGCTACATACATTTCGACAGCTGCTTAGGGAGGCAAAATCCCAGGAAAGCACCTGCTGTTTCACCTACAGCTGCCAGCGAGGTAAAAACAGGCTGATGAACCCTGGCTGCTGCCGACTTCCCATCCCTTGCCACTGCCAGCTTCTGTCCTGTCCTCTAACACAACATTAAAAAGCAGATGCAATTACTCCTCTAGCAGACTGCATCACAATCCCAGCCTTCCTAGACTCCAGCTTTGCGTTGTATGTGAACACAAATGATCTAATATACTTTGAGAGTAATGCCCTATGGCTGCTTGCTGTAGTGCCGCTCCTGCCTTCTTTGTAGGTTATGATTCAAGGCAACAGCACACAAGCTGGATAGCAACACTATAAGGGATTGTTTTGAAACCTGAAATTATTAACCAGACTGTTAAAATTTTTAATGTACATATTTATCAACACAAATTTCTTAATGCCAATATATACCATCTTTCTGGCTAGGGGGGAATCCCCTGAATTGCCACATGCCTGCACCCATGGAGCCAAAGCTACAGACTGAATCCTCTGAAAACAGAGTGTGGAGAGAACTGCTTTCTCGCCCTGTGTGTAAATCTTGAGGGAGGTGTCCCTAAACTGTACCTCTACTCATTTCTTAGTGATTAGGCAGTGATTCTTATAAAAATCAGCCTTTGTAAGTACTGAGAATCTGCAACCTCTGTTGGTCCTGGCGAGAGGGAACTTCTCACAGCATTTTGCTATGAGATTTGGGAGAAGCAGCCAAAACCAAGGCCCCAGGTAGATATTCCGCTAAAACTGGTGACACAGATTTTTACACATTTTTATAGTCAAGAGGGGAGGAGGGAATGAACAGTGGGGAGAGAAAATAATCATCATTTCTTGCTTCCACTCTTGCAATTTTCCATTAGGCAAAGGCAGCTCTCTACAGCCACAGGGTGCTGCTTCGAAACAGCCTTTTAACCCACACCACGCTGGAGAGGATGCAGGTGACTTCACAGCCCGTAAGAACAGAAAGAGCTATTACAATAAATTAAGCCCTACCTTGACACAAAACCAGCGGGGGCAGGTTTCCTTCAGTTCCCCTTCTCCTCAACCCAACAGTTTGAGAGGATAATTTCTTAATATTTCAGCTGAGGGGGAAGGGTGGGGTTTGACATCTGTGGATGTGACTTGGGAAGAAGTGAGGAGAATGCAGCTGCCTCCCCCCGCGCCTGGTTGTTATTCTTTCTCCAAATACAAACTAAATATAACATTGCCCCATAACATTCAAATTATTTTGGTTACTAGAAGAGATCATGCCTGGAGTTCCAAGGGCCAGGGTGCAATCAGGCTTAAAATATAATTTAAACAATCCAGACCCTGCATTTTCCACCAAGTTATTTTCTTGCTTGCAGTTTCCCCATCTATAATACATATAAGTATATCCAGAAAGAAACTAACAATCCCAGTCAGATGCCAAATTTTCTGCTCAAGATCATGTAAGCCCAGTCCAACATTAACAAGGAAATGCCATGACCACCTCATTTGTTTTAAATATTTCTGTTCATATATATGCAGACAAGTGTGCAGATTTATTTGCCTCATTTACGAATACAAGCAACTGGAATCTCCATTCTGTTCCATTATACAAAAGACAGATCCTACACCTGTCTTACTGAACAGCTGGGCAATTTTCAATTTATATCCTGCAATACTGCTTTCCACTATCCTATGCCACAGAAAAGCCCCACTTGCTGCTCTGCTGCTGACACTGCTTTATAAGCATTCCTGATCTCTCACCCCCACCAGCTCCTTGGAAGGGCTGGTGGTTGCCATTTCTTGGCAAAAGAAGTTATGTAAAACCCAAGAAAGCCTCTTTGCTTTACCAAATAGCTATTTCCGGGAAGCAGTAAAAACAATTTCTAGAAGTGTATTTAAGATAGAACAGTGGAATAGCCTGGAGCTTCCTGTCCATATTTCTCACAGTCAAAAATATACACACACGTAATTATATTTTCCTGGGCTGCATTGCAAAGTTCATGCACTCATTCAACTCATACATGTAGTAAACATGATTTATAGCTCTGCGTGAAAACTTTCTGGATATATGGTGTTTTGATAGTGACTCGAACCTAGAGCTATAATTTAGTAACACCTAGCAGTGAAAGCTAAATGATTTCCCACCCCACATTCCTAACTTTCCATGAACCTCTTTTACTGCTAACCTGGGGAGGAGATACTGCTTCTGCAATTGTTTGGGCTTAGCCTTGTTATTCCTTCAACTGAACTGCACACTAATGTCAAGCTTCACATATGGTGAACACACCAGCACTGACCCACGTCCTATGAGACCATTTGCCATGATACAGTTCAAAGTGAACTTTATTAACACATTAAACATAATTACAAAGAGGAAATTCCAAGGAAGGTCAACTAGCCCGGACAGTTTCTTGGAATGGAAAGTAATTTATAATATCCACATACTGTATTGTAAAGTTTATAAAGAATTTAAATAAGTTTTAGGAGCCCCGTGGGTTATGTATATTTTATTATTTAATACCAAACACATTCACTTTCCATGAAGATAAGATTTATTTTGAAGTGCTATGTTAGCAAATTAGCAAAGTCATTTACCATGAAGCACCCAAACAACCCATCAACACGTGCAAGGAATTAACATCAGGGACTGGGGTACCACAGACAATATGTGTCCTACAAGAACACGGCCAAGCACAGTAAGCTTTCATTGCGACAGTGAGATGAAGGAGTTGGACAACAGCCACTAACCAAACCACTCGTTCCATGTGAACACAATCTCTCACACTAACACTTGAGGCAACATTTGGCCTTCACCATACTCCTTAACTGTATAACCTGATCCTCCCAAGTCCTTAGTACAAGGATGGCTCACACCAAGGGTGATTTCTTTCACCTCTCCCATGCTTCAGAATGAACATGGATGGATGGAAAGGACCTAAAATGTGATCTAAAAGTCATGTTTTAAACTTGTTCCCAGAATTGGTTAACTTGGGATATCCATTGTCAGAAAACTGGGTTTTCTGTTTACACTCCTGCTTAACCTTTACTATAATAGTTTAGCCCTCTCTGCAAGACTAACATGAAGATTATACACTTACACTCTCTGCACATCACTATTACCATTATTTGTATTGGCATTCAAACTAAGTTATTGATTAATGAATAGAGGCCTTGCTATGCCAGGGGCTGTAATTCCCACAGGGAAGGGCTTAAAGCAATGGTGGCAAGAGTTTAAATTAGTATGAGTAGGTGTTCCTCAAAGAGAGGAACTCTTGGCTCTCCGTGCAGTGCAAAGTCATTACACAGAGAGCAGAACTTTACAGCAGAACTCAACATCTTTATTGGCAACACGGACAGTGGGACTGAGTGCACCCTCAGCAAGTTTGCTGATGACACCATGCTGAGTGGTGCAGTTGAGACACTGGAGGGAAGGGATGTCGTCTAGAAGGACCCGGACAGGCTTGAGAGGTGGGCCTGTACAAACCTCATGAACTTCAAGCACACCAAGTTCAAGGTCCTGCACCTGGATCAGGGCAACCCCAAGCACAAATACAGGCTGGGAGGAGAATGGATTGAAAGCAGACCTGAGGAGAAGGACTTGGGGGTATTAGTTGATGAGAAGCTCAAAATGACCCAACAACATGCACTTGCAGCTCAGAAAGCCAACCACATTATGGGCTGCATCAAAAGAAGGCGATTCTGCCCCTCTACTCTGCTCTTGTGAGACCCCTCCTGGAGTACTGTGCCCAGCTCTAGGGCCCCCAACATATGACATGAACCTGTTGGAGCGAGTACACAGCAGAGCCACAAAGATGATCAGAGAACTGGAGCGCCTCTCCTGTGAAGACAGGATGATCACTAAGGTCCCTTCCTACCCAAACAATTCTATGAGTCTATGAACCAATAAAAATGCTTTTGAGAGAGATAAAAGGATGAATGTTTTGCCCATGTATACCATTAACTGTTGGAATAAGCAGATCAAAGAACTGGTGAATCCAACATCTTTTTATATTTTCAAAACAAAACAGTTCGCATTTCCAAAAGGTATGCATTAGGCCAAGTAAAGTAGGGGTCAGCATAGGGGTAACTGGGCCGAATGCTTTGGTATGTGACATGCGGAGATCAGATTAGATGAGCTAATGGGTTCTTCTTGGCTTGAAAACATAGGCGCCCACAGACAAAAACAATGCTTATCAAAAACAATCAAAAGATTAAAGAAAAAAACAACAGCATCTCTGTACAACAGAGAGAACACAAAAACATCACAAGTATTTGCTGACTGACTGGTCAGGCTCAGCTTTGGGAATAGCAGACTGTTTGCAAAGGCAAGTTGTAGGCTTGGACTGTGCAGCTGAGCCCAACAAAGTGATGAAGAAAACAGTGTTGTGGATTCATTTTACAGCAAGTATTTTCTCTTTCTTCCCTACCTCTGTGGTAGGAGCTGCTTTCCTGATGAAATGGAAATTTATTGATAGCTCAAGAAGTGCTTGCCATATTTTTACATGAGTAATAACTAGCCCCTTGGGTGAAAGCTGCCAGTAAATTTTCTATTCTAGATGTTCCAAAAATAAGAAAAATAGAATATTTGGGAACTTGTTCCATTTAATTAAGTGCCCTGCATACACATTTCACTGAGATTTAATAAAATAGTTATTGTATGTTAAACAATTGGCACTTGATTATTGCGTAGATTTATTGCAGTTCAACAACAGTAGATGAGATACGTATCTCTTACATGGTTTTTAAATCCTTTGAGCATATGTTTTCAATAATCAGTTGGTATTTATTTAACATGAAATTACCATCTTATTAAATTAAATGTGCATGGGTGACATTCAATTTCAAGTGTTGCTGAACATTTTTTCAGCAGCAAAAAATAGTAACTTTATCCCTTAGGTTTTGAGGTAGCAAATGCAGAGGAGAGTTAAGATTACTTCAAATTACTTTTGAAGAAACATTTTGTATGCTAGATTTCTAGTGTGGATGAAAAAATATTATTTATTGTTTCTTAAGTGCTGCCAGTGGGCTTAGCGTGGGCTGAAAAAGAGGGTGAATATATCTATTCTAAGGCTAAAATTATACTGATGACACAGTTCAGGTATGCAGTTCAATGGATAACCAGAAAACATTTTTTAGAGAAGAGATAAGTACAACAAAGGTGTACCTTTTTCATTCCTAATCAAGAAGGCAAGCCCATCTGAATAATGGCATTTCTAATTTGTTTGGTTGGTTGGTTTGTTGTGTTTGTGTTTTGTTTTGGTTTTTTTTTCCAAAATAAATGGCATTAAAAAATGTTTTCAAGGTTCTGAAATTAGCAGTCTTTTTTTTTTATGGCTCTTGTTTCCCAGAAGAACAAACTGCCTAATGCTGGAAGAAAGTTAGAAATCTTCTAGCTCAAGGGAGGCAGGAGGATCCAGAACTCAACTGAAACTCCTGCCCCAGCCTGCTCTCACCAAACCCAACCAAAACCCCCAGAATCTCCACCACAAGTCACATAGGGACCATTCCTGCCAACATAAGGCATCTGTTTGCTTCCCATAATCTCTGGGAAAGAATCCAGTCAGGCAGTCCTGAATTAACTTCTGGGGTTAATCTACCCCAATTTTAACATAAATGCTATTGTATTCTACCCTTCCAACTGCTTCCAACCATGCAAATCCTGCTTCACAAGCACAGTCCATTTCCCAGCCAAATCACCGACGACCTCCAAGACTTTCAGCTAAACAAACCACTCTGCAAATCTCAGTTTAATTCACTTATTTTGTAACAAAACTCCCTTTAGAGCCACCATTTGCCATCATGTTCCAAAACCTGAGGCTTCAAAGACAGTCATCTACTCCTGGGCCAATCTATCTGCTCTGATTTTTTCCCCCTTCTTTGTCTCTCTTGCCTATACGCAGCATCCTGTCACCTAAGCATTTTATTTGAACAGCCCCTAGGAAATAGGATGCCCAAGTTCACATTTGGTGACACAGATTCCCTTTGAACTCTAGTAGTCAATGTTTAACCCAGTCTAAGCACAATACAAGGTTTAATAAGTAATTAGCCGTTTCCCTTATAGACAGACGTTTGTGTGAGAGATGCACAAGCAGGAAATTATAAGTGTCATTGTTTATGTCCGCAGGGAAACACAAACCACAATGGCTGACTGCGTGCCATATTCAGGAATGATGTGAACAAAGACCTTTAAATAGTTGGTTTGCCTTCCTGCTAGTCCAGAGTGGTGAGTCTTCATCTGTACGACAACATAGGAGCCTTTTTCATTTGTATCCAAGACTTTGGTTTTCCTCAAAATATTCTTTAAAATATTTTTAAACAAATTTCTCTCTAAGGAATGAAATTGGAGAAGACTAAACTCTTCCATTCGCTGCTGGTTCCTAGTGGCGTTTCCCAATACCCAAAATGGAAAAGGTGTGATTGGGGCATTAAGGACTCAAAACAAGAAAAAGTCTTGAACATTCATTCTCAAACAGGAGATGCTGCCAAAATATCCACAAGCCTTTTGCTATTGGGAAACCAATGGCAGTGTCCTACATGGCGAGGCTGCTCTCAGACCTTTCTTTGCTCTGCCTCGTCACTGAGGGTTTCTAAGTTTGGTCACCACAAAAACATGGTAAGAACTGTTTGTTGGTGACCACAAAGAGATAAACACTGTGGTATTTAAGAACTGAAGATATTTTCGGAGGCTTCTCTAGAACAGAAAGCACTTGAGCTGCAGAGCAGATTTCGTAGCAGTGTTCCACAGAAATGTTTTTGTATCAGAAAATGAAATTTTTGTGAACAATCAAGACTTTCTCCAGTTTTCTCTTTCAATAGTCTTTTTTTTTCAGGTTCAGAAATCTTTTGTGTCACAATTTTGGTAAATTATAAATAGACACAAACAAATAAGTTGGTATTTTAGAAGTATGATAATCAAGCAATTGTAAGATTTCTAATGGGTTGCTGTAGCTCTAAAATATGAAAAAAGTTTTGATTTGGGACATGAATAAATTAAAATATATTTTAAAATCTCAAGGGAAAAAAAACCCCAAATATACCTATATAGATATAGATAGATATAAAATCCTATCTTGCTCCAAAAGAAAAATGCAAAGCAGAGCTGACTTTCACCTTCTAAGACGGCAGCATTTTAAAATTCTACTGAATTTTATGGTGAAACCATTTACTGTTTTTCTACCAAAAGATCCAGTAGGTGTGGTGGAAGAGCTCTACCCAGTTTTCTCTAAATTAAATTGTCATCATAAGGGTCTACCTTACATGTGCCTAGATCAGTGTTTTAGTTTGGACCAGGGGTGTGCTTTAAAGTAAATTTTTTTATCATCCCCATCAATTATACTTTGGTTCATATCATGAAACAATTTTGGTGCGCTACTGTTTTGGAGTAGCTTTTATATGAAATTGAGCTGCAAATGGTACTCCAGTTCAGATGGGGATTTAGCTCACAGGACCAGGCTAGGACTGTTCTGAAGTGAAACACACCTCTGAAATGGTGGTTGAGGTCCTCAGCACCAAATGTTTTGCTTTACAGATCCAATCCTACCAATCCTCACCAGCTGCTAATGCAGACAGAGCTAGCAATTCTAGCTGGGTCCCTGATAAAACAAAAGCAGAAGCTGTGCTCTTGGATTTCCATTAATGAGCACTCTATCTACACGACCAGAATGGAGCTAATCCAGAATAAACTCCCAAAATGCCTATAGTGGGAACATCACCTCCCCAGCACCAAGTATTTCACTTTAAAGATTTGTTGCTGTTGTGCCATTCTACAAGCTAACTTAGACACACCTGTTCCAGGAGGCAAAAATACTTAAATGCATTTTAAAAGAAAGTGCTCACAAGGTTGATGCAGTGAAAACTTACATTTAAACTCAAGAGACACCAAGTCGCCTGGATATGAAAACAGGGAAACCATCACTGAAGTCTTATAGCATTCACATCTGGTTCCTGCTCCCCAGACACTGAAACACACACTAACTGATATAAAATCATGTGAGGAGCCAGGACTTCTTAATGGACGAAACTTTCATACCTGCAGAATATTATATTTTCAGATCTCACACAGGAAACAGCCTCAGCTCCAGGCCATACCCGAAGGAAAGCAGGTAATATTTCCTGCAAATGGACTGACCGTAGTCTGGTGCCACAGCACTGTGTTAAAGCACGCGATGATGCCTGCACAAGCCCATGCACAAGCCACCTTTTTTGGCTGTGAAAACCCAAGTTATCGTTGGCACAGTCTGAGGGCTCAGCTGGTGCCTTGGACAGAGGCTAGTCCAGATTTCTGCAGCCTGCCTACAACTAGGAGGGCTTCAAACAGATCCACTTCCTCTGCTCCTCCCTTTCTACATGCTGGTTTGCTCACAACAACGGGGTTCATGCACTCTAAAGTGGCGTTTATTAGTTTTCCTATCAGGAGATGATAGCAAAGACTCATCCTGTTATGCTTACTATATCTGATTGCACCACCATGGTTTGTGCCTAGGATTGCCAGGTGCTTTTCTGAACAGTCTTGGGACTGTTCAGGTTCTAAGATCAGAAAAAAATCAGTGCATTTCATCTGGTATGTCCAAAGCTCTGTTGCACCCTTTGCTGCTCAAAAGCTGCTTCACTTCCTCTGGAGGAAGGCACATACTTCTATTGCACACCAGTCTGGCACATCTCAGGATGAATAGTATTACCAAAGCAGCACTAACAGTGGATATATTCTGCCGAAATTTAAACACTAAAAATAAATATTTTAAATATAAATCCATTTAAATTCCCCAAACTAACCAAAGGATTTGGAAATATTTATCTTTTGCTGAAGATCCCATATTGCCTGCCTTTTATCTCTATAAATGTACACGAGTAGAAAGACAGTGCTAATTACTATCAGATAACACAAGCCAACTACCAACCTCCTGTGGCTGCCAGTGCAGTGGCTTTATTAGAGCTGCCTAAACTTCGGCCGCCACGGAGCACAGGGGAGTTTTGCTGACATCGATTGCTCTGCAATTTCAAATGACGTCATTCCGCTGGGGCGCTGGTATGTAACGTCGCATCCATCAGGTAGATAGAGCTACACTGGGATATCAATTAACGTGCGCTCCTATTACCTCACAGTCTGGAAATGTGGAGTCCCAGCTACCCTCCCGCAAGTACGTGTGGAGGGGGGGGGAAAACCTGGAGAGCAAACAGCTCTCTAGGAAAAGCTGTGGATGGAGAAATATTGTCTCGCCGCGTGATTACATAGCTGCTTCATCCCCCGTGGCACGCGTGCGCACACCAACACACACACACACACACACACGGCATCAGCTGTCAGCAGGAATTCCCGACTGCAGATTAAGAGAGAATCACAGCATCGCGCCGGTACAGTCTGTCCACTCAGCCTGTCCCGGCCGCCGACGCACAGCACAGCAAAGTGTCCACTCACATAAAGATTTCTGAGCTTCTCCGTTTCCAGAAATAAGAGGTTTTACTGCGGCGGTGACTTGAACTTGTTCTTGAGAGAAGCCGCGTCAGAAATGACTCCTGTGCTGCATGCTGGCATTTCTAAGCAAGGAGTCAAGAGGTCAAAATGCAAGGGCAGAAACAAAGCAAACTCTCAAGGCCCCTTGCTGTACCTGTGGCTGGATAAAGCAGCACTTTCCTAATCAGTCGCTAATCCCCTAATCTTTATTGCATGTAAATTCCAATCCCTTCCCAATGGCTGTGCCATGGTAATCTCCAATCTGATTACAGTGAAACCCCATTGGAAGACTCATGGATAAAAGATGTAAATGTGAAAAATCAATTTGCTATATATCACAAACAGCACCGCACACCCCTTCAGCGATCAAAGAACTGCCACCAAATACCAACAAATAAAGGGCTGTTAAAAACGTTTTTTTATCTAATAGTGGATTTGGCTATTGACAAAAGACAAAATTCACTTCTAAAGGGAGAATCGGGGCATTGTTTTACATACAGTAAAGAATCGGTTGGTATCTATAGCAGAAAGGTCATAATTTAAGGCCATACTACAAAAGTTCAAGGGCAAAAGACAAAAGACACGAGATGCACTTAGGCTCAGAGTTTACCGGCAGAGCTCAGATTCAGCCAATGATCTTAGCTTTACCTCCACAAGGTACAGCAGGAGCAGTGTTGGCATTGGACACTTGGCCAATGAATTTGTCATTCAGTATTTATCTTGATAAGAAACAATAATCATTGGTAGAGATGAGCAAAATGTTCCAACTTTTGGTCCTGAGATCAATCAAGCTTTAGGCTGAAATGGCCCCAAGCAGTAGGGACCATAGCTCTGGCTCACCAAGAACAGCCTGGGCTCCATCATTGCCAAGAACAGTGGTTCTCAGTTTTGAAAACAATGGAAAATTGATAACACTTTTAAAAATAGAATATCTTGACAGGATCTCCCTCTTATATCACTTTTCTACAGTGCATAGAAGGGAAGCCGAAGACTCCTTCGTGTAACCCACCAGAAGATAGAGAAAAATATTAAAGTAAAAGACAGCATAGGCCAATATAACTCCTGTATTTCATCCGTTGAGGGGAAGTTGCCAGCTCTCACAATGTTTTTCTTCTAAACCTTGTGATACTAGGTGCTTATTTCTTAATGTATCGTTTCTGAGGGCAAAATCCTGAAGGAGAATCTCCTGTTTATTTGAACTTGAAAGGAAATTTGTGACCTTGATGATTGTGGGGAATCACTAAATGCTATAAAAACAGGAAGCAAATAAATAAAATCCAATTTGTTGTAGTATTCATGCTATTTAAGCCAGAGTACTGGTTTTCTGGGTTTGACCCAGGAGTGTTGAACACACAGTACAGGCTTAGTAACGTGAGCGTTTCCCACGGATGTGTCCCATGTGATTTATTTAAGCATCTTTATGACATGCATTAACAAAAAGCTACACTGGCTGTGGGATTCAATAGCTGTAGGATCTAATATAGCTTATGCTTCATTGACCATAGAGGAGATTATAAGCAGGTGTCTTTCCTAGAGAAACTGGTATGCTACAATCAACAGGAAGCTGGCTCATATCCCCAGATGTTTGTCATTATGGGAAGAGGGGAAAAAGAGGGACGCTAGGGTCAATAAAACCATGCTGCTACTCTTGCAGCACCTACAATCCATGAGGGACTTCAGTAGTTCAGCTCTGCCATTGATAAAAGTTTTACAAGACCTCTGCTCCAAACAGCCCTGAAATCAAAGGTCTGTTTACTTAGCCTTTGCTTGCTGGGCTTTAGGATAGTGCAGGGAAGATCAAAGCAGAGACCTCGTTTAACATGTCCAAGTACACAACCAGCAAGTCTGTTTATGTTGGATTCCTACACACCGAGTGTGCTGCTGTCTGTCAACACGTCAGGCTCATTTTCGGCAATATTGGGTGAGGAGGGAAATATTCAGGAGGACCCCACAGATTTTGGTCCTGCTGAAACAGAAGTGAAAGTCAGAGGAGGGAGCTCTGCTTTTAACTGTGACTCCAAGGTCAAAAATTAACTCCTTGCAGGAAAAAAGAAGTAGACTTATGGTTTCTGCTGAAGTTCCACACCACTAAAATGCAGCCTAAAGTCTGCAAGAAGAGCCACAAAAGATGATTTTGGTTCTGTATTATTTGGGTCCCACCTGTTTTTATTGCTAATGCACAGCGAGGCTAGGGTACTTGGATCGCCATTGGTAAGGGATGGTACCCTGTGCACCTCACACACAGAAAGAAGTGAAATAGCCATCAGAAATTCACACCTTCCTGCAGTCTCCCACTGATGCCTGTAGACCCCACTACATAGTTTCTTAGGTCCTTAATTGAACTCAGATATTAAGGGTCACACAGGGTACCAAAGTGCCACAAGTGCACACAGGGACATCTCCCTCTCGTGGGGTGCTGTGGCGACAAACATGACTGCCAGGCACCCTGTGACGAGAGGGGTGCTGATGAGTACCTACATGGATACCCAGGTTTGTTTTAGATGAACAAGAAACATCACTTAGGAGTCTTCCTGGTCTTGCAGGGGGATGTTTTCCCTACACAGGCTATACAGCTCGCTTTGCTCCACCTGAATCCAGTGCCTCTAGTCAAAGTCCTCATCTGTGCTGCTAAACTGTTCTCCTCCCCTCCTCCTGGTTCCATTATCTGATCCCTTTGTACACTTGTAGACAGTTATTGTCCCCTCAGGTGTCACTTTGCCAAGCTATACATGTATTTACAAGCAGCTCTTTTAATCTTCTCACATAAATCAGTCCCCCCAGTTGTCTGATCCGATCATCTGGGCCTGTCTTTCTCTGTCCAGACGAAAACCTTGCCTGTCTCCCTGACATCTCATGGATGTCGAGCTGTCAGCTCAAGCTCAGAGCTCTTAATCTTCCTCCCCCTCCCCATCTCGTTCCTTAATTGCTGCAGACACCGCTACCGTCCCGACTGTCGCTTAGGCTTATGGCCTGAGTGTTATTTTTTACATTGCTCTCCCTCTAGCTCTCCACATCCCAGAGTCCTTCTGCAGCTCATTGATAAGCTCCAGCCTTGGCTGTCCATCCACTCGCTTGCAGCTTGCATCCAGGCTCCCATCATATTTCATCACGACTCCTTTGCTCCAGCCTTGATGAAACACACTCCTGCTTCATTTGTTTTCTAGGCACCACTCTGGCCACATCTGCTTCTCTTCGCAAAGCTCTCCCTTTCCCTGCCACATCAAGTGGCTGCTACTTTTCTTCACTTGTCAAGGCTCCTCCTGGTCTCTCCCCACTGTTGCCATCACCTCTTCTCTACCAGAGGTCCACCCTCTTCCAACTGACAGAGAAGTCCAGGCTCTCTCCTATCTTTTTCACATTTTTCCAAGAAAATCACAGGTATTTTCTGACAAGCTGCCTGCCTTGTGTGGGAGCAGCTCCCCATCAGCATTCACCGAGGCACTCAGCCCTGTCCACATGCACCCCTCCTTAAAGCTTTCCTGCTTTAAGATACCCAGGATTGCAGGTTAGCAGCTAAGCTTGACACTTCTGCTGGTTCTCATGCTCAGCACCATCTCACTGTTGCTTTGCTTAACTCATCTCTCCATCTTCCTGCCATAGTCCTTCATCTCATTCCCCCAGGTAGGTCTTTGGGCATAGCCTTCTTGTTGTGTTCAGACAACCTTGCACAGTGGAATGAAGGCGCTGAGCACAGCAGTGACACACAAATCACACTAATTGGAACAGCTTCACTAGCACCTCTCTGCTGATTATGCTCATTTCGGCATCCACAGCATTAAAATATAATTGCATTTTAACAAGCTTCATTAGCACATTGCCTTAGTCAAGCTTAACACAGCCCAAGCACCCAAGGAAACCTCATGGTGCTTCTTTTCTGCTCAATATAATTTTCAAGGCTTCTGTAACCTGATTTGTTAGGAATAACCTCAGGGCTGTAAAGCTTTTCTTCTGCTATCCAGCAATTAAGGAATAATTTGTCACGGAGCAAGTCAAGCTGCAGGGCAGGAAAGCCCTGTGCGATACAATGAAGCTGTGTAAACCATAGCCCTCGGTGCAGGAGCGAAGCGAGCATCCCATCCTCCCCGCCTCCTCCTCCTCCTCCTCCTCCCCCGTTAGCCTGTACTCAGCAGCAGCTCCCATAAACGCTGCACAGTCTCCTAAGTAATGCAACAAGAGAAATGCCTGTGTGCACCCTGCCAGCATACACCACGTGTGGCTCTGCCCCTCCTGCACTTCTTTGGACATTGTACGGAAAGGTAAACAGCAAGTGTCCAAATGGTACCATTGGCATGAGTTATGTAGTGGAAGACGGTTCAGAAATGGGCTGTGAACCTTTTTTTTTTTAGCAAGTTCTTAGCAAGGATAACGGAAACCCCTGGGAAAAAAAAATGTTATCATCTTAAGAAAGAATAAGCAAAGGTAGGTGTTGACTTTACAACAGTCTAGATGCCTTGATCTCACTTAATTTTTGTACACTGTTATCCGTGATAGACATAGGGTATGCTACCCTGGACAGACCACAGCAACCTATAGTGTATACATGACAGGATCAGGACATGACCCTGAGCAGTGGTTCCCAAGCAGGGACACACTCCACATTTCAACCATTGTTTATGGTCCAATAATTGTTCCTGTAGTGATGGACAGATACACACACGTACACTGAGGAGAAAACAGTCTCACGTTAGAAAGAAGGAAGAAACAGCTCCAGTGCCTGTAAGAGTTCAATTCATATTTCTGTCTGGCTAAACCTTTGCTAGCTTGAAAGTTGTTTAAAACTTCCTCCGGTTATGTCAGTGACATAAAAGTCAAACACTTTCCCAAGCATTCCTGGAAAGATGCTTCCTGTTTTGGTGAGGGAGAGAAGGTATTTTTAAATAAAAAAATGATCTGACTATGCTCACTGTGTATTAAACCCAGTCACAAAACCAGAAGTGGTTTTGCAGATGGAGTTTGTTACCTGATTTTTCTTTCCTTAAAGTCCATAGTAGCCAGATTAAGGAACTGCTAGCAAACCTCAGTCACTGTTTCCAAAACCATACGTAGGAATTGTGTACAAGGAATAGAAAGCTATAGAGTATCAACCACTACATGGCCCCAGACAGCTGTCTGTGAAAGCAGAAAACATGGGGTTAATGGTTCTTTCATATTTTTCTTTTAGTACTTCCAGACAACTGAGGACTGGCATGGAGATCATTGATCACTGCTGGAAATTCTGCATCCAAAGAGACAGTCTGATCTTGTGAAGTGTGGGCAACACCCAATACCCATTAATTTAAAGGGAGACCAAAGTTGTCCAGTGTTTTGTAGAAAATTCTAAATCTACGGACAGGTAAGCTCCCATTTCCCTATAAAACAGTTCTCCTCCATCAATCCCCTCTTATATCCCTATTTATTCATGTTTTGTAATTTTTCAATTTATGGGCATAAAGAAGGGAAAAAAACTCAATTGCTAACTATCTGATATTATAATAGTACATTCTTCAGGAATATGTACTTTTCACATCCTACTACCATTATTTTAACATTCAGGGGTAAAGGAAAAACTTCACCCATCCCCACCTTCCTCCCCCTTAACCAGACAAATAAGGCATTCAGCTCGTCTGAATTTAAATTTTTATTGGAGTTGATCCAGCAACCAGAGCACATTGCTAGAAGCCAAGGTCCCGCTTCCTTCAATACACCTCCTTCATTCTGACTCCCTGCTTTTGTGCTGCTTTGGTAATCTCAATCTGTGGTCAGGGATAGGATAAAATTTCAGCTATTTCCCCCATCAACTGCACAGAACAGGGCTTGCTCTTAAATCAAAAGCCATGTACCCTAAACCTCTGGTTAAGTACTTAACTATAGGCAAGTCTTTGAAATCATCATGGGCTCTTTTTTTTTTCTCTTAGATATAGCTCTGAAAACCACAGAAGTAAACGAAGTTCTCAGGAATATCAAAGGTATTCAGAGGAAATTGGAGGAGGGGAGCACATAGGACGGCTCCACAGAGCTTTTTTGGCCTGATCCTCTGAAGTAGATGGCATTACCAGTCCTCATCAAGAATGCAAAATTTCCTCCCTTATCCTCCAGAGCATGAGAAAATATTGTTAACTTTTCTGGAAGCATTAGGAACAGACAGCAAGTGGAATCCAAGCAGAAGTCACATTTCTGTTATTGCCTTGGTAAATGACCTCCACTTTTCTACACAGGATGGTGTGGACTCCCACATACCTTCTACTAATGTTTGTATTTTCCTCTCTCAATGTTTTTCCTTTTTTCCCCCCATTCCCTCTCCTCTACACAAATAGTAATTCAAGAACCACAATCAACCCTTCGCTTGGCTTCAGGTCCCTTGCATGGGCTAAAGTTACCTCCAATTCTCCGGCATGGTTTGGGGAATTTATTTATATTCCATGTTCTGGAGATAGACCTCATGTCTTGCCAAGGGCTCGCATGGGTCTTACAAAAGGAATACTGACAAATATTTATGGAACCTAAAGTGAAACTCAAGACACTGTTAAAATAAAGTTTGCCTTAGTTTTTTTATTTTCCTGAAGAATTGACCTGGCTTTCTTGGCAGAAAGACTAATCCAAATGCTATTGGTATCTTAACAGCTCATAAGAACCACATGCTTCAAATAAAGCCATTACTATCAGACACGCTGAGTGGTTCAATTAAACAAATATGAAAATAGACACTTCATCCTGCTTTAACTAAGTGGGATCATTTCACTCCTGAATCCAAACTGACAATGAAAATTATATAGTATTTATAGAGTAGCTTTTTATCCTGAAAGATCCCGAAGGATTACACAGACCCTGCTTCACACACTACCGAGATGCTGCCACTTCCAGGGAAGAACACATGAGCTGTCCCGCAGCCCCAAGGAATGGCACATGGCAGTTTAGATGGAGGAGCAGAAATGAATTTTGCATTCAGATGAAACTATAGAAGGGAATTTGGGCAAGAAGTATAGAGATTGTTTAGACTGGAGCACATCCAGCACAGAGGAGGTATAGTATTCCAGTGTTTTAAATAAAAAACTTAAGGCAAAACAATAAAAAAGTTCTGGTTTGAACTATACAAAAATCAGAATTTAGGGCAGAAAGTGATACGCCATCTTGAAGGCAAACAGTTTCATTCTGTCCATGTCATTTGTGCATTGGAAATTCTCTAGAAGATCCTGTTGCTTACTATTTCCTTTAGGAATACTAGAATCAGGACTAATAATACTTTGCATAGTTGCCTGTTAATGCAAGGGCGACTTTATGAGTTAAAGGCTTCAAAATGCTTTAACTGGTAATCTCACACACTTCTCAGAGAAGAAAATATTGGGTCCATCTACACCACACAAGGGATGACATCGACTGCTGCGAGGATCCCTGCTGGTATCTCTGCCCCTTTTCACATCAGCTGCACTGCAAGTGCAATGCAGCCCATGATGGAGAGAGAGAGCAACTTGCCCAAGTCTGCCCTGCAAGTCTGTAGCGGCAGCATCAGGAATTCAGTTTTGACCCCCAGTGTCCTACTGTGAAGATCTGGTGCTGCTTCCCCTCTCCAGGACACTTTCTCTCCTGTGAAACCTTAGCCACATATGAGGAGCTCAGCAAGCCTCGTGATTTTCAAATACTATGTTAATAGGTGACAAAAAAATTTCCATTGAGAAGTTTTGTGGAAGAAGGAAAATGAAACTGCTGATTTGTGAAGCAGCAGCATGGCAGATCATGGCAAAACATGGAAAATCAATTATTTTAAGTAGCTAGGGACATAGCGACATGACACAAAGTCATGTAGGGATGCACCAAGTGTCAGCTGCAACTCTAGGGGTTGCAGCTAGGACTGGGAGACTATCATCTCTGCATGAAGAGTTCAATCTATTCAAAATGCCACATTTGAATCATATTTTTTTCCCCCTGCAAGTACACCTGGTCTTCCTCTAAAAACAGCAGTGGTCCTTCTTCTGATTCACAGACATATCTGAGAAGATAAGCAGTCCTGCAAACATTATTATTGCCAGCATCTCCCTGTACAGAAGTGTGAAAGAAACTTTCACCTGGCACAAAGACTAGAGCCAGCAAAAGCCTCTCTGCAGAACAACTAGCAAAAAACACCAATCTTATAAAGCTGCTTTCTTTTTTTTCAGTTCATTTAGCCTAAGTAGAGCAATCAAAGTTCTGCTGGCAGGATATCACATACTCAATATGTAACCACTTAATGAAGAGGACAGCTGTTGCAGAGATATCCCAGGAGAAGAAATCATTACACAAGTGAAAGGGATTTCTTTGGAGTAACTTTTAAAATAATGTAAAGCTGCTTTCCCCAGCCCCCCTTCCAGGCCTGGACTATGAACTTTCCTTTCACCAGTGAGAGTTGCTCACACACCTAATCTTCTCTGATTTAAATGAAACCCCTCAGGCAGATAATCATGTACCAGCAGTAGGAAGGGGCTAACTCTGTGGCCCTGAAGCCTCCAGGTTGGGCACTCCTTTTTCCTGAAGGAGAAGGGAATGGAAAAGAGCAAAATGAAAATAGTCAGTCTTAAGAGATGAGCAAAGAGGAAGAAAGGAAGAAGTTGCATGCTCTGTAAAGAAGAAAACTTCAGTGACTCTACATACTGCCAAGAGCTAAACCTATTCTCTTAGTTACACATATTTCAGGGGGGTTCCGTACTCACAGAACTCATATCACTGACAGCAGGGAAGAAAGCACATCTGGACAGAGACTGTGCATTTCCCTGCCATGATGGGGAGCCTGTCCTCAGATACAAGGAAGGAGGAAGATGCAGAGAGGCCAGCCCTGTCTGGCTTAGGGTCCCACAACACGCAGGACAGCAGAGCTCCAGACCCATGCAGCAGTACAGGGGAAGGCTGAGCGATGTATCACGGCTAAATGGGTAAGGAAAGTAGGTGCCTGCTGTGCCAACTCTGGTGGGGCGGTTTGGGAGGTGCGTTGGACCGAGGCCACCAGCTCAGCTGCTGTTTTGGAACAAGAAACCCTCTATTTCCACTTCTGAGCAAGAACCAGATTGAACTAATGTATATCAGGCTGAGCTGGAAGAAACTCTGTGCAGCAACCTTAAGGCGAAGTAGCCCACATAAACCACGGGACTCAGTATTTCATATAGAAGTGACTCTGTTCCTCCATTCCTGTGTGAACATGCTGTTCATAGTGAGTAAGCCTGTGTCATCCTGCAAGCCCAGGACGTTAAACACACCCGGCTTCAGCCTTGTGGATGGTGAATGTTTGCAATGCCAGCCTTCAAACTGCAGTGCAGGGCTGTGCGTAGTCCAGAAAATCATGCGTCTCTGAGCTTTGAAGTGAGCAGTGAGACGGGAGCCCACAAAGGCGTGGTGGAAAGGGCTTCTGCACAGATTAGCAATCAAAATGTGTGCCTTGGAGGACCTCTGGCTGGTGTCCAAAGTAAAAAAAAACAAGCCTGGCAGAAAGCACATCCCTTCTATCTCACTCTCCCAGCTTCTTTAGGACGGTCCACTGTGCTCTGGCTGTTGTCGATACACCTTTGCTGAGACACCCACACAGGAGGGGAACCACTACTGCTGGCCCAGCCTGAGTGCTTCTGCTAATCCCCCAGATAAAACTCCTCTGACACTGGAAGTGCCCAACAAGCTATCCCTGTTATGGGAAAAAATGGTGACTGTTGCTGGGAATGGAGACAAAGGCAAAAAGGCAGAGGGGAAAGGGGATGTTTAAATAATGCAGCAAATTACTAAGGATATTAAAAATTATTTAAAATCTATTTTTCCAAATCAAAAAGTAAGACTTTTTGTAAAATTTAGCAGCTTATAATTGGTTCCTCTGCATGTGTGTATACATGCATACATGAATAGCACACATAAGGACACACGTGTGTGTGCACATATGACCTACATACATTTTATCACACGGCTCTGCAGATCAGATCATCCCCCACAAAAAAAAAATGCACATGTATGTATTGACACATATTTCATGAAAGTAGAATCGGGACAGTATTGTATTAATGCAACCTATGATGCTGCTCCATGGCCACGAGGGCTCTCTCTCTGTATCTTGAAATGCATGGTGATTTTACTGCATGCAGAGTCTACTTTCTCCAACAGCATGACATCACCCACCCCATACTCAGAGAATAATTACAGCCTTGTCTACACTGCAAAAACTGGCCTCATAATTCAAAAAAAAAAGTGCTGTTCAGCCAGTAGCAGCAATAGCAGTGCTCTAATGCAAGACTGGACTCAGCTGTTTTTAGCATGGGATCATCTAACTCTGCTTAGAGTGGGGTTAGACAAAAACACTGGGAAAAACTTCAACACCCTGACACCCCCTTCTTAACAATAACTTAATTGCAGTGGCCACAAGGAAAGTAAGGGGGAAGTGGTTTTCCTGCCCCCAGAGATTTTTCTGAAATTTCTAAAGGAAAATTCTATTCCAAAGGGGGGTAACAAATAATAATTAAAAGTAAGAACCTCAGTGTTTTCTCAAAAAGTTAATCGAAGAATATTTTTCTATCTGGTCAGATGTTCTATCAGCAGTTTGTGAGTGTTTCATTTCAATCCTGGCAGATGCTATTAGTTGTTTATCTTTTCAAGCTTTTTGGTGAAAAAGTCACCTAAATTGCAGATTAAATTCAAACTATTCCAAATCAGAAAATGTTGCTTTTCATTTGAGGAAAGCAAACTGCAATCACAACCTCCCTGAGTGAGAGACGATTTTATTCCTACCATTCTTTATTTGTACAACAATTAGCCTGTCCTGATCCAAGATAAAGTCCCCCAGGCACAGTTGTGAAACAGATGATAACACAGCAGTGCATTGGGATTTTTATAATGAACTTGATAAATTACCAAAATTTCAGTTATGATGAGCTAGCATCTTGCACCCCAAAAATGTTACCTCCAAAAACTCTCAGCTAGACCTGATGGTGATACAGAAGCATTCTAAACTTCCATGTCTCGCAGCAGTGGTATGTTATGCCATGGGACTTCTGCAGCTGTGTATTGGCACAGACACTAGCTACTCTTCTTAAACACGGAATACGTAAGATTTCATACACGTTCAACTTTAAAAGGTAAAAGTAGCTCCTTCCCCTACATGGCAACGTCAATGAAAGATGAAATGTATTGAATTCTTTCACGCACAGAGCCAAAGAGCCGTACTGCAGGGCAGCACACCAGCTTGCCGTGTCAGCAAGCGAGGAAGAAACGCACCAAGATCTTGTGCCAGATGCATCTCATCGTTTCCCTCGCACACAGGGACAGGAGAACACATCGGTAACGGCATCCCTTCCCTCCGGTATGCCCCTATCTCTCAAATCCCTGCCAGGAGAAGTAAAACACTTGCTAAGTGACCTACTCTCTGCAAGCATCTGGGAGCCCACCCTGTGCAGAGAGCTATCTGGCATGGCCTTCAAGATCTTCCGTTCCTCTGCCCAAATTACTTGGGTCATTCAGATAAAAGCAGAGGGAGATGAAGAAGCACTTGTGTCTGGAATTCCCTGAATTTCATTACCAACCACCGAGTGCTTAGCCGGGGCCAAGCTCTGTGGTTATTGCACAGACACGCTTTGATTTCAGGATGCTAAAGGTCCATTCACTACCACTGGCGAGTCTTGAGGGGTGTGATACGAGTGCAACAAGGAGCAAGAAGACGCCCCCCATGGTGACACTTGGTTGAACTCAAGCAAACAGGGCGGCTGTGGCAGCATCCCCGCTGTGGCGTGCGCTGCCACAGTACTTCTGCTGCTCTTGTAGCGCTTAACCTATGTCAACGGCCTTCTGAGCCACCCGCTTCAAGACCTGATAGTGACAGACACATAATTCGGTTTGGGAAGGCGTGAGACCCAACGCCTGCTCTCCCTTGCCACCTCCCTCCCACATCAATCCGCTTTCCCTGCTGCTGGGTTATGTCAGCCCAAAAGCTTCTCTGGGGAGGTGAATAACAGCTGGTTCTCTCCAAACCATCTCACCCAAGATGAGAAGAAAAATCTGCAATCAATGCTTAGATGCTTTTATTGTTGACAAGGCGGGTGAGAAGCGGCCTTACCCTTTCTCAGCTCTGATGACTTTACAAAATTCCTGAAAAAAGTCAACTGAACAAGAAGGTGCCACTTGTAGCCCATTTCTCATAGCAGAATCAGACAAGTTAGCATTTAACTTGTAAATGTTAGGGCTTATGTAAAACTCTCCAAGGTGTCAACTGTGCTCTTTTCATCCTGAGCTAATTATATTTAGTATGTTTTCATGAAGTCTCAGTTTCTGGAGTCATGGGATAACACAAAAGGATAAACTTTAAGGAATTTTTCAGCTGTTGTCATGACAAACTTGTGGAAGTCTTGAGAATTTGAACCTTCAGCCAGAAAAGAAGTAACAAGAGCCCAAATGGGAATTTTAAATTAACCCTACAATATCCTTTTCAGTCTTGGAGACTGAGTCATGGTTCTGGGAAGGGCAACATTACATCCTTATCCTCTGCTGCAGGACTTGACTAGGATAAAATCAGAGGTTTTCTGTAACAATTTTGAGTCTCTGTCTCTTCTGTGGAGGGGATGGTCCTCAGCAAGTAGCAAGGGATGCCTGCCTGTTAGACTGGTATTAAGTTAATAAAATTACAAGTGCTTAACAGCCTTCATGGATCAGGACAAGGCAACACATTTAGGCGCCTAAGTGGATTTAAGCATCTATATTTAAATATGCAAGTTTGAAGGCTTGGGTCCAAACTTCTTAGTGCTACTTCTTCCCTATGAAGTAGGTCTAAATCTAAATCTGTGTCTCACTGCAGCACCACGAGGTTATTCTAGTGTCTGTAGAGTAACCTGAGAGTGAATGAGATGGCCAATGTCAGTGTGATAACTAACACTTGGTCAGTAAGGGCAAGCTCTGGAAGGAGCATTTTCTACTAGGGACACACCAAGCTAATTTAGGAAGAGGAGGGGAGGCTTGACCAATGTTTCTCAGCAATTCCTAGGCAGGCCCCCAACTACAGCTCCTCTAGCAAGAGGTCAACTATGCTGAAACAGCCACTGCAGTGCAAATCTGAGATCAATAAATGTGTACTTGAGCAGGTCAGGGCTTTAATGGCTAAAGCTGTCGCAGGTCATTTGCAGAAAACACATCGACTGTCCCCTGACCCTCTCATCCCTACCCTCTCCTCTCCTCCCAAAACATAAGCAAGTGGCTTCTTGAGGAGGAACTTCTGGAGGAACCCACAAAACAACTTTGTGATATTTACAAAACAAAGCATGACATGTGCTAAAGGATATGGCAGGGATTCACCTTCCTCTCTGAGCCTTTTCGCACATGTATCTGCAGAGCCCAAGCTCCCGTGGCTACAAGTGATGTGTGCATTACTACCATTCTCCAGAAGAGACAGCTCAGCAACCCCATGCCCATCAGCTTTTAACCACGACCTTACACATTTTTTTACACCCCTGCATCACTGAGCCACACAAAAGCTCTCCCTTCTCTTTGAAGGGAGCCCTCAACTCTGCGGTCACACAGTCTGGTCCTGCTGTAACCCCCTACACTGTATTCACTTATACCTTGTTATTTATTAACAGAGCTATATATTTTCTGCCAAATATGCTTCTCCTCCATACAGATCGCGGGGCCATACAGCTCTTTGCCAAGCAGACCTCTCACATATATAGTATTAAAACTAAAAGGGCCCTTGTAATTGTGCAGTGTTGTGCAAAGGGATGTTTCTTCTTGCTATATAGTGTACTGTAGGTATAGCAACAGTCCTTATTCATGGGGAGCTGAGGGGAACATGGTGACATTGCTGCTATTACTCCGGTGCATGAGGACCACCTGATGGCCTGTATCTGGCATGACACAGTTCACCCCATTCAGCCAACACTCATGAGACAACAGCATTTTAGGCCTGCGTTCATCACACTGCTCTTTGGATTTAGCAGGAGACATGCTCTGCTCTGCAGAGTCTCTGTTCTTGGATGTGAAACCACTTCAGAGGAAGGGCCACAATTTTACCAAGCTGGCACACAGTGCTCCACAAAACTCAAAATTTCAGGCATTAGTCATCTGCAAGCCCTCACAGGACAGCAGTTCAGTTCATGAAGGAAGAGATTCCTTTCCCGCAAAAGTCCCCACTAATAACCAGGCCACTGTCACTGTTTACATAAAGCAGGAGGCAAATGGCACTTTGGTTATCAGTCATCTTCATTACGTTCGCAATCAGGACCAGGGAGGGGGGTTTTCAGTAGCACTGGATGGCCTGGCAAGCATGACTAGTGCTGAAAGACGAAGGGACTTTTGCTCCTCAGCCAGCCAGGAACTTCAAAGACTTTTTCATTCAGTTGCTGTTACCGCAGAACGCACATACACAACTGCTGTTAAGGTATCACAAGCCTTGGCGGGGGTCAAGCTGCCAGACTCATGCTACAACTGCCTGCTGCAAACACAAAATAGACAGCTCTCTAAAAGGTTCTTTTATCTATATACAATTTATGTTCTCTGCCCAACAGAAACAACACAGAAATTACCATATAAGATTTAGTGAAGCCCATTATGCAAGAAGTTGGATGGGATTATAGCACAACCATTTTCCAGCTGCCTGCATTTCAGTCAGAATATACCAATTTGAAGAAAAGTGCAAATTTGGGATGGAAGTATATCAAAACTGATATACTGTAAAAAACTCTTTAGGTCCAGGATGGAAATTTATGCTTCCCAGAACAGCCACAGACTAGATCACAAACATCTCAGCTCAAGCCCTGTAATAAATCAGTGAAAACAAGACTTAGATATTTTCTGACAGCTCCAGTGCACACACAGATGGACCTCTACAGCTTTCCTCTCCTTCTGGCCTGAAGAATATTGACTTTATAATAATAAAGAGCTCCAAGAAGTGAGACTGGGAGAGTGCCACCTCTAGCTAGTCTGGTGAGAACCAACTTCCCACCTGCCCCAGTGAATTTCCCTCCCATAGAACAGGTTGGTGCACCTTTCTGTCTCTTTTGGGTTTTTTCCTTGCCAAAACACCACCTAACTCCAAATACAATGGAAAAACTGAAAAGCTTGTTTAGGGTAAGAGAATCCAAATAATCCCTTTTGCTTTTCAAGCCAAGAAAAGATGTTTCTTGCTTCCAAGAGGCTTCAGTTTTAGGATCAAACTCTATAGTGGTTTTTATAGGAGAGCTCCCCACAATGCGAAGTCTCAGTTAAGGTAAGATGTGACAAATATATGCAAATCTGCAAAGAAGAAGGGATGAGACAGGAAGAGGATTATTATAACTTTGCACCATGAAACAAACAGTATAAATAAAGCTAAACACATTACAAGTCTTCCTAGGTTGGTTGTTTTTTGTTGTTTGTTTTTCCCTGGTTTTAAGAAGAGAAATGAAGATATTTAGTCATGAGGTTTAAGTCAATGGTTCCCTTTAAAAAGCTATATTCACCCTCGTCTGATCTCAGTAGGTTTTTATAGAGCAATTGGAAGATACTATTTTCAAAGCCAGGACTCAAGTGGGTTAATTGTTACACTTCTTTGTGTTGCCTTTTCTTTCAATAAAAAACAGCTAAAGGTTTGCAGGAAGGAGCCTCAGGGCTGCAACAGATGTCATAAGCCACTTCCTACAAATTAGAAAAGGAAAGTAACCCCCTCAGGTTAATTATGGGGAGAGGCCACACACGGAGCTGTGTAATGAGCCTGTGGGATGGAGAGAAGGCAACTGCTTCATATTGGATTTCAGGAGACAGAGCATGAAATCTCTCATGCTGACTACATGCTTTCACACTGCAAGAGCAATGCCTTCTCCTCTGGGAGGACACAAGCCATACTGTCCGGGGCAGCCAGCAGAGTTAAGGGAGGATACACTTACATTGCTCAACTACCCTCTCCGACAACATCTCTTACCATAGACGTCTTCCTGACGGATGGCTACCTCAGCAGCCTGCTCTCTGCAGCTCAGCACCTGCCTTCCTATTTACACAGGTGCAAGGTAGTTCAAAAGCCACGGCCTAAGGACTAAAGACTGGGACTTGGCTGACCTGGATGATGTTGTTTTCCTGGTGGGATAAATAGGCCAAGGTCCTTTCATCTTTCTCTGCCTCATTTCCCCATCTCTATAATGGGGATGGTGGTATTTATCTTTTTTTTTTTTTTTTATATATAGTGGTTAGATTTTCACTAAGGGAATGTACCAGAACAGTCCTAGGTAATATCATTACCAGAGATCCTTGCAAGAGTTATGGTAGGTTATGGCTTTTTCTCTCTTCTCCTTTTTTTTCCTGTTTACCGCTCCTCAACAGGTTGGCACAGGCTTGTCCGAGAGCCCTTGTTTCATGAAAATGTTTCCTTAGGAATCCGGTCCGTTTAAAAAGTCACGGATGCTCATTTAAAGTAAATTGGTGTAACTAAGCAATTGTAACTAAGCCATGAACCTTAGCTGAAGAATCAGCCCCATGTTTCCTTCAACTAAAATATACATCTATGGTCAGGTTAGCATGACCTGACAACAAACCCAGCAACAACAAAAACAACAACCCTGGATGAGCCAGCTAGTGTGCCTTGAAGATTTATCTTAGTGAAGGGGAAATAGTTTGATGTTTACTTAAAGTATGTTCTGCAGACTGGGAGTTTAAGCGACAGCTAATGGGTTCGTCCACAAACAAGGAGAATCCTGGCAAAAACTGGGCTACAGCTTCACCCAGGGAGGCATCAGTGTCATCAGAGGAGAGTTCAGGGGGATCTAGGCAACATTGCACCAGGTGCAGCTGAACCTCCCACTGCCAGCATGGCCACATGTAGTTGTTTCTGAAGAAGAAGGGATAAGCAACTGCATGTTTCAGTAAACTCATACAGTGGCCAGAAGGAATGGAAAACCTCAAGATTTTCAGTCCAAAAGGGACATTTTGTTGACATTCCATCTTGTGGGGGAAAAAGAAGTGAAACAGTTTGGGTTTGCTCCAGTGCAGAACAGTAGTATTTTTCATCTCAAAAAAGGAGATAGATTTGCTGTCCTTTGGACAGCTGTAATCACAGCCTCCTCCTGTAACGCCTTCCCAGTTATATGCACGTCACTTCTAACACTTTTGTTGACACTGTGCTCAAAACAGAAGCCAAGAAGAAAAGCTTGAATCATTTCAAACTTCTCGCAAAGTATGAGCAGTGCAGAAAAATACACAGTTCCCTCACTGACAAAAGCACCAAGCAGTGTTTGTGGCAGTGGATTTTCTTTAACACCTATCACTTCCAGGTGCACAGGAGGATATTCACAAACACACCGAAAGCGAATGGAGATCAATGAATATAAATGTCTTCCAATTTTTCCACACCTAAAGACAAACAAGCAATCTACAGGCTTGAAGTGCCAGTTTGCATGTCATCTTACTTCCCACTTCTTCCAAAACAAGGCACACCAAATCCACTCTAGTTTCAGCAGGTAGATTAGAGGCTAAGTAAAACTGGTTTTCTTGAGCAGTATTAGCTTGAGGTGCTTCTGAGATAATCTGTCTGCCTTCCAGGCACCCTCTAAATAGAGGCAGCCATTTGTCATTACTGCTGCATTACCCTTGCAAGATGCATCATCCTTGCATGATGAAGCTACCTGATCTGCAGGGTGGGACTGTGCACGCCTGTTACCTTGTGTGTGAATCTACAGGGGAGAAAAAGTAATTTGTGGCCTGCGTATTTCAAGCTGAACACCAATACTGCTCAGAAATTACAGGGAGATACATTGCTGAATTCTGAACCCCCTGTCCCAATGGTGCAGGAGGGCACCCAGCTGAGCTACAGGAACCTGGCATGGTAGGTCTTCACAAAAATGGCTCTTCACTAGGGCTAAAAGAGCAATTGCAACTTCTTGTGGCAGATATGAGGGGCACTGTGTGTGCCCACCCAGGCAATTATCAATGTCCTGTTAAGTACAAGGAAGGCTGGAAAACTGAAAAAATACAGCAATTCTTATTCACTTGTACCAAAAGTTCTTGGGCTCAAAGGATTTCTCTAAGATTTAAACAAATAATAGGATCTGAAGGTTTTAAGAAGCTCCCATAGGCTCTTAAGGGGCTCAACAGAGCCCCCGATTCAATCAATAAGTTTAAAAAAAATAATAAAAATCTCCAGTTTAAACACAGCTATCACGATTTACACCAGCAGAGTATCTCTCACCCTGACTTTAATGGGAACATGACCAGGCTGCTTGCCAGCACTTTTGGCTTTGCTGCAGCAGGAGTGACGTTCAGGTATGCGTGACCACTCACCATCAGATTTCTTTACAATGACAAGCTTTGAAGTCAGAGTGCTTTGCTCTCCTTCCACAAACCATTTTCACTCAAAACAATAACTATTTAAATGGGAGCCTCACCAAAGCCATTTCAGATTTTTTTTTTACTCCTCTGTCAATGATAAAATTCAGTTAAACCACAAAAACAGAGACCTGCCTTCTCCATAGTAGCTATTCAGCATATGCTGGATATCCCAATGCTCAACGACTTCTATTAATTTTCAGAGCTGTGAGACAAGGCACCTGTGGCTTCACCCAGTATTACAGTGAAACACTAGAAAGAAAAGAATGGAGTGAATGACTCTTTTTGCTGGAAATCTTGTTCAGCTGCTCACTCCAAAACCCACTAAAAGTTGTCTTTTCGTAGCCAGCGGGGCTGCTAGAGGCTTGAATGAGATTTGTGGACCTCATCCTGCCTATTCAGAGCAAAAGATAACACCTGCGGGAAGCGGGCGAAAGGTTAAAACCTGGTACCTCTGTGTTTTCCTAAGTGCAGAGCTTGGCACCAGAACAGAGGCTGTGAACAATGGCAGGAGCATTGCACATGTTTTCTTTTCCCTTAAAGTAACATTTTTGCTGCAGTGTCATCTTTCTGCTCAGCCAAGCAGGCGCTCTGGGTCAAATCAGCTGCCTGAGCCGTCAGCAGATTTTTCTGGCCCTTTCAAAAGATCTTCAGGCATTGTATTAAGAAGCCAAATCGGTGAAAAAACAGGAAAAAAAAAAAAAAAAAATGTCGACAGACTGCCCACACGTTTTACCGGTCAGGCGCTCGCATGACTGTGAAATAATCAGCATTCTTTTGGTGAAATGTAGCAGCTTTAAACCAGCAATCTGGCTTCGCTCTCTGGAAAACAGTGTGCTTTCTCAAAAAAGCTAAAACCAGGGTATTACAGCCTGACAGCTTCAAAATTCCTCAGACCTCCCATAGGAATCGCTCACAAAAGAGCAGGCTATTCTCCAGGGCTGGATGTCAGGGAAACAGACCCTCAGATGGAAAACCCTAAGGGAAGGCATACTTCCACTTATACCATCTTTTATGTTTTGGCTAAGTCACTTGTTTATAATTGTCGGATTTAGGCGAGAGAAGCTTCACCTCTCCTTGCAGTTCCTGTAATGCAGCAATAAGAGCTCTAGGGCCTGTTGGGTCACTTCCCAAACAGAGAAGAGAGGAGAGAATTTCTTAGAGTATTTCACATAGTTTGGCAAGCATCCTCCGGCAGACACACACACAAATAGCACGGAGGACAGTTCCGCTTTCACAGCCATTTTTCGCAAACCATACTCATTTCTAAGAGCCATCGTGCACCAGCAGAGCAGAGAGACAAGAGCAAAACAACTGAACAAACTTCACTTGCCAGGATTTCCATAAAAGAAACAGCATTTTTTAAATGAAGCTGTATTTTTAAAAAGAAATGGCATTTTTAAGAAACCTCACCCTTTCAATACAAAATTTCTTCAAGGGCTATTACAATCCCAAACTCCCAACAGAGGAGTAGAATATGGGACTTCCGTGCATAACAGCTACCATGAGTCTCTGTGGCTATAGTGAGAATAAACAGGTTCTCAACAATGATGAAGACAAAAGTTCAATTTCTCATAATTTTGCCAAGCAGAATTTTTTGGCTAAAACTTTCCCATGCTTGGGACATGTAACTACATTCTTATGAGAGAGAAAAATAGCAGGAGAACATCTAATTAGAAATTCTATGATTTGGCTATATACACACATGAGCTGAATTAAGGCAGAAAATGATATTTTCTTCAATCCTTTGTTTTACAACCTTAATAATTTGTTGAATATAATTTTATGTATTGGTAAATATATTTAATGGGTGAATAAGTCAATGCCAATTCCTAGTACTTGTTAAGCAGAGTAACTGAACCAATCATTGCTGCGCACTAAATAATCGGCCTTAATTTCTATTTGTATGCTACTAAAACAGTGGTCTTCAAGCTTACACCTTCTCTGCTGCCTGTTCTCATGTTAACTTCCTCCAGTTTGCACTGTAGCAAAAGACAGATAAAATCATTTTTAAAATGAAACGGAGGGCTGAAATGCAAATCAGAGGAAGAAGTCGTCAGAAAGGTCTTCATAGAGATTCTGTAGGTTATCAGGTCTTTACCTGCCTGGTAATCAATCCTGGTCTCTGATCAGCTTCAGGGGATGGACCCAGCAGGAGCACAAAGGCTCTTTATCCCCTTTGCTCATGTTGTGACTCTGCTGCAAAGCCTAATTCGCCAGGAAGGGCAAGGTGGAGCTGGACACAGGGCCTATCAGGTATCGTTAATGTTCAGCCAAGATATGGACCTTGTGTTTGAACGAGACAGACAGTCTTTGAAGAACATAATCTGTGTTGCCAACAATGGCTGGAGTGAAAGGAACTCGCTCTGGTTACCTTATAGGATGGACTGGTAAAGCATAGTTGGATTCTTATCAAGATGTTGGGTTTGGGGTTTTTTTAATCATTGATTCATATGGTAATGGCTGTGAATACAAAATGCAAGGTCTTCAAAAGAAGGAAACATGAGAAGGGTATAGCTTTACCCAGTTCATGTTAAGGTTGCACACTTCTATTCTGTGTGATTCTTTTTAAATATATAAACCCTGCTATCCTCGCAGCGATTAATCCTATCCATGTCTTTTGAGATTTCCTCCAATTTCAGTTGTATACAGGCTCGCCAGCAGCAGTGAAAGCCAGCAGCACTTCTGGGGTACTGTGTTTCTCAGATTGACCTTAGCTCTGTTTACCCTTGCTTCGAAAGTTTGGGCCAACATCTGCTAAGTAAACTGGAGTGCCGGGGCAATGGGAACAGGGAGGGGGAGTTAAAAAAAATTGGGATTGTTCTGAAATGACAAAATAGCTGGAGGAACTCTAGGGAGCCTGTTGTGGGTCAGAATATAGATACAATTGAATCAATAGAAAGCCTTCCTCTGTTGCCTCTGATTCAGTTTTGAAGCATGTAGGACATACCCATCAAAAGGTAGCGTTTCCAATTCAGACTGAAGCCCTCTTCAAAATACCTAGCCAAACCAAACTGTTATTTCTTCTGTTTCCTCTTCATTAGCAGCACATTGAAAATACCCATATACTTCACCCATGTATGCAGTAGTGGCTTTGCTCATACAGCATGAAGGGCAGCAGCTTATATTTAAGATAGAAGAATCTGTTTTCCCTGCTAGCTAAATTCAAGTTAATCAACCTAATAACACCCACCTGCAAAAATTTGGGTTAGAAAAGTCTTTTCAAACCCAATGGTGTGTCCATTCCAACACATCCTTATTCACCCCCTTATTACCAGCAAGCACTTCACAACCTATCACAGCCCCTCTCTGACACAAGAGGTGCCAGACTGTGTCACACTTCAGACTTCACGGCTGGTCCCCAGACCAGGCCGGCACAGCATCGCTATACTGCCATCATGCTTCCTTCCAGGTGTTTGGCAGGAGCACAATAATCAAAGCTCACTCACTCTTAGTCAGTGTAAATGGACGTGGGGATGCTCAGTGCTTTGCTGAAGAAGCTCAGTGCCTTGAGGGATCGGACATGGAGGTATTGTCTCACACATATAGCCTTCCTGATTTGAACATCTTGTCAGCTAGACTATCATCTAGGCACTAATTCTCAAAGCCAGTAACACTGGCTACTTCCGTAAAGGCAGGAATAAACATTAAGTCTTGGTCAGGGCAGGGGATGAGGGAAAGGGGTTCATCCTAAAGGGTGTTATCAATCACTGTAATGATGAGGCTGCATAAAAGTGATACCTAACTCACTTAGGAGGCTCCAGTGTGTACAATATATATAAGAAAACCTGCAGCTTCTTAAATTTTCAGACGAGGCTTTAGCAATGTGGGCCAAAGCACGGCTTTGTGGTAATAGCTATATTCACACGAGGAAGCGACTGACAGCATAGCATACCATTATATACCAGTAAAGCACTCCTTAAATAACTGTATCTTCAGTATTCAGCATATGCCTTTAAAGCATCAGGATTAACATCCCTTAAAAAAGAAAAACTGGGTAATATGAGAGCAGATATTCCCATTATCAACATATCTACATATTTTTTAATCCCAACCAGCACGTGGCCCTGGTATTATCTCATGGCTGTATGTTCCAGAGCTTATCTAAAATAACTTTACTTTTCATCACCTTTAAAGTTCCCTGAACATTTCCTTGTTCGTCTGTCATGCTGCCTTTGGCTTACTGGACAGCTCTGTTCATACTCAAGCCATCCGAGCTGACTCAAAGACTGTCTAGGAAAAAAAAGTCAAACGAGGCCCTCCTTGACAGCAAGATGTCTGATAATCTTTTTCGTACACAGCAATAGTGAGAGTGGCACAGTGTCACCTGAGGTGAGTACAAGCCCAGGAATGCAATCTTAGTACCACACAGGTCTGTATAGCAAATCTTGAAGCACTGAGCAATAGAAGGTGGGTAAATAGCCAAGAAAACTGGCTAAATCACAGTATCTCTTAATCAAGGATGTCAATTAACTGGAAATCTGCTTGTGATGTGAAAACTGATTTTCTAGACATGAAAAGGTGATGCTGAGTTTGAACATAAATTCATACAAGACTTTTTCATGCCAAACACTCAGAGATATGAAAATTGAGTGGGACTCGGTCTTGTCCAAAAGCACCTCACTGAGAAACACTGGAAATTGTGAGTGACTGTGAGGAGACGGGGAGCAGTATATCGAGTTGGTCAGTCATTGAGCAGAAAACCACTCAGCATTATGTTAAAAAGATCAACCTATAGGAACTTTCCCAGTAGAGTTCTTCCAAAAGTGTCCACAGGGTGAATCTTGCTAAGGGGTATCACTAACAGTTATGACACCAGAGCATAGCATGGTGTTTAGAGGCTGGAAGGCTCCATCTCAGGTCTCCAACCTGTTCACCACTCCAAGAGCAGAGCTGGATGCCACATCTCTCCAGAGAAAGCCGATTATAGGCAACCTGGAACTTCCCAATCAAAGTATTTCTGTTAAGTAAAACTCACGCACATGCTTGTGGTAGCAAAGACAAAAGGGACTTCTCTCAGATCGGTCAAGAAGACTGCTGATTCACAAAGATTTAAACCATAGTTTATAAAGTGCCAGGCAGGCACAGTGACCACCTAAACAGTCTTTCTCCCCTCTAGGTTACAAGTCCTTGAATTCCTCTCCTGGAAAAGATCTCAGGTACATCAATCCCACATTGGGATATTTAAATGTTCTATAGGACTTACAAATCGTTTTCTCTGCTGAAGAGTTTGAAATAGATTACAAATGAAATCAATACAAATTGCAAAGGAAACTCTATTGATAACTGTCACAGTGGGAACTCCCTGAACTCTACTTGTACTCAAAAGCAGCAAAATAGTAACCTTAGCCTGTTCAGTTCACCTTTAAAAGCAGAAACCAGAAGAAGCAGGGAGTTGAAATCTGTGTCATTCGATAGCTCCTGGCAAACTCTTTGTGGCTTTATGGTTATGCTTCTAAATCCTCTCAATTTAATGGTGTAGGTTTCCCTATTTTTAGATCACAACTTAAGGCAGCTCTGCTTTTTTTCCTGCGTTATTTTCTCAACAGACCTTGGTCATTAAACTTGGCAGCAAAGGAGCAAGAGCGTCCTTTAAATATAAAAAAACCAAACAGACAAACACCATACACTCGGCATAACTACACGGCTGGAGAAAAGAAATTGCTGCCAGGGGCTGACAGACCTCTTGAGTTTCCACTTCGCTGGCCCACGAGGCAGGTCTGGTGCTGGGACTCCCGAGACCCCAGAGGTGCCAGGACGTTTGGCGGCTGACAGAGAAGCTGCCTTGGCACAAATCTCCTGTCGAGCACAGGTCACCAACAGGTCTGCAGCACAACGCTTTGGTTGGATTCTAAACAAATAACCCCCAGTTTAATGCAATAAACAGGAGGAATATGGCACCTTGCTGCCTCCTCTCTGCCCAGATGCAGTCAGGCCGGGGGGGCCTCTGCACTGAGAGGGCAAGCCGTCCTCCAGATTGTTTTGAAACAACAAGAAAAAAGCTTATCGTAATCCTCCTGGCAATTAGAGCCCTGGCTGGCCGTAAAGTGTAATGCATTTATCAAAACCTCCTTTGAAGGCGCTGAGGGAAGTGAATTTGAAGCTGTTAGGGACTGCAGGAGTAAGAGAGCCCAGCTGCTCCTGGGGAGCCTGAACTGGGGTGAGGGGGCAGAGGGAGGAGGGAGAATTCCCTTGTCTGGGACATGCACATTTTCCATCAGCCTGTTTGTGCAAGGATAAATAAAATGTTATCTCTCTCAGGGTCTCTCAGCAAAAGCTCAGCCGATTACAGCTGGCAAGCTCCGGGGGCTCTTCCTGCAAGGATCGCCAAAAAGTTAGCCATCCCTGGAACCATAAATCATCCCAAACCAGACTTATTCTCCCCTCTTCCTCATCAATGTGAGAAAAACCCAAACTATTTAAAAAAAAAAAAAAAGAGAGAGAGAGAAAGTTGACAGCTTTGTTAAATATCGGGAGGACAATGCTAGCATCTATTGCCTTTTTTGCAACATGCATAAGCACCAGTTTCCCAGAGTTGATTCATACACAGTAGTGTGTTGAGGGGGACCATCCCCCCTTGCCACACAAGGCCCTGGTCCAGCAGCATGAGGTGGGATTACAATGATACAGTCTTGTAAAAAACATCTAAAGTAACAGGCTAGAGCACTAGGCCTCTACCACCACAGACTGGATATTGCCATCTGATTAAGTTCTCCAGACCCCTTTCATTTCCCACCTAGGACCTGCTGCTCTCTCCATAGCCTTACAGACTTCTAGACATCCTTCTCTCTCTGCCGCCTCCTCACAATTACAAGTCATTTACTTGGAAGGCAGGGAGAAGATAATTGCTCAGGATGGTCTTTTCCTCCTCAGCTTCCTTCTGTCAGATATGGGCATGCAACCTCTTTGGCCACAGTACAACCTGCTTCTCTTTGAGTAAAGACCATATCCCATGATATTTATGTTGTAATGTTAGTGGTCCCCCATGGCAACCAGGGAGGTTGATCATGACACCATAGCTCTCCTACCACAGGGAGAGCAACTGAGTCCAGTCCATGGTGCAGCCATCCAAGACTACCAGGGCTCTTTGCAGAAGCACGATGCCACATGCATGCTTTCAACAAGAAAAAGGATGTCAGAATAGAGAGTGAAAGCCAGGGAAGGATGGGAAGATGTAAAGTAAAAATTAATTTGGATAGGAAAGTAAAAATTAATTAAATTGTCCTGAGTAAACTGTCTGCAGAGAGTAGGACCCCTGTGCCACCCCTGGCATCTCCTCCCCACACAGGGTGGGATTTCTCTTTACTCCATATAGATGCACAGTCCCATGCCCCATTCAAAAACAGTTTCTCATCTTTGGAAGGTTTTATTCATCCAAAACCACTGATCAATCATTGCCTTGAGTATTTTTTTAATCACTACCAAATGCCTTTCTTTTGTGGGATTCCCTCTGAGATCCCAAGCTGGATTCTCCACCAGAGTAAATCAGCCCAGTTGCACTAACTGGGCTGCTGATTCACATCTACTAGAGATTTACCCTCCTCCCAGCCAACTTCACTCCCTATGCTTGCCCGTGCACAAGCCTTGTTTAAAAAACTCCTGGTGAAACCTTGCAGTGCATCCTCCCCTGCACGGGACTATTCTTGGGATTTAAGGAATGTGGGCATTATATTGCTATGAAAAGGGGCACTGTACTGAATTTATACACAGGGAGGTTGCAGGGATGAGAGCCAGGGTGTAGTAGCCTTACATCTGTGACAATGTTACAGGGGTGACAACAGCAAAAAAACTTTGATCAATCCCACAGTACAAATGCAGGTTTATATTCTTGCCATCTGGCAGAGTATCATGTTAAGAGCTGAACAGACAACAGTGACTGCTACCACACAGTGTACTATACACCAATAAAAGCTGAATGGGTCTACAATAAAGCAGACTTTTGAAATAGCTGTGAAAGGAAAATCTAGGCCACTAAGTGCTGTTAGAAACAATGTCCTTATATTTTTCCCTTCCCTTACTATTCTCCTCTGTCTTGCTTCTGCTCTTGGGATTCCTCTTCCCTCCCCTTTCCCAGCCCCGGTGGCTGTATAGAGAGCTATCAAGTGAAATAGTGAACCTGAACTAAAGGTTGTGTTCATTTAACAAGCATTAAGTAACGGTCAGGAGGGGCAGACTGGCAGCTGCCTTCACAGCTGAGGCCAATCCCCCTCCATAAATGGTGAGGCACAGCATCCCCATGAATGGAGGAGGTGACTGCAGTCTCTTCTTTCCTGCTTCTCCCTCCCCGACTCAAATACATACAAGATCTGCACTGAGCCACAGCATAAAATCCTGGACTCTGTGCATAAAATCCTGGACTAGTGTAATTACTCCCTTTTGCACTTCTCCAGAGCTTCTCCAGCACATGGAGCTCCAAGCATTCTCTGAACCTTGCTGATAGAAGCTATAAACTCCCAAACACGATCAAGTCACTGCTGCTTAGTGGGCAACGGTGCTCTGCGTCCATCTCAAATGCAAATGACTTAGCTCAAATGTCTTTCATTAGAAACAAAGTGGACACACTCTGCCCTGCGTTTTCCACATGTCAAGCGCACATTTGCTCTGACACGTGCAGTAGTGCCTTATACAGTGTTACTTGGGCCACAAAGTGCCAGAGCATCTCTCCAATGGGGATCAGAGGAGGAACAAACCCTGATTTCACTCAAGAATTCACGACAGATTAAAGATGTATGCCCAAGTTAGTAGCAAAGTCAAGAAGAGACTCTACCCATACAAATTCCCAGAAACTGGTTTCAACATCAAGACCACCACTCCTGCACTATTCAACTTCACAGGCCACAGACCTTAACGCAGAACATGGTTGGTACCATTCTTCACAACAAACCGTATAAGCTGTCTGAGCTGCCAGATCATCACACCCACTGGATATGGACAGACATGAACACATCAATGCTAAGATGTACTCTCCAGCATTCTTCATTTCATCACACTGGTGAAAATACCATTGACAATGGCACACCATCTAAAGGAGTCCATGGGAACCTGTCTCTCTGTTTTAAGTATGTGTTTCCCATTAAAATGAATAAGAATATTTGCCAGCAATTAGACAGAAGAAAAATGTAGTCTGGCAGTTAGGGCTTATTGTTACTAAGTTTTCCTATCAGGAAATACAATGGTCTCAGAAGGGAAGCAATGGAAACTATCACTCGAAACAACCAAACAGGTTGCTAGACAAGACATTACAGGGAACAGTCCTGACCTGGAAGGAAGACCCAATAGCCCAGTTCTTCCTCTTTGGCATCTGTGATTCTACAATTGCTCTGTCATTTCAATAAATCCTTCAGCTCCTCTATCAGATTTCTTTTTTCTTTTTTTTTTTTTTTATGGGCTTAATTCTCAAAAGAACTCACTGCCCAGCATTCAGACCAGCGTTTCATCTTCAACTGCAACTCTAAGCTTTTCAAACATGCTCATCACCCAAGAGGCTATCTATCTTTGGAAGGTCCCAGACGAGGTGGTATTACTTTGCCCAGACTCTGAAGTACTACGGATATATTTGATGGCTGCCTGACTCTTCAACAGGAGGAAATGTTTGCATGATATTCTTATGGATGTTCACACTGTCAAAAGGGCTAGATACTATTTTCCCAAAGTAACTTGACCCATTTAAAGAACTTCTCCGGGAAAGCCATTTGAGTATCTCTGACATCTGAATTACCACAGACACTCTGTTATTAACCAACCGCTTTATCTCACTATATTTTTGCTGATAGCTGAACTATGCAATGCAGTGGTTCTGGCATCCCAGCAATGGCTAGTTATCAGGAGCAAGAAAGCACGAGGTCTGGGAACTCACTGAAAACATTCAGAGGTGATACATGAGGGACTGGGAGAGATTAGACAGGGTTTGCTGGGGCTCCAGGAATTCCTGCAATTCAGGAGTTACATGGCAAGATTTCTTTTTTGTATGGGACAGCAGCAAGCAAGAAAATGTAGTTTCCATTTCTCTTTAAAGTTGTTTTCCCAAAACTGTCACACATACACAACTTCTCCTGTTTTTTCTCCACTGTTTCAGCTGGCTGGGGTACCCAGGTCAAGTCCTCAGAGTAACAACCCTCACATAAACTGGAGAGGCTCAACTGAGCTTTCATTTCACCAGGAGCTAGGCTTTGGAGCCTGACTGACAACATCCACAGCTGCCTACCCAACAATTCACCACTTAGAAAGGTCTAATTAGTATGAGGTAATTAGTTTCAGGCAAAGAATGCTTGAAAAGCAATTTGTGTGTGTAAGGTTAGCCATCCCAGCTTTTGTTCAACATACTTTTTTCTTCTCTGCTTCTGAAACAGATCCCAGTAAGATGATGCAAGACCTAAAGTAGGTAGATGCTGGAGATTTAGAGAATCAAGCGTTTAAACTAAGACGCTTAAAGATGCAGTTTCAACTCTAAATGCTTCTGTTGTAACCGGCATATAAGATGTGGAGGTTTCATGGACCTTTATTATTATTATCCTAATATCTCATCTCCTTTTCCCAAACACTCCCACACCCAGGTTCTTGGTTTGCCTGGGGAAACAAACAAGGCAACACAAAAGCAATGCAGCAGAAAACAGATGTGCTGACAATGCCGCAAGAGTTGTGGCTACATTCATTTGCCACTCGGCTCCTGCCTGGTCATGGGGCAGCTGTGAAAACAAGGCTATTGGGAAAGCATTGCATGAAGCCAGAATGGAAATGCCAACACAACCCCAAAGTAACAGCAGCCGATCTCAACCACAGACACTACAATGGGAGCTTTCTTGCATTGTTGTTGTTTTGCCCTAAAATAGCCTGTAAGATAAAGAGAGACAGTGATTAGCTAAGTGCCATCTCCCCAGATATGTGTTTGCCCATTATCTGCTCCTGACACCTAAAATCTAATTGCAGTGAAACATCCCAGTAGGACAGCCTGTTCCAAGAGGGATGGAATAGACTGACTGGGGGGGAGCAGAGGGAGGGGAGGAAAAAAAAACTTGCTGGCACGTCAAAGAAATGAAAAGGCTGCACTCCAGAAGGGTTAGGATGTCAGTACGGGGATTTCAACAGCGAGGGTGCAAAAGGTTACCTCTAGGAAAGGTTGGCTACCTCTCAGAAACACATCCAGGATCCAAACTATTGGGTCTGGTAAGGTTTCCTGCCCACAAAAATAGCCACATGCTTTCTGTTGACAAAACCTGGGCTCTTCCCTCTTTCCTTCCTGTTTATAACACATCACTTCAGGGACGCCAGCAAGATCAGAGGCTCTCTGTACTCCAGAGAGAGACAGCCCCTGCCTCACCATGCTTAAAATCTGCACAGAAAAAGCAACAGAGGATAGGAAGCATTATAAACTCCCAAGGAGATTTTTTTTGCTGTCTTCTTTTTTGGGCTTGCTTTTATGTTTTTAAACTAGTTCATTTCACTGATTCTGTTTGTCAAGCAAACACACAAATAGCACAAGTGGCCCAACAGCACAATGTGGCACAGATACAAATGACCAGGCTTGAGAAGGTAGGAGGATGAACCCAGCCTGAAAAAAAAAACACCTGAAGGAACACAGGGGACATGTGGTAGAACCCAGTTCCCCCATGTTCAACCTAGAAGGGTAAGATCCTTCTACCAAAAGATGCCTTTCTACTATTTGGTAACCAAGGAGCCAGCTCTAGTGGTAGAAGAGCTACATGCCAAGCCCTGTAGCCTCTGGTACTGATACAATTCATCCTGCCCCTGAAGGAAAGACTAAGTTCCACCATAAACATGACATAGTTTAACGGTTTGTTGTAAACTAAACAGGAAGGTATCAGTTATTTGGAAACCTCATGCTGTCCACACTGGAGAGAGAAAAATCTTTAATCCTTAAAAAGCAGTGAAGGAAAGTTCAGGAGTCTAGCTTTACTGACAGTTTTTGGCCTATGTGGTTTGTCTTCTACATTGTTTCCCTTAATAACAAAGTGATTTTGGATTATGATCTGCAGATGCATGGAAAATGCCTAATGCCCAGGAAGAAGGCAAAGGTTTTTGGATTAGATAGCAGTGTATTGTGGCTTGTACACCAACAAAGCAACAGCCATGACGAACACGTGCATCCATGACATTTATGACGCGGCACAAGAGGTTCACCCAAAAATCGTTACATACTTCTCCATCCTCTGACACGTATCTCTGAATACTGTGTTATCCAATGAAAACGTAACTCACAGCACTTAGGGACATTGATTTACTTGGTTTTGAAAACAGTCTGGAAGCATTTCAGTTATCCAATGTTGGAAATGGCCATGATGTATTAGATTGCTACTCTGCCAAAGATCTGTGCAAGCATCTTACAGCCCTAAAACCACTCTGAGCCCTCTAATCTCAGCAGAAGCAATAGTGCTTGAGTCTTAGTACAAACTCAGTTTGCTCAGGTTTTAGGATTTGAGTTCTGATCATAATTAGGCTACAGAATTCATTTCCACGATGCTGTGTATGGAGAGTATGCAAATATTCTAACTTGACAGTATATGAATAAACTTTTTAGATAATAAGACTGTCTAATATCTATTGTACCTTCAAGTAAAAGGTGACTATAAAAGCTGTCAATATGATGAAGGCTGACAGAAGGGACACCAGAGGGAAGGCTGGATACCTCCACAAGCACAGCAAGCAATGCACAAATACATACTGCACCAGATAGTACCAAATATAAAGTCACTTTCTTCTCTTTTCATTTTACTCTTATTTCAGCTTTTTTTCAGAAATGAAGTTACAGTTTTTTGACACTGAATGTCAGAGACACAGGGCTAAGTGTCTCTCACTCTTCCTTGTTTCAAAGATACATTTAATTCCAGATCAGACATTTAAACTTGAAGCTCCATTTCTGAACCAGCACCCTGAGTAAAAAATGAGGAACATGACACTGTCTTGCTCTTTCTCTGTCTTGGCCTCTCTCTTGGGACATCCCTACTTACATTTCCTTCAAAACTTCTACCTCTTTACAAGTATGTTGGTTTCAACAAAAGTATAGAAACAATTTCAGGAAAGCTTCACTTCACAAAAATGTTTCCATCACCTCTAGTGGTGATTTAACTTTCTCTAAGTACACACAACATGAGTCCAGCTGCAATGTGTGTGTTGTGTAAACCTGGTGTGACTGCTGAAGTCAGCAGATGTGGTCCAGATTCGCAGTGCTTTCTTGCAATGAAGAGCTTTGTCTTCTATTTATAGCATACTTCCTTGCTAAAGAAATAGCCTTAAAATGGCATTCACTTTTTCAGTAAATGCTTTAAAAAAAAGAAACAAAAAAGACCATCAATTATATAAAAAAAACCAACCTCCTATGCAATGGCAAAAAATAGCATGTAGTCCAAGTTTTGCTGTTACAGTGACACAAAGCTGGAGTCATCTTGATCTTGTCATTAACATGACGGCACATTCACTGCAATTTAAACAGGCAGCATAAAACTATTCTCATGCAAATAATACATAGATCTGCCAGAAACTGGTAACACTTAACTCAATTTGACAGCTATGCATGCCATCAGACAAGTATTGATGATAAATAAAGATAACGAATGAGAAACTTGTGTTTAGCAGTCTAAGCAATTAATAACTCAGGACAGACAGACAGATGAAATCTGTCAGCACATGGAAAAGATCCACTAATTGCATTGCACGTAAGCTGCAAAAGTGGACAGCTTTTATTGTTTTGTCTATCATAAAGACAAACTTGTAAGAAAGTTTAAAACGATGCTGCTTTTCCGTGGCTGCAGCTTGCCCATGAGAGAGTAATGCCAGACATCTTTCAAGTGTCCTACCCTCAGCTCCTCTGCTCCACAAGGGAACCAGGACACCAATAGCAACCCCTCAGACTCAGATTTTCCTCTTATTAGTCAGGCGACCTTCCTGTTGACTTAACTCCCTTTTCTTTAATGTCTCTAAGGTTGATCTTTCCAACATAAGTCCCATTCATATTTAATCTCTATCTCTATTTAACTTGTCAAGGCTCTAATAAATGAGGAGAGCACTCTTGGCCAAAGGTGTTCCTCTGATCTACTTGGTCCAAATAGGTACACGGAAGTGGATATATACTTCAAATGGTACAGCTCACGTCTTGGAGAACAAGAGCAAGAATGCAGCCAGCAGCAGGGTGTGCAGGCACCCCAGACACACAGCACACTCACCACCACACCTCTTCATGTTGAGTTAGATGTCAGGCTCCAACACCCACCTTAACCTTGCTTGCACATCCCAATTAATACCCAGGTCAAGGGAGGGAACCTCCAAAGGGTGAAAATTGCCACTAGGTAGGTAAAGCAAAAGCAATTTCAAGAACTTCAGGAGGCTGGGATAGCAGGTTCACCATGGTCTCCTCCCACCTTGGAAAGAGGTCACTTTAGAGAGTCCCTCTACCTTTTTTTCAGGAGCAAAAACTGATTCCACCCCCATAACCCTGAGGGAGCTGTTGAAAGGGCTGCAAACACCAGAAAACAAGGCTTTAACTGCTGCATTTCAGAAATCTTGCTTCTATTTGACCATACTTTCATCCCTTTTACTCTGAAAACCTTGATGTCCTCAGTGCTCACAGCATCAGCATTAGCTCCCATTGTCACCAGGACCTCCTCCCTCTCCTGTCATGTAGTGCTCCACTTTCCTACCCTCATCTACCAGCACCAGCCCTCCCCACATACACTAGGTCCGCCAGCCACCTCAGGAGCTTACCACCACCATGCCCTACCCACCATGTTGTGCTACATCCACCACGTTGCGCCCTACCCACCATACCACACCCTACAAACCACACTGCTCAACACCACTTCTCACAGCAGCCATTGCAGTAGTCTGGGCAACCACCTCAACAGAGAGAATGAAGTACAGGACCTTCTCTGCCTCAGCTGCCAGTTTTTCCCCTCCCAACCTCCACATCAGTAGGCATTTATCTGAAAAAGTCACCTTTAAAGGCAAAAAACCATGTGGGTGCTAGCCAATAGGAAGAAAGAGGCCTTTCCGTCCATGCTGTCCAGACACACTATCTCAGGCTTGGCTCCCTCCTCAGCCCCAGACAAACGTGGCTTCCCTCTTGACTTGCTATTTTAAAACCATCCCAAGATCGGCACACGGCGGTTTCAGATTAACGAGCTGGGGCCGTTAGCGGGCGGGTGGTGTCCCCGTTTGCTGCCAAGCGCCGGGTGCCCCCACAGCAGAGCTGCTCCTGCCTCCATGTCAGACCAGTCGGCTGGTCTTACTGAGGCTTCATCTTATTTTTTAATTTAAGGGGGACCACTTCCTAAAATAGACAAGAAGCTCCAATTCCAAGGGAGAGGAGGCTCAGTCATGGGTATATATTGCATAAAATTAAGGTTTTATTGCATTTACACACCCCCTCTCAGCGTACTTTATCAGAATAGTTCTTTATCTGCAGACACGGCTCATTGACTGGGGCTGAATGTGGAGCCCATACCAAGGCAGACAACATGAACAAGATGATTTGGGCCCCTGTGTTGTGTCCCTCTACCCAACCGGCTACTTCTAAAGCCCACGTCCTGCCCAACATGCAGGAAAAGGTACAGAAAGCCTCCTGCCATCCAGAGTTAGGCAGAAGATGGGTATTTTGTTTCACAAACAATTTCAGAGATTTTGAAATCCACATTGACATGGAGCAGCAGCAACACTTAAAGTGTGGAAACTATCTTAAAAGGAAACCCTCATTTTCAAGAGGATTGTTTAGGGCTGAAGCTCAGCAAAGCCCATGCTGCTTTCATTTCAGTGGGACAGGACTGCCATTTCTGATGAAAAACAGTTCTTTTCCCAGTTTGTTGTTTTTTGGGTTTTTTTTTAAATACATATTAGAACTAATGTAGTTACATGCATGGAAAAGAGGGAGTGCTTCCTTGCAGATCTGCTACACTCAGGGCAGTCATTTACAGTGATACAAAACAGGTTAAGGCCCTGTCAAATTGACACAGTAGGGTTTTACATCACAATTATTACAGCACTTCCCCCAAGGTCTCAGTCAGGATCAGAACCCTGGTCAAATGAGGTACGGTGCAAACACACAACAAGAGAGCACATCCAAATGGAGGGACCAGACAGAAAGCAGGGGTCTATAACGAGCTATGAAGTTAATTGGTCAAGGTCCCACAGCAGGTTGATTGCAGAGGCAGGAATCACCCCAAGGGCAGGTCATACACCCTTCACATGGGTTTCTAGAACCAGAATTGAGCAGACACTTTAAAATCAGACTCATTGTATAGGGAAATATGGCTTTGGAGCACCACCAGTCCAGAAGTACCTGCCAGGAACCTCCTCTTTACAGCTCACAGCTGCGCTCTTGCGTTCTGTGGCAAACCAGGACCAAAATAGCACCATCAGCAGATGGTGACATTATTTAATACCTTTGCTCACTTAGTGCACCTGACCAAAAAAAAACCTGCAAACATTTTGTGTTGATTTGGGATGCAGGTGAATAGTCCAGTGTTCTCAGGATTTAGCTGCACTGCTGGATGAGAATCCTGGGGAGACTGATTCTGGGTAGAGGAAAAGAAATAGCCAGCAAGAAGATTAACATAAGCAATTGTACGAGGATTGACAGCAGTGGAGCCTGGGTGACAAAAACCAAACTGGCACAAAACACAAACTGTCTTTAACATTCAGAAGCAACTCAAAAATAAAAAAAAAACAAAACAAAACACAGGAACATGGACAGACATTTATGTCATCCTTGTGCAAGCACAAGGCAGTTCCAAATAGACGGGGTAACCGCTCAGGCTGTGACCATCTGAAGGGCTGAAGCTAAAATGCCAAAGCCACCAGGTGGGAAAATTACAGCAGGGGCAGCCTCTCAGCAATTTGTAGGACTAGCCTGGAGTTTTACTTGGCCGTGCTATACCCTACATGCCATGGAGTGTATGTTCCTCTCCACATGTCCAGTGATGGCAGCACAGCAATGAGATGGCACAGGGCAGGAGGGTTGGAACTAGATGATCCTGAAGGTCCGTTCCAACCCAAACCATTCTATGATTCTATGATCTCTTGGGTCATGTTATCAAGTCACAGCATGCAAAAAGAGGGCATAGAAGCTGGAGGAACAACTTGGGGGGCTCTACAAACTCTGTTACCCCCTAAAGTTCTAAAGTTGTTGGTGCACGCTAAGAAAAAAAGTGGCTGTTTTTAGAAACAAGATTAAAAAAGAACAGGAATTGCATTCTAATCCTGAGAGTGCATGATTAAAGTCCATGGAAAATCTGGTCTGAGATCCCTAAAAGACAAGCTGCATCCTGTGCTAAAAAGCCATCTTGATGAGTCCTTGGTGGGCAATATTTTATTGTCAATCAAGCCCCTATCCTTTCTAAACATCACTGTCAAACAGCAACTTCATCCACACCATCCCATCCCTCCAAGAGCAGTCTTCAGAACAGCCACTCACATGGCATCCTCCTCCTCCCACCAGTGTCCACCCGGCAGCACAAGTACCATAAGTAAGCTCTGACAGCTTCAGTCCAGGATGGCACAGCGTTTGGAGGTGGCCAGTTTGGAGGGCACAGTGAGGCCACCTGCCCCAGGCAGCACTGACAGGCACACAGCCCCATGCATTTACTTGCAACCATTTCTGCTTTGTGATTTCTGAAAGCAGTTTTTAGGGGCCAACGTTAGAAAGGAACCACAAGATTACAGAGGGCTTGTGGACAGCCACGATCAGGCCCACCAGAGCTGAAATTGTGGGCGCCCCAAACAGTAGACAGACAGTCTCTGGGAACTTCAAGCCCATCACCAGGCACTGACTCCTTTGTGTCCATTCAGATTCAGATGAGGAGAACAGGCATTAAATCCACAACAGATTTGCGGTTTAGGACTCCAGTTAACAAGGGAGGCTTTGCCTTGCTTATTTTTACATTCCAGTCGTACATAAACAAAGAATATAATCTGCTTTTGAGGATTTGAAGTCTGTGGATCTTGCTGTCAATGTTAAGGTGCTTGGCTGGTGTCATCAGCCTCTATTCATCAGGTGAGATGTGCCAGGTTGTTTTTTCCCCCCTCTTAATGAAAGGGAGAGAGCACTGAAGAAGGAAAAATTGCTTTTGAAGAATTGCTTGCTGTTAGGGAAGGCAGGGAAAAACTTCTGGTTCAGATTAGCAGGGTTAGGTAACGACAGAGGAGACCTCTTGCTACCAGCCCTTGCATTTCATCTGCACATGAGCTCTTCATTGGTGCACTGTCCAACCCAGTTCTGACCATTAAAGCAATGGCATTTTCAGCACCGTTTCCCTCCAGCGGCTGTCCTGTAAGCTCGAATGTCTGGAGCTATTTACACTGCCTATCTTTACCCTCCTGTGTAGCTAATGGACAGAGTAGACACAACTCTGAGTCCTCACACAGATACTCAAATTAGATGTCTACAGTTAGATGATACCCGCACTTTCTCACACACTCCCTTTCACGTCCTTCTCACACTGTCAGATCAGTGCTAACAAACCTGAGCATCCACAAAACCTAGTGTCGCCCTTTCTAGGATTATTTTACTCCATGAACAAACTGCAGCCTCTGCCTGGGAGCTGTGGTTCAACCAGCTGTTGTCCGTTGGTTTAGGCAAGTTACAAAAGAAGGCTCATCAACTTCCTTGCACTTTCATGCCCACGGTTTCATGCCCTCCTGCACCCAGATACCTGCTGCCTAGAGAGACAGAGTCTTGCACCAAGGGGTTGGTTTGTAACGAGAAGGGGAGGAGGAGAGAAAAACCTTCTCTCCCAGCGCACACACCACCTGTCCAAGTGGTCAGCTTGCCTCCGGCGGTCCCGCTTTGACACATTACACACTGGATTTGGGCTGTGAAATGTTGGATTGCAATACATCTGTAAAAGTAACAGCCACCATAAAAGGGGGGGGGGGGGGGGGGGGGGGGGGGGGGGCTCTGGGTTTCCTGCAAAATGTAACTAGCAGGAATTAAAATGTAAAAGAAACACCCCCCAGGGTCTTCACAGAAGCTATAAACCCAAGCAACTGTTTTGCCAGGTGTTATTGTACAGCGCCTGCTGTTAAAGTGACTCTTTGCTGGCACCTCACCTGCCTCATCTTCCCCATACCCCTGCACCCACTGGGCAGGCAAGCGCCGAGCGGGGGCAGCCAGGGAAGTTATTAGCCAGCCCCACTCGGCAAGGGCTGAACTGGCTACGGGCTTTGAGCAGCTGAATGAAGTGTTGTCATTTCCCAGCTGGGAGCGGGAGAGAGCACGGTGCTGCTTCCTGATGCTGTTATTTTATTTTGCAGCGGCTTCCCCTTCCCGCTGTCTGAATGTCACAGATTACTTCACTGCAGTGCGAGCCTCGGGCAGGAGGGAGCGGAGGGGGAAGTGAAAAATCTGGCAAGCACTGCCCGAGCTGCCGGCATCCCTGATGCCCCAGCTGCTGCACAGAAACCAGGGGCTGGAAGGGATAGGTGGAAAACTCACCTTTTGGGAAGCAAAAGCCATGCAAAGGTCAGGAACCCACCTGCCAAGGTCGGCCAACACCCAAGGATCCTGCTCTCATTCCCATCTATTTAACCCCTCTGCACTGAGGCTTGCGATGTCTTGCTGGCTCAGGAAATTTAAGCCCCAGGCTGCTTTTTGGAGCCTGTCAGCAGCGCTCTTTTGTCAAGCAGAGGCCTTCCTGTCAAGTGATACAAAGTGCTCGCTCTCCTTTTCCCCTTGGGAGCTGCACATGCTTCCTCCCGCGGCAGCCCCAGCTTTTGTCAGCCCAAGGGAGCAGGGCGGCTGGCAGGACGCCCAAGTGTCTGGCAGGGAGACCGCTCCGCGCGGCCCCGTAGCTCACCACCACATGCATGCAAAGGGCCCGGGCAGGGGAGGAGCTGGGGAATTTTGGGGAGCAGGCTGGGGGATGGCAGAGATCACCACTCTGGATGAACAGCAGGGATCTGCGCTTTGCTTCAGAGCAAAGCAAGTCGGGCGATCCCACCTGCAGCCGCTCAGGGTTGATGCCCCCGTGGCAGGGACTGACCTACTGCATGGCTCCTGGGAGACAGCGTACCAAAATAGAAAAAGCAGCAGTGAGGACTGCATCCAAAGACAATATATGCTGCTTTCTGACCCTTTCACACTTCAATCTAGAGACAGACAGAAAAGCAGAGGGTCTACTTGATCCAGTCAGAACAAGCGCCGCAGTCATATGATTTCATATAGTTTACAGAAAGCTCCTTCCCATAGCAGGAGTAAGCTGTCTGACCAGAAGCATTCAGAGAACTAACAAGAATAACCAAGCATAAGAAACAAAAGAGCCATGATATGATTTCCCCAATGATGCTGCACAGCTACAGCAGCGGCATTGAGAATGTCAAATTCTCTGGTGTATGGGAGAAGCCCCTTTCACCAGAGCATTCTTGTCTTCACTTATCTCTGAAATTTCATTTGGAGCGTTGGCTCCAAATAACTGTATATTTACACGCTTAGATTTGTATCCTGTAGGGTGTACACACAAAATAAGCTAAGACAAATTCAGTTCTTTTTCTGTATGTTAATAATTAGTGCCTCCAGCTCCAGTTGAAGAGCCACAGGAGGGAGAGCAGACAGCAGTAGTTTGAGCTGGAGTGATCTAACACTGACTATAGGGTGGGTCATACTCTCTTTTCCTTGCTGCTTGGTTAAAGCTCTTCCCTTGGACTTCTAAAGCAGGGACAAGGGTGCCAACTGCCTCTATAAAGCATTTTAAGATCTATCCACTACAAGGTGCAATACCCATGAATTTCATCAGGACTGTTGCCTGAATAAGGTAACACACAGAGAATGCAGAGGGTACGTTGAGGCTACTAAAATCATCATTTGCAAGAAGATGCAAATACAAGTATTCTGCTTCATTTGTTCATCAAGAGATGGAAAGTGCTTTCTTCAGTATGCAAAGACAGGAAGGATAATTAAATAGCAGAGATTGGGGGAGCATAATGTGTCATTGCAACAATCTTTTTGAGGGTTCCCCACATAATTGTCATATCAGAAACTCATCTAGCTTCATCCTGCATCCACGTGAGGCAACCATGAGAGGAAAAGCAGGGCTGTAGTTGCACAACGTATATTGGCCTAAATCACTGCTGTGGCTGAAGTTGGGTCACTTTATTACAACTGCTTACAGTGGCACTAAGGGAGGAGTAGAGCAGGGCTGGTAGGTGGTCAGGGGCAGCAGGCAGGTAGGGACCACTTCTCTCAGCAGAGGCACTAGCCTGTGAAGGCTGAAAGTACCGTGTTAGATAGACAATCACACTGACAGCTCTGGTCTGAAGGACAGACCCCATTTGGCACAGCAGTGCTTCATAGTAATTCAGGCTAGGAGGTATTTGCCACCACGCAGCCCCATGGTTTCAAGGAGCATTCACACAGACAGGTTGCATTAAATCCCATGTCAACATGCAGCCTCCAGCTCTGATGTTTGGATTGAGTGAGCATAACTCTCCACTGATCTCTGGGGAGACAGGGAAAACACTATCCTCACATCCCTCAAGGCACAAAGAAAATCTTTTCGCTCTCACTTCTTCTTTTTCACCCCTCTTAAAGCGATGGCATTCCTCACCAGCTGTAATCAGCACGCACACTCTCCCAAAGTGCCATTTAATACCGTCACACAAAACTGCAGCGTGACCCACTTTGTGTTATTATGTGCAATAATTGCAAGGCACAGCAGCCCTGGTCTGCTAGGCTCCAAGAGGCTTTCTGCGAGGGCACTCAATCCCCCCCTTTCTGTAGACTCTCAGCTACATGCCTGAGAGATGGACAGCATTTCTCTTCGTCACATCCACCCCCACCTCCACTTAATTTCATGCTTGGACTGTGACTGCACTAACAGGGCATATCTAGTTTCTCCCTCATATGCTGATTAAACCGACATGGTGCTTTGCACAGTCTTTCACGGACCCCTTATCTCAATAACAAGAGGGAGGAAAAAGCACAAGGACACTCTGAGCAAACCAGCAGTCTCCTTTTCTGGTACTGGCAGGAGTCTCTCTGGGAAACGGTGTATGCCTTCTGTCAGGAAGCTGGGAGAGAAACGTTAGGATGGCTCAAGGGCTTATCAAGGCAGGCCGGTCCTGGTAAATGGGAAATTCTGGAGGTCTATTTAACAATAATATTTTCCAACATTTTCACTGTATTCTTCAATTGTATCACGTCAAAGAACTGGATAGGAATCAGAGGCTTGGAGAGGTTGCGCATAAAGATTTTCAGAAGTAGCTTCTGCTTCTGAGAGATCTGCAAGAGATGCCCAGGACTGGGTTGTGCCCTGCCCTACCACATTGCATGCCTATGAAAATTGGCATCATGGTTATGGAAGGGCATTAAAGCCATAACTAAGTGCTGCTACTATCCATCAGCTTAAAACTCAATAGATGAGTTTTTAAAAAATTATTTTTTGCACACTGCCTTCTTGGCTGCCAAGCTTTGGTGTCTAGCAATCTTATACAGCTTTTTTGGAGAAATATCTTGGTTCAGGACAAAAAAAATAAAAAAGGACAACAAATTAAAAAATGTGAAAACAGGAATTCTCATCTAATCCTATTTCCTTGGTTTTTCAAATGGTCATAAAAGCAGGAAATACTCTAAGGCCCACAGTAATTGCAAAGGGAATTGCCACCATTAAAACATCCCTTCCAACCAAAACCATTCTACGATTCTGTGATCATAGCAGGATAAATCAGTGGCAGAGACATGGGTAGATGCAGGATGGGAAACAGCTCTCCTGGCTTTAGGGCCCTGAGTCATTCAAAACACAGGATGCTTGAGCAGCAGAAGATGCCCCAGGTCATCCATATGTCAGATAGGACACTGAACCTATGGGATTCCTGTATTCTTGTAGAGTATCAGAGCCTTGGGTAAGAGCCCCCATGTGCCAATTATCTGTGTTTGGGAAACCAAATAACAGGATTTCCACAATGCAGCTGCCTACATCCAAGCTGGTTCCCTTCTGCTCTTTCTACCAAGAGTATAGGGAGACTCTGTCCATCTCATGATAACACAAGCACTTAAAACCCACACCAGCTCTCCTAGCCCACAGTCCAGCATATTCTCTGCAAAAACTCCATTTGACAGGCTCTTCAGACTGCCAATAGAGCAATAAAGCAATGACTGTAAAATAAGGATGGCCCCAAATCAAAGCCTTCACCAATCCTGTGACCTGAAGCTCTAAGATACCTTTGGAAAATAGAAACACATAAACTTGCCTTTCTCTCAGAATCACGTGGGGTTGGAAGGGACCTCTGGAGATCATATAGTCCAAGGCCCCTGCCAAACCCAGCCCTCTCCTGCTTCCTTCTCCGGCTCTGGTACTGTAAGACAAGCTTTACGTTCCTAATGGGCTTGTGAAACACTCAGAGCTCCTTTCAGCTCATACTAAAACCACTTGACACCTTTACAAGTTCCTTTGTTTCTCAAAGGAGTTAGCCCAGCATCTCCAGAGCCAATTACAGGACAGCACAATGCAAGTATAAAAGAGCAGGCACTGTTTCCAACCCACAGGTTAAAGGCTCCAAACCCATCATAAGCATATTCCTTCAAATTCCCTTGCTATAGCCCTTGCAAAGAGCAGCACCTGGAAAAAGAATGAGGGTAGCTGATTTCAGAGGCAAGTTGATTCCCTATGACACACCTCACTGATACAAAGGGACCAGCTCAGACCTCAGTTTTCCCAGCAGTTCCTTTGCTTGTCACACAAAACTAAGTTTGAGAGAGACTTGTTCTACTCACACATACCTACACAGGTGACATTTGTACAGTTTAAAACAGGCCATTTCAGGAGGAAACACTTTGTTTGGCTTGGGGTTTTGATGGGACCAGAGAACTGCAGCTGATATCACTATTGAATGGAGCTAGGCCAGGTGGGTTATCGTTCCAGATAGCCAGTCTGCTGGAAAGTGCTTTCACACATACACACACACGAGTTTGGCTGGGCTGGTTAAAACACTGCAGCACTGATTGCTCCTTGAGGCCTATGAGTTCACTTCTAGGCTCCAGGCCAGCTTGGAAATCACATAACCCACATGAGCAGCAAGGTTGTAAGGAGACATTTGTCAAGAAAAAAAGATAGTTCCTCAGTGCCGTTCCCCACAGGACATATCTCAGCAACCCTGAAACCTAGATAGTAAGTAGTCAACACTTGGGGACTATCCTTGGCAAGGTCAGCCAAGAAATGACTGCCCACCAGCATAAGTGAAAGGGTTGCCATGCTGGGGGAAAAAGGAGAAAGTGCCTCCTTTCTGCAGAGAAGAACAGAAATTTTGAATCTTACTCTAGCACTTTTATGTCAAGTAAAAGGGCCAAAGAGATATAAAAGGGCCCTAAATAATTTATGCTGTCTAAAAAAGACAGCTGAGCACAGGCAGTTACCTTCCCAGGACCTCCTTGCAAACGCCAGTACAAGATGCAGGGAGAGGATGCAGAGAACAGCACAATGAAAAGGCATGGAGCAATCATCAATGGCATTATGTGGTCCACAGGGCACCTCATTTATAGACTTGCCTCTAAAGGAGATTGCAGACTACTACGGGTCACTTTCCCCCATCACAGCAACACATGAAGGACAGGCAACAAGGTAGTGAAATGCCCTTCAGAGCTGAGTGTTGATCTCCCACAGAACAAGATCCTCTTCCCCAAATCCTTGCAGGGCCCTTCACAAACTCATCCCACTGTGTCCTCTCTCTGCAGCACCTGGTGCATCAGATTCAGCTGGATCACACCATGGTGAGAACAGGTTCTGAAACACCTGTTTCAGAATTAGGCAGCCTCATCAGGCCAGACTGATACCTCACAAGTACATGCTATCACTGAAGAAATCAATGGGGTTTTGGCCCATCATATGGGGATGAAATTTATGTTAAAAAACTCACCTAAATTAAGGGCAAACCCCTACTGCATCACGGTGTAACAATCTGCCTCAAAACACAGCTATTGATATCAGCAGGTTTCCCATCCCTATTAGTAATCTTTTTCTTATTTTGTTTTAATTTTTGCTGTCAAGAGGTAGCTCATTATTTTGGGGGGTGGGGGGGTTGGCTATGTGTTTTTTCAAATTAAATTGTGGCAGTGGTGTGCGGAGAAGCACGGCACTTCCCCTCTCTCACCGGGTAAGCTGCAGCACAAAGGCCTGGGGCTGATCTCACATCCTCTTCAACAATTAAAAGTCAAGGCCAGCAGCACAGCCAAAACTTGACACGCTCTTTAGAGAACAAAGGTCACAAGATTGAAGTCTTCACTCCCCGCTTTGGCTGAAGCAGCATGAAACATCCTCTTCAAAACCTAAGGCAGTTGAATCTTTATCAGGTGATGATGGCTTTTTGGAGAATAAAGACAACTGACCTCTGTGTCTTCCCTCCTACTGTTCCACAAGAAATCTTCAAGCCACCTAATTAGTATAAATCATTTTCCAGTAAGTGCTCCTGCCCCATGGTGGCCTCATCAGACACAAGGTCCAGAGATAACACTCCTGATGGTCACAACAGCAGCTGGGCCAACACTGGGTATGACGGCTGAAGCAAGCCAGATGCCAGACAGTCACAGGCTATGGTTGTCCCAGCTCCCTGAGGAGCAGCGCTGGACGAGGTGGTCATTGCAGAACTGCAGGTGTGACCTCCACACAGCTGTAGACCACATTGCTAGCCAGACAGGGGACAGGAGGATGGAGAGGACAACAGCTGGGTAGGAAATGAGGCAAAGAAATGCTGCATTAGAAACCTCAGCACTCCTAATGCTTTTGCATAAATATTAGTTTTGGAAAATAAAATAAAATAATAAGTCATTACATGGTTAAATGGTTAATTTCACAGCCACCAGTCATAAAGCTAACAGAAGTCAGTGCAGCCACAGGAAGCCCTGTCCAAGCCTGACAGCACCAATAGTCCCCCAAGAAATGAAGCTTCACTAAGTAATTTCGTTTGGGCTAATTTAAAATTAATCCTCAGAGCGCATTGCTTGCCGAGTCCAGGAGTCTCACTCTTGAAAGAGTCCAAAAGGCAGACTCATAGGACAAAGGTCAGATGTCTTCTTGCCCATCATGGGCAATCCAAACCAATCCAAAGAGCTTGGAGGTCCTTCCTGCCTGTTCCAATGCTCCCTGCTTCATCCAGCATGCTGAAATCTTTACGTAAGAGCACACCCAGTTCAAAGGTAACCTCCAACTTGAGGGCATTTCATATGGGTGTGAGTAAGGCCTAACAAAGTCACAGCTCCCCCTTCCCTCCTCAAGACAAGGATGACCTGTGAGGAGAACCTACACTGATGGACTGAAATCACCTTAGGATTCATTGAATTAATCTTACTCCTTCCCTGAAGGAATTTGATTGCATTCATCTAACTCCTTCCTCCTTAACTGAATGGACAGCTAAGTGGATTGAAAACTGGCTAAAAGTCAGAACCCAGAGCGTTGTGATTAGAGGCACAGAATCCAGCTGGAAGTCTGTAACAAGTGGTGTTCCCCCGGGGTCAGTACTGGGTCCAGTCCTCTTCAATATATTCATCAATGACCTGGACGAAGGGATGGAATGTACGCTCAGGAAGTTTGCTGATGACACAAAAATAGGAGGGGTGGCTGACACCCCAGAAGG